>JARHVA010004336.1:1030000-1225000 GCA_037957365.1 Torreya grandis
AGTTTAAATAATCCATTGAAATTATCTTCACTTGAATAGTTAATTATAGACATTGAAATTAAGCCCTTTATATTTATAAGTATGGAAAGAACCATTTAGAGATCTTTGAAGTCATTTCTAATGTATGTTCTATTTCTCTATAGTCTTCTAAAATGACATTAAGATTCATAGCCTAAGTTATTTTCCCTTCATATTTAACACATGTTATTATTTATTAGAATTAAATTACTTAACTTGTATTACATTGGTATCCTTAAGATAAATTAAGAATGACTATGATAAACTAATTTATCATCTCATAGAATTAAATGCATGCTTAAATCATGTTAATGTCTTGAATTGCATTTAAAATAGTTGTTGAAATTTTAAGTTGTTAGTATGAATGACTTAATGAATAGAACACATTTATTTTTATGATTAAGAGACATGATTTAGTTAAAAAAAATACCAATTGATAAGTCATTGATGTTTAAGAGATATAAGTCTCTAAATGGCTAATTATAGGATGGTCTTGTAACAATGAGTAATCACTATAATCAAAGTTCCCAATATTAATTATTACCCTAACAAGGTTTAAAATAAATTAATTAATTATTACACATCATGTAAAGGCATGTAGTATGATGACCCCCATAATGGTAAATCATGGTATAATGATCTAATAAGGATAGTACTACAATGGAATCTTTTTTATATTTAGAACTTACTAATACATATTTGTATTGTAGTATCATGACTATTCAAGTGTATTCCTAAATTAATAAGCTCTTTTGAAATACACCCTTAATTAGGATGGTTAGAGGAAATACATCTTCTTCATTAAAAACTTTAGTTTACTAAAGGATCTTGTATGAATAATAAATGAACCCTTATTAGTATGATGCTTCCCTAATGCTCCAAGGGATGAATAATCTCCCTGATCTATAACTAGACTTATGCATATGTAAGCTTATTAGATAGGATAAGAACACATAGGTGGTCTTATTATGAGGGTGTATTACACTATATAGTTTGAATCTTATAGATATGGTTTGCATATCAATATGACCTAAAATATATAAAGGCTTCTGTAGGGTAATAATCATCTTCATAGACTCTTCGAGGGGTAATTACTCTAAAGAAGGGTTCTATGTGCATAATTGTGGAATTTTTTGGGTTACACAAAAATCATGTTACTTGTAATAAACCATTTAACTATGAACTCTAAAAGAATGGACACTTAAAAAATTTGGGGTCATTTCACCTGGTATCAAAGCCTGTGCTAAGCTATTGATTCTAAAACATTTCTCTAAATAAAAGTTAGAATAATTTGTTTCTATTAAAACTTACCTAGGAAAATATTTGGTGACTCACTAAAAAATGGTTAAGATAAGGGATCAAAACAATCAAGTTGACAGTGATCAAGAAACTTATTGGCCAGTTTGAAGAGGTAGAGGTCATGGTAGAGGTAGAAGTTAAGGTGGGGCCCAACCTAGCCAAAATCTAAACCGAATTAGAAATGAACTTATTCCCTAGAATGATCATTACTATAACAACAATGAAATACTAAATAATAATGCATTTAGGAATAACCCAATTGATAAACAAGAAGAAGTCCTCCATGCAATCTTATATGATCTGATTGTCATTCAAGGAAAAAATTGAAAATCAAAAGTGAAGGTTAAGAAATCATGTGTTCTATTAGTATTCTTGAGAAATAAATATTTCACTTTAAGGTTGTGCATTGACTATCATATTATTGAAAAAATGGTGATAAGGAATCATTACATACTACCTTAGATCGATGATTTGTTCTATCAGATGAAATATGGAGTCGTCTTTTCTAAAATTGATCTATGATATGGATACCATCAATTAAGGATAAAAGAGGAGTACATATACAAAATATATTTCCAAACTTAGTATTATCATTACAATTTCACTATTCTATAATTTGTCCTCATAAATACTCTTGCAATATTCATGAATCTAATGAACATCATTTTAAAATATTTTTTGGACAAATTTGTACTAGTGTTCTTAGATGACATTCTCATCTACTCCAAGAATGAAGCCAAATATGATCAAAATTTAAGGCTAATTTTGTAAAATTAAGACCACTCAAGTTATTTGGTAAGCTATCCAAGTGTGCCTTCTACCAAAAAAAATATATTATTTTGGCCATGTAATCTACAAAAAGGCATTATTATAGATCCAATAAAGTTTCAAGCCATTCAAGTGTTGAATGATTCATATAATCTGCATTATGTAGTTTTATTTGATTGGATAGATACAATTAATTATTAAAAAAAATAAAAAATCTCACGTAGCCAACCCCACTACATCCTTGTAGCATAAAGGAAAAAAAATACATGAACACCCCAATATGAAGAGGTTTTCAAAAAACTCATAGTTGTTAACAACAAATCCTCTTTTGATCATACCTAATCCAAACATTCATTTTAATGTATAGGTTAATGCTTCTAAGGAAGGATTCAACAAATTTTTTATCAAAGTGGGTAAAGTGGTGGCATATGAATCTCATAATCTCAAGGAAGCTAAAAATAACTATCAAACACATGATTTAGAGTTTGTTTCTATAATTAACACATTAAAATAGTCGAAACACTTTTTGATAGGTAAATAATTCAATGTGTAGTGGTTTCACTTGATTTTATTATAGGACTACCTAAATATCATAGTTGGCATGACAGTATTTGGTGGTAATTGATAATTAAACCAAGGTTGGTCATTTTATTAATAGGAATTTGAATTATGGTACTATTGTTTCTATTGAATGCTTTGTGAAATAAGTGGTTTGATTCCATGATATGATATAGGTCATTATCTTAAAGAAAATTTGTTCATATCAAGGTTATGGAAAACTTTGAGTGCAACATTTAGTACATAGTTAAATTTTAGTTATTTTTAACACCTCAAAAAATATGGTTAAACTAAAAGATTGAAGCAAGTGGTCAAAGGCATGCTACGTATGTATGATATTGATCAATAGACTAAGTAAAAGGATTATATATATTTAGTTGAGTTTGGGTATAAAAAATATGATCAGTATGTAATTAAAAAGACTTATTTTAAATCCCTATATGGGTGGAAATATAGAACTCCACTAGCCTGGGACAATATAGAAAATTAGGGCATCAGTGGTCCATAATTATTTATAGAATATTATTATTAAATGGCCATAATACAACAAAACATGAAGGTTACTTATGATCAAGAAAATAGTTATGGTGATTTGAATAGAATTCCTAATGAATTTATTGTTGGCAAAAAGTTTTTTATGTGTAAGACCACATAAGAGTTTCATCAAGTTTGGGAAAACCTCCAATTTGGCTCCTAACTTTGTTGGACCATTCAAAATTAAGGAAAAAATTAACCATGCTACCTACTAGATGGATTTACCTCCTTCTCTATCAAGAATTCATGATGTGTTCCATATTGCATTACTAAGGAAATATGTACGTAATCCATTTAATGTGTACATTTATTAAAAAATACTTGTTATGGAAGAGGAAAAGATGTAGTTGGACCTAGTGAAAATCTTGGGTCATCAAAGCATTAAATTAAGAAATAGATAAATCCAGTAGGTCATGATACAATGAGACCCACTAAGTACTCAAAATTACACATGAGAGGATACACAGTTATTTAAATATCACTATGCATGGTTATTTTGATCTATCATTGGAAATACTCCTCTTTAAGGGGAGGAGGATGTCATAATCCAACCTGGATACTTTATTTTCCTAGACTATTATATATTTCTAGCATGATTTAATACAATTTGGATATAATTTTGAGCTAATATTTTATTGATACTATGATAAGTGATGATACAATCTTTTTCATATCATATCTAGTTGACTATTATTATCATTGAACTTAATACTAAAATTATAATTTATTTTGCATATACGTTGATTTGGTTATAACATTTATTTTTTTCACTGTACTATTTAGTTAAGTTATATATTATTATATTTTATAGATACTATTAATTCCCTTTTGTGTGTACATGTATAGGTAAAATGACCTAGGCTGGTGGTGGAATCCAACAATTAGGGATAAGGAACAAGGGCAATTTGCTAGTTATGAAAGAGGAAAATATGCATCTAAATCGAGTGAAAATACTAGGTCATCACATTATTAAATTATGAAATAGATAAATCCAATAAGTTTTGATACATTGGGACCCAGTAATTAATAGATATTCCACATGGGAGGATACATAGTTGTTTAAATATCACTATGCATGTTTATTTTGATTTATCAGCAAGACAACCCCTCTTTAAGGAGAGGAGGATGTTATAACCCATTCTAGATACTTTATTTTCTGAGACTATTATATGTGCATGCTTTTATACTGCTTGGACATAATTTTGAGCTAATAGTTTTTAGGTTCTATGCTATGTGATGTTATAATTTATTTTAAATCATATCTATTTGGTTGTTATTGACATTGGACATAATACTACAACATTAGATTATTTTGCATATATGTTGATTTAGTTACAACATTTAGGTTTTTTCACTATACTATTTAATTTATCTATATATTATTATATTATATAGGTAATTTTGATGGCTATTTGAGTGTGAAAATACATGTAAAATGAGCTAGGTTGGTGGTAGACTTCAATAGTTGAGGACAAGGGACACAGATAATTAGCAATCAGGTAACGAACATAGGTAAAAAGGGAGGTTGTACTTGAGCAATAATAACTATGCATAAGCATATCCTTTTTTATTTTCCATTTTATTTAAAGATCTTTGGCTCTAATTATTTTTTGATCATCTTCTCAACTTCTATTTAGTTTGCCTTGATTTTTTGTCATTGGTTGTTTGGTATTAGTCACTTATTTCATTTCACTATCTAATTTCATTTACTATAACTATTGCATATTTATTTCATTTTGTTGTGTGTAATCATTATTTTTGTTTGACCTTAGTTTGTCATTTACTTATAACCAATTGTGCCCATAATGCTTGTTTGCAGGGATGATAAATAAGCGTAGACCATTAAAATTTATAGCTTGAATAAGTTTGTTTTGAATGTTTAATAAAAACATTAAAATTTTATATTGTCAAGGATGTTATAAAAGTATATTAATTTAATAATATTAGGATCCTTACACACACACACACACACACACACACACACACACACACACACACACACACACACACACACACACACACACACACACACACACACACACACACACACACACACACACACACACACACACACACACACACACACACACACACACACACACACACACACAAACACACGCACGCACACACACACGCACGCACACACACACACGCACACACACGCACACACACGCACACACACACACACACACACACACACACACACACACACACACACACACACACACACACACACACACACACACACACACACACACACACACACACACACACACACACACACACACACACACACACACACACAAGGACTTATGCATACTAAGGGAAATGCAAGTTAATGTTTAGATTATATATTATCTTATTTTGCTCATGTAAGGGCCATAAATTAACATTATATATTATTTTATTTCAAATAAAAAATATTTTATTTATGGCGTGAAGGTGTTTATAGAAAGGGGCATGACATTTTGGCTCCCTGAAAATTAATAAACAATACCTAATTTTTCTTTTGTATTCCAAAAAAATGATTTTATTTTTATTGGGTTTGTCATAATAGTAGATGGGAGCATATTTACCAATAGGATCTGGGTTGTGACTAATTAAGAAAGATTCGGGGAAAAGATGGGAAGAGATTTTGGGAGAGAAAGTGAAATAATGGAAGATAGAGAAATACCAACATGGTCCATGGATATAAAAGGTTGATCATAACATGGGCTTGGGGAGACAAAAAGGTAGTAGACAAAATAATAAATTTCTAATTTTTCATTCCTCCATGTGAGCAACAAATAATTAAGTTTCGTTGTTTTATTTTATGGAAAATGAAGGGTTTATTTATTTCCTTTCGCTGGAACCAAAAAGGATTATTTTTAACCTCAAAATTAGTCAGTAAACTCCTTGATGTGTCCTAAAAGGTTATACAAGAGTCAAAAATTAATGTTTGGCTTCCATTCTAGCATGAGCCAACCTAGTTTTATTTTTGGTTGAAACAAATTTATAGGTTTTGAAAATCTTAAAATAAATATGCTATTTTTAAAAACCCTAATATATTTTACTCTCATTATTGCTTGGCCATAGAGAAATATGATATAAATAATTATTTCTTTTATTTTATTTAAATATTTGTAGGGTTTGAGAATGGGTCTATGATTTATTATAACATTCTATTGTGTTGAGTATTTTAACCCTATAAAGGGGGACTCCTCATTTATATGGATGGAATTTATTTTTATTTTTCCGTATCTATTGAAACAACTATTTATAATATATAATTTGGTGATTAATTTTCTTGAATGAAATATTATTAATGGATGGAATTATTTATATTTTACTCATTCGTTAAGGTAAACAATTAGAATGGTGAACTTAAAGTCTAATTTGCATTACAAAAATATTTCCTTATTTCTAATTTTTATTCATTATATATAAAAATAGTTTGGATTATTTACCTTAATTAATATAATGGTTGTATTGACTTTAATTGAGCTTTTATAAGTAGACAGTTTGCCATTTATGGGGTAGGGTAAATTTTCATTCTAATGTAAAAATATACATAATATGTACAATCATTAAAAATGGGTTTCAATTATACATTATTTTTTTGTTCATACCCTTAATAATTTATTTATATTATTATGAAACAATATGTTTAACCCATCTATATAAAAGGGTCAGATATAGTAATTTCACCACTTATAGGTGATGAAATGACTATACTTGACAAACTAGGGAAAAGGGGCAAGCGTTTAAAAGATTGGTGTAGGGCTATCTATTTTTTTGTACATACATTACATGAATATGTATTATTTTGTATTGGCTATAATAATTTATTGTAGATAACTTATAGAGGTGGATTTTAGCTATGATACACCTAGAAATAGGGATGAAGGATGATGGTTTAACTAAATTTATAGTTGGTACTTGAAATAATTCGAAGGTAAAACATAAAATGTTAAATTCATGTACATTTGTTATTCTCTGTGTACTTGATTTTAAGTCATGAAATGTTTATTAGTTGAAGTGACTATTAAAAGTTTAGTTCTAGATATTTATTATCTTATTCATCATTCTCTCATTCCAAACGAACCGAAAACCATACTCCACTTACTAGCTAATGGCTGGGGTGTTAAGGGCCAAATATTTGTGGGGCTCATAGGATGGGTTAGGAAAAATCATGTGGAGAAGTCATGTCAATGATTTGGTTATTATGTAAATAATGATTTATTATAATGTTTAAATTATTATACTAAATATTGTTGATTAAAGTATGTTGGATACATGTTAAATGGTTCTTGGTTTCCAAAATGGAAACATGATTTAATGAATACTATTATTCATTCATTTGTTTCAACACTTTTAAAGTTATTCAATTATTTAGTTGGTTTATACCTCCATTTAATAGAAGGGTTAACTAAGTATAGGAATTTATTTGATTCTTACAATCAATGAATGTAGTCAACATAGTGATAACAAATCATTTTCATAGTGGTTATCAATTTATTTTATAGTTTATGAATTGGTCTATAAATATAGATTATTTGCTTAAAATAATTAAGTTACAAGCATGTAATTTTTAATTTCTATAAATTTACAATTATGGACTATAGTTGCATGTCAAATTCAAGTGTTACATGGAATTTTTGTGCATTTTCTTCACTGTTATACCAACACTCATGAAAAATAATCTTTAAGTTCTTTTAAACCAAAAATTACACCATGCATAAGAATAGTATCTAGTGATAAAATTCATTTCACAGAAAATGATAATAAAGGGTTTCTAGCTAAATTTTTCAATTTATTTTGATAAACTAAAACCAGATAATTAATTTTATAAATTTCTTTATATCAACAAGTTCAAACCAATGGATGCACAAGTTGATTATTTATTTCAATAACTTTACTTCTGCAAATCCTCATAATGAATAAATTACTATTTAATTTATTAATAATGTTTTAATAATTGTTTTTGGATTTAATCTAAGCATTATTTAGTTCTTATAATTGGATTATCTAAATTATTCTTCACTTGTTCAATAAAGGAAGAAATAATAGTTTGAGATAATTCTAGTTTGCATAATCGATTAAAATTATCTTGACTTGAATAGTTTGTTTTAGACATTGGAAACAAGTCCTTGAGATTTATAAGTATGGAATGAATCGTTTTCATATATTAGAAGTCATTTTTAATGAATTCTCTATTTATTAATAGTATTCAATCATGATATGAGGAGATTAATATACCCTAAGGTATTTTCCCTTCATATTGAATAAATGTTATTATTTATTATAATTAAATTACGTAACCTATATAGCATTGGGATCCTCCAGATAAATTAAAAATGAATATGATAACCTAATTTGTCATCTCATAGAAATAAATATATGATTAAAGTTTGTTAATGTCTTGAATTTCATTTAGAATAATTGATGAGTTTTTAATTTATTAGTATGAATGATGTAGTGAACACAAAAAAATTATAAATGTTATTAAGTGCCATGTTTTATTTACAACAAAAACTAATTGTAAAAGTGATTAATGTTTGAGAGATATAAGTCTTAAAATGACTAATTGTGAGGTGGTCTCATAAGGATGAGTAATCAATAAAACCAAAGTTTTTGATATTAATTATGACTATAACAAGGTTTACAATAACTTAATTAATTTTTACATGTCAAGTAAAGACATGTAGTATGATGACACATAGAATGGTAGATCATGGTATAATGATCTAATAAAGATAACACTACAATGGGATCTTTACCTATGTTGACTTAATTAATAAAAATCTGTATTAAAATTTCATTTATTCTTAAATAACTAAACTTATTCAAACTAATCCCATAATAAGGATGGTTAGAAAAAATACATTATTTTTCATAACAAACTTTGGTTTATTAAAGGACACTATATGAATAGTAAATTAACCCTTGTTAGTAAAATTTTTCCCTAATGCTCTAAGGGATGAATAATCTCCCTAACCTATATTTAGAGTTACAAAGGTGTGAGTCTCTTAGATAGGATAAGGATATATAGGTGGTCCTATTTGGAAGGTGTCTACCATCATATAGTTTCACGCCTGTCTCTTTGATTTACATATCGATACACCCCGTACTACATTAAGGTTTCCCTAAGGAAATAATCTTACCCATATAATATTTTATGAGTAATTACTTTGGCTAAGGGTTATATGTGAGTAATTTTGGACTGTGGTAGGTGACAAAAAAATAGGTTGCTTGTAATAAACCATTTCACTTTTTTTGTTGTGAATTTTGAAAGAAATGATGGTAATTATTTTATTAGGTCATTTTAATGGGCTCTAACCATAAATAAATTATAATTAATGACACTTAATAAGTAAATAATTGATATTGGAAACATTGATCACTAAGGTTTAAAATGTGTTGTTGTATGAAGAGTGATCTCAGTCTATGACATACATTGTTAAGTTGTGGAGCTAAAAGCTTCATTGATGCAAATGGAGGAGGTTGCTGAGTTTCAGAGCAAATGACATCGGTCATCTTTAGTGTTTGAAGCAATTGATGTCAGTTAGGGGTCGATTGGGATCGGTCAGACAATAACCAACTTTGGTAACGTGTGTGTGCGTGCATTTGCATGCACTTTCAGAACTGGTCTAATTTTAGATAGACAGTTAGTTTGCATGTAAAACACTAATTTTAGTCTTGATTATGTGTTTCTAATTATTGTAATTGGAAAGTCTAATTATTGTTTGTATGGGATCTATTTAAGAGACCCATGGGGCTATATTGTAAAGTGTAAATGAAGGATCAAAGAAGGGATCCTCAAGTGTATAATCATAAGGACTTGTCAAGAACAAGGACAAGGGTTCTTCTAGGTGTGTAAGATCTAGGTTTGCAAGTGTGCAAGACCAAGTTGATCTGCAGGTTATGCAAGATCAGGTAGAAGATCTACATGGTAAGTAATATCAGTTGGTTTGTAGGTGTGTGTGTGTGTGTGTGCAAGGTCAAAGGAGATCTATGGGGTAGCAAGATCAAGGAGAACTGCAACACAAGGAGCAAGATCAGGGAGATATACTTGGAGTACTTTGAGTGGTTGGTGTACTGGCAGTATTGTTACTGACTGGTGGAGGGAACAACTCTGTGTTTGAGTTGTGGTTGTAATTTTTTGTGAGAGAGAGAACTCTTGAGGGAGAATTATTTTACACCTAAGAGGTGTGGGAAGAGTGTGATTTATTCATTGTATTCTGGAAGAGTTTTAATAGAGATTGGTTGTTTCTCATATCTCCTCTTATTTGTTATTTCTGATTTCAAGTTACTTATTACTTCTGGTTCAATTTCGTGTTTAGTTGCTTATACAAAGGTAATCAATTATGCTCCTAATCCTGACAATACATATCTATCCTAAATTTATATTTGAGTTCCTTTCAAGAATGACATAGAGAAAATATGTAAATATCCAAAATTTTGAGGGAGAAAATTGATTAAACTACCTCTTCCACAACTTTCATAACAAATCTAACTTTGTAACAATCATTATATATAGAAAAATATTGTCTACTAATTACTTTCCCCTAGTGGGCATTATTTATTATAAAACCCATTTTGAATAAAATATTATGTCCCATTTGCTTCATTTCATAATGCATTTTCCAATTTTTACACGTTCAACATTAATTCTAAAAAAATTATTATACATCATAGTTTATATAATCTATAATAAGTACCACAACTGAATATTAAAGTCTTCATAGAATTAAATGACAACTAATTCACCTGACATAATTGTTACCTTCAGGTCAACTTTGAGTTTTATAAATTTTGGCATAGTGTAATTTGAGAAAACTAGGTGATAGTCAATGTATGCTCTCATTGTGGACATTAATCTATCATCATTTTAGGATAGCATGAAATTATTGTGAATTATGTTTAATGTGTCTTTTAATGGCCATGGGTATTTATATCTATATTATAAATGAGTATGCTTAACTTTTAAACATGTAATATCATTACATTTGGTGTGATGTTGAATTTGATCTATACTTTTTTATAATATTTTTTAACATAAAAATAAGTATTTTATTTGTGGTAACTAAGCATATATCACCAAGATTATAATGGTGGATCATGTATTTCCTTTTCTCATTGTCATGTGATTGAAGAAATACCTATCATAATCTACTTAAGGAGGGTCATTCCAATCTAATGTGTTTTATTTAGGGGCATTATTTAGCCATATAAATCCATGTTAATGAGAAAATCCTTTGTCATTAATTTCTTCTATTTATAATAAAATAAATTCAAAATTATTATTGTAATGGAAATTTCTCTATGTATTGATACTATTAAAAGATTATTTTATTATCATTAACTATACAAGTACTTTTTCCTTTCAAGATACTTTTTCATTGATTTTTTTCACCAAAAATAAAAATATATTATCCATATATGAATATACAAGATACAAGGGTCTAATCATGTTTCTATTTATCTAATAATATACATTGAATTAAATTGGTTATGGATCCTCTACCATGATTTTATGTTAATTTGGTCATTTAACATTTATTTTTTTAAGGGGAAAATTATTTTATGCATCCTATTTGTGTCTTCATATACGATATTTTACTATTTCACTTGGACAAAAACATATATATGCTTCTGAGGATAAGCTAAAAATGCATGAGTTACTTTACAATACATGCCATGAGAAAGTAATTTATAGTGCATGTTTTAAATTGTGGTTGTTAAGATTTCCTCAATGTTTTTTTGGAAAGACTACAGATGTTTCCTAGATTTAGTGGTACATCATTAGATATATAAGGATGTAAACATATCCATTTAGTTAAAAAAAATTAAATACTACATTAAAAATAGGAACAAACATAATATAACATGAGTCATGCATGTTTAATTAGTTTACTGTAAGTGATTCTATTATCATAAAATATACGGTAGAATAATGAACAGTGATAAATAAAAGGCATTCTCTCCAAATAATTATAGATAAAATAAATCCATGAGTGTCATTCCCTCTACCCAAAATATCAATCCTTAAATAAAAAATACAAAAGCGGAAAGGGTTATATTTTTCATACAAAATAAAATATTGTTTCATGTATAATTATGTATAAAATAAGTAACTAAATATTAAAGGAAATAATGAAGAAGAAAAAGGGAAAATAATCATAATTATAGGGTGTTGATGAGCCATTGGAGGTCATAATATATACTAGAAAAATATTTATTACCATGCACTATCAGGAAGTAACATCTCAAAAACTCTTAAGGTAATGTGTTTCCTAAAAATATTTAAAATAGTGTTACTGAATGACACGTGAATTACCCATAACTTCATCCATGGTAAGTTGGATGCTAGATTCAATTATTTTATGTATCTAACTTGAGACATTAAGGTCATGAATATAGATGGTGATATAGTTAGTTGCACAATGAAATTTAATTATATTAAACACACCATAGGATATTATTACCTCATATATTTCATTATTATTTCCCCTCCCATGGGAAGAACAAACATTGTATTAGAATTTCAATGACTCATGACATTGAGGATGATTAATTTGAATATACATAATAGTTATTCATGGATAATTATTTATAAATAAGGAAATTTGATATTTTTGTTATATATGTAAAAATTGTATAACTATTTAGATCTCATAATATGTATAAAATTATTAATAAATAGGGATATGGGTGTGTTTTCTATGGTGTGATCGTTTTCCCCAAAAAGTGAAACAAATGCACATTAATTCTTAATAAAGATAATTATCAAGCATTATATGTAGCCATTTTCAAAGATCTATAATACTAATTCAAAATTTATCTCTAATATATATTATTTTAAAAAAATTGGATATTTTACTTGAGTGTGATGACACATCATCAATTTTAGTAGAGAACACGTATATCATGGATGACTACCAAATATGTAATCATAGTAACTTATCAAATGAAGTGTGTATTCATGCATTTGAAATATTTATGAGTTGATTTAAATATAACTTCACGTAATGGAATGAATGTGGAAAATGTCATAGGAAATAAACATATGCATTTTATTCATTTAACAAAGACATGTTTTTTTCTCCATGAGATAACACATCATGTTTATCGGTATGCTCATTGTATGTGATTTTTTTTGGTTCCTAGTTGTACACTTATTTCAATTAGGCTTGTACACTCGAATAAAATGGCAAAAAAGGATGAAAAACTTGATAGTATGTCATTGTATTTAGGTGAGGGTTTGGTATCAAGAATGGACCCAATGGAGAAAATGATTGAGAGGCACATAGAAAGGGTATTGTCATCTCCCTGCTACTTCTAGATATGCTTGAACCAAGTTGAGAGGACCTAAGGGGTATCTTTCTCATATGGAGAGATCTTACAATTCAATATCCATGGGAATTATTGGCATAAAGAGACACAAATCTGACCAGAACACAACCAAACTTTCTCACTCCACCTGGGAAGTGTTGCCACATGGAATGAGAAATTTTTCTAGGCCAAATACAAGCTACTAAAGATAGATATGAAAATTTGACTGCAACCTTCATCTAAAAATAATATTAAACAACACAGGGGATGAATAAGAAATTGTAATGCTGGGATTTAAAGCACAAAACGTAGACACATGCTAAGTATACAATGTTTATACATTTGTAGGTAAATAACACTTCAGATATGAAAAGGGTGTGTTATATGTAGGGTAGGATAGGTTAGGACATATTGATAGTTATAAAAAAGGGGAGGGTGGTGTGATGGAGATCTTTCATTAGTAGGGATTCTTTCAATCATTCATGACATCCTTTATTGCAAATATTTGTAAAAACTTAAATGCAAGACAATGGAACTAAAATGATGGATTTGGATTTTTCTATTGAATCCATAAACCTAGGGTGTCATAACAAGTTATTTAACAACATACTCTAAATACAATGTATAAAAGGATTTATAATCTAAAACTAAACCCAAGATGACAACCAGTAATGAACATAGAATAAGATATCCTATCAACAAAATTTAAAAGACATATTATTGCACTTCACCTAAATAAAATATAAGATAACCACATACATTTTAATTAACTTGACATAAAAATCTTACACACACTAGTGTTTCAAAATGCTACCATGGGGACAAGCATGGTGGATTTGCTTCATGCTGGATAGGGGAGTCATATAGACATGGTGTCAGAGATTTCCAATGGCTATAGAACTTCAACCACCTTAACTAAAGAGACAAAAATCACACAACAATGATCCCAAAATGTGAAGAGCCTACACTAAGGAAAACATAGACCAACACTATGACCAACACAATGGCCAACCAACCTCTATAATAGAAGACAAGCCTCTTATTTATACATTTTTAAATCTTCAAATTTGAGAATAAGAGTTGCAAATTTAAAAGGTATAAAACACCCCTTAAAGTTCCAACAAGATGCTCCCAACTGGAAAAAATATTTTGACATGCCTAGAATGTTCATGTATTTACATGAAAAAGATCCCTCTAAGTGCCTCTTTAATTAATGACAGTGATTTACAGAAAAAATCTTGATTTATTTGATGGAAATTCCACTTACATGACTTGGAAGAATAATATTCATTGTGGAAATCCAAAGAAACTTTTGTTCTTCATGTGTAACTACCTGAAGATGCCCTTTTACCACATTCTTGCACAGCTAGAACTTACATCATTTGTAATGATTGTTTGGGGATATTTTGGATCCATGGCTATTTGAGTAATATTCCCTTAGAGTGGACCAATTATATCTTGAAAACCTACTATTCATCTCCCATGGAGGAGCTTGGGCATATAAATAAAATGAAAATACAATAACTTAGGTTTATTTCACCCTTTTTTTTGCCTCCAAACTTGTATTTTCACACTTTTTAATTTGTAGTTTTATGTTTTTTAAAATTTTCCCTTTTGTAATTTTTAATATTTAAATTTACTTTTTATTACAAATTTGTTTTTTTGTAATTTCCTCCATATTTCCTTTTTTAATGCATTATTTTCACTTTTCACCTTTTGGGGGAATCTTGGTAATTTTATGCAAATTTCCACCAAATGTAAATTTATACCAAGTAAAATGCAATTTAGCTCCAATTGTATTTTTCACTAAGTAAATTTTTTACCAAGTGCAATTTACACCAAGTACAATTTGTACCAAGTGCAATTTAAACCAAGTCTAATTTGCACCAAATCTAATTTGCAGAGTGCTTTTCTCAGTCACATCTCCCTTTATAGCCAATATAATCCATGGATGGGGATGCACTTTGCACTTTACACATTTTTTTGGTGAAAAGTGCAATTCAACCTCCCATACCTGCTAAATGTCATGCACCTTTTTGGAATTTCGTAATTTTTTTAGATTTTTAAATTTTTACCCATGCAACCTTACTGAGCAGAGTACCCAAGTACAAAAATGAAAGATCCTTAGAAAAGAGATATCAAGACACATTATAATATTTGGAATGGTGGCCACTAATAATTACCTTTTACACATAATATAATCAACAACTTGTCCACTGATTATTGTACCCACCATGGCTCTGACATTGGATAAGGAATGAAATAAAGAGAAATGAGAAAGAATTAACCCAAGATCATTAACGATCCCACTTTTAGTAAGTGAAGAGTGTATAATACAAAATATTAACTATATAGGGCCCAAGTCAATAATATATGTACATAATATTTTGATTAAAGCACTTCCTTGGAAGGTCTGAATATCTGCACTTTTAACCCCTTTACCACTATTACAACAAAATTCAGATGTATTTAGTCAGGTGATCCATTTTTATAATAAGACCATATTAATTTATATATTTCCAAGCCTATTTCCCTTTTCGAAATCATCATTTTATCCCATTTGATTTACAAAGGTAAAATACCCAACAACCAAACTTTGTGAAAGTAAAAGTTTACCCTTCAATAAAAAGTATATGAAGGCCATATGAAAAACAATACTATTAACATAATGTATATCATTAAAATAAATCATTTTGGCTGATACATTCATATAAATAATTGATTAACATATTTTCTAAGTAGATACATATAGATGGGCATTGGTTCCATGCAATTGCTAGAGAAACTTGTACCCTATTTTCTTTTGGTTTCTTCTTGACAGTTTCTCTGTGCCATGTGCTATAGGATATAAGAATGGGGGATAATTTTATATTTTTCACTTTATTAAGTGAAAATTTCACTTATAGCTCCCATGCTTGCCAAAAATTCTTCATCCATATCTATAATCTACATGGTCTTCTTACAGAACATAGAAATGGAGAAACATATTGTATGTTTCACCTTGAATTGGTGCAAATTTCATGTTAGATTCCTATTTCATCCTTCTACATTCTGTGGGATTTACCTAACATGCTTACATGTATCATACATTCCTTGTACCACTTATACCTCTCATGGAAATATGTCATGGCTTTTTCACTGTTCATAATGTGCAGTCAACTTATTGACCTCCACCACCCTTCTATGCCACTTCTTTCACAAGATGCAGAGGTTCCCAACAATTCTATAAGATACACATTTCTAGGTTTAAATTACGCTTTGGTCCCCACTTTTTGTCTTGCCTTTTCTAATTGAAGCCCACACTTCTATTATAAATTTATTAAGCATTTACCTATTCCTTTATTTCCCACATGAGCAGATATGTGTAGCATGGATGCATTTGTCATTTTATTCTTAGGTATACATTTTTATTAGTATAAGAAAACATTCATAGAATTCAAATGATAACTCTAATGAAATTTTTGACACAGAAGAATGAACATGTTTCACCATTATATATGCATGCAACCGAAGCTCCCAAGAAGGGTGATAGAGAAAATAGAGTTCCAACCAAAAAAATTATTTAGATTTTTTTTATTCTATCACTCTATCTGAATGCTCCAATATTAGTGCCTCGAGAAGATCCATAAATTCCACACAATCATCTATAACCAACTTTAAATCCACTTTAGTAGAAATCAGAGAAGAATCCATTTCAAAGATCAACTGCTAGATCTTTTCTTTCATGATCATGTCCTCAGATTTTGGATTAACACTAGTATAAACTCCCTTAAATATTTATGCAAGACTTCAAGCACCACTTTTAATTTTCTATGTTAATGGCTCGAGCAAAGGTTGCATCTATATCAAAATTTTCATGTTCTAGCATGACATTCATATACTGTGAAGATGTCCCCTTCAAAAGTCTTCATAAAAAACCTACATAAAAACATGGTGGTAAATTGAGCACCAACATTTGCTCTCTCCCTAGGATAAACACCCCCTATGGGTGTGCAAAGAATCCCAAAACATAAGACCAAGTGTTAATAAATTAGGCTATAGAGTCAACACTTGAACAACATCAACAAACATCCATGGAAAATTATCCACACATGGTAGAATTAAAATAATATATCAAGAAGATCTAGAAATGAAATAATGACAAAAAAATTGCAAAGGAAACTATACAAATAATTATCAAAGATAGGGGCAACAAAGCAACAGAAGGACAAAGCAATAAAACATTAAACAATATATTACACTATTCATACTCAGCTTAGGAAATGCTTAAGATGATTTCCATTAACTGATAGCTTTAGAATTATGTTATCCCCTAGTCTCTTGAACTTTTCTAGTAGCTTGGTGGTGAATTTGAAGTAAACCCATCTCTACACTTGATTAAATTTACTATTTCTAGGATGTAATAAACAGGATGAGACATTGAATACAATCCTCTTTGCATGTTGTCATGTCAGGATAAGACCAAGCTAACATATTTTTTCACTCTTTTAGTAGTTATAAATTAAAGTGATTCTCAACTACAATCATATTATTAACAAGAAAGAGTACATTAGGATCAATAATGCTAATGATTCACTCAAAGCACTACTTGAAAAGGAACTAAAATAATGTATCCTTAGGGGGATGTTAAACAAACCCATCTTCACCAAATGTCATTCTCCAAACATCACCTTCATTATTAGACCTAGCATCAAGAACAATTGGTTTCTCAATAGTGTTCACATCCCCAATAGACTCACCCAATTCTCAATCTATGTCCAACAATTATGTTAGACCATACTCTTGATCTTCAATTGCATTGAGATTGGGTTATTCACGTGCCTATGTTATACTACCATCAAAATAAAACTCATATGTTGGGACACATACCCAATTTACTGGACTCCAAAACTAATATGTACTAGAAGCATTCATCATTTCTATGGAGGTTAAAAACATACATTGGGAGTCTTGATAATTAAACATCATAATCTCATCATCACCATCAGATATAGAATTAGGATCATCTACATATTCATTATTGGGTTTAGCTATATCAAATGGGGGATGTGGAATAAAGCACCTATCAAACTAATAAATGTCAATATCAAAATTAACAACATTCACATTGGTATGTAACAGCTCAAGCACTTCCTTTATATCCCCTCTATTCTAAGTTATAACATCATGTGCAGGAATATGAGGCAACCTATTCTCAGGTCTATCTATCTTGTATGACAACTCTTTGATAATGGAGGTCAATGTCTTAAAACTTTACTAAATCTTGGTTTCCTTGGACTATGTCTCTTTCGGATCACTCAAATTTTTATCAACCTACTTTTTTAAGGACATACCCACAACCTATATGTTTCTCTCAATTTGGGTGGCCATATTGAATGACAACCATAGGTTCATGGGAGACTTGTCCCTTAAATAAGATGCAACCCTCTTATCAAATACATCATAATATTTGGTCAAGCACACTATCACACGATGCCTAATGTTCTTAGGCAGCTACATTATAGCCATATTGAACCTTTTATTAAAGTTTGACACACACTTGTTAGGGATTTTTATCTTTTCAAACTCAGCTAAAAGAAATCTAGAATCAATTCTATCAACCTAATGAATTCCAAAAACATTCATCATCTCTTCCCATGAATCAATGCATCTAAGGGGAAGGTAATTGAACCATTCACAAGTTTCTTCCTCCAACGTATGTCTAAATAATTTAGTGCACACATCCTCATTCTCAACCTCGTAATCTTCAATGACATTATGGAAATCCTTAAAATGTTGGTAACCACTAACTTTATTATTCCTTTAAAACATTGGAAGGCATATCATTACTTCATTTGGAACTTCGTTAGGATATCCTTCTATATCATTAAAATTTAATTGGTCTAAATCTGGGAATTATAAATGTAGGACAATCATTTTCACCTTGATCCTTGACTAGTAGCTAATTCATAATCAGATATATATCTCTTGATCAAAATAAATATGAAGAATAACAATGGATCTATACCTTCTACTTCATTTCAATGTCAACCTAGGGATGTATACTTGATAGGATGACATCACTGTATATGCACACTCAATCTCTAATTTGACCTTATGCTAATTGTATCTAAGATGCTGACATGTAGTAAATGAAATGCTCATATTGAAACATCAACAAAATATAGTAAAATAAATTCTTATGCATGGGAAGATTCCTAAAATAAATCTTAAATAAGAATGTAACTTACATAAATTAGAAATGAAATACACAATGCCTAAAGAAATTAAATGACATGCTTAACCAGCTAGATATGTCAGATTGTTATTGATGCGTTCCAAAGGGGGAACTTCCACCTTCCAACTTTTTATTCAACACTTATTTTTTATCATATTATATTGAAATCATAATTGATCACACATATTAATTAAACGTGTAACAACAAACTACTGCATGAGGTTAAAATTACAAATTCTTAACACAATGTACTTGTGACAATCTCTACTTAGTAAATACTATTTTTTCTATATATTTTCTCAACTCTGATAATACGTATTTATATATTATAGAGGAGATTGTTTTATATAAAATAATATATACATTCTATTTTTAGATACATTCAGATTGGCATAACCAACATTAGTTATTTTTGCTAAAAACATTCTTCATGTGAATTTTGTAACTTTACTACAAGACAATCAGTGCTCTTTCATTCTTCAACCACTTCTTTATTGAGTTACATGGTCGTTAGAGTCATTATTATGAGTCAGTCAGAAGATAATTAAAATATATTCATATGTGGTTTTATTCACGCAATGGCTATAAGATGGTCTATGTAATGAGATTCCTTTTACTATTTGATGCTTCATGCTATATACCTATTTATTCAAAACATCTTCAAAAAATATACATAGAAAAATCATCATAAAGTAATAGACAACCATCATATATTTAATTTTAATACATACTTTCAACTATTTAAAAGAGTTTTAAAACATAATGGTATATGGTTCATGAAAGTAGGAAACTATATGGAAAAGTGTTTCAAAAGCATGGTAAAAAAGTAGAATGAGCACAATAGATGGACACGATAACATGACATTTATAAGGCTCATCACACCCCACCAGATTAATCTCTTGATTGACCTTGAGAATCATACTTGTTCATCTCTAGTACACAGAGAACTCTAAAATCCATAGGTTCTACAGTTCCCTTGGCAAGGTGAGTGTAAAAACCTTGCATCTGCTCAAATATTTTCCATCTTTTGGTTTCATGAGCTTCATCCATCAAGATTTTGTCCCGCTAGTCTAGAATAAGATATTATAATAGGGGTGGCCATAAATTTAGGTTCAGTAATTATGATCCCATGTCACCTACAAGAACAATGTATTTTGTGGTCTTGGTAAACATTGCATTTAAATTAAAAGGGGAATGGGGATCCATATTCTTCTACCTATTAGTGACCTCATTCCAGCATTCAATATAGGACTCTTTGGATAAAGTAATAGCATAAGTTATTAACTCCAAATAAAAATATTGAACCACATCACATTTCTATCCAAACCAAGTTCTGACTTCTTTCTTTGTCATGACATTGTCCTAGTCAACTAATACAACATTAGGTGCCATTGATTCACCCCTAATAAGTAATTGGATTTAAACTTCCTTTGTCCTATATTCTACTATTTCTCTTCCTCTTTTATTTTCATCTAACAAATATGATGAAAACTCTTGAAATTGGACATCTCTAACATATATATTGGGATTCCACTCTTTGTCATATGGAACAACATAATTATGTAGGTAGAAATCACAAATTTGTGTTTATTCTTCCTATGATCTTACTTTATAAATAGAAAATAAAGAAATGGGATCAATAACTTCATGGGGTATATCACAATAAATTCTCATAAACTTGAACTTATACCATTGTTCTTCAAGATGAATTGAATAAAATTTTATAGGTGGCCTACAATCAAGGAGTTATTGTGTTATAATAGCCATGTCTTCAACTTTCTATTTCAATTTGTTGATTCTCTCTTCATTTAGTTTATTTTTCTCTTTTAATTTCCTATTTTCTTTCCTTAGTTGCTTCAAATATTCCAATTGATTATCCATCCAATTCAATAGTTCAAAAGATATTGTAAAACATGAGTGTTACCTAACCTTAGGGGCATATTTACATTCCTTTTTATGATTTAGATCTATAACATGATGTGAAATAATGGCTATAGGGTGATCTTCTATTAAGGGCTACAGCTGGCAAGCTACTGCAACAAGTATATCCAAACCTCCACTAGATTGATCTTGTGGTTGGTTCCTTGGTTTCATAATTTCTTGTAAGGCTTTCTAAAGAATTAAAATTCCACTTACACTACAACAAGTTGTTCCCATTGTTTATTTTCTTCCTACACAAGTTCATCATGCAAATCTTGTTTTAATAGTTCCTCATATAATTCTTCAAATCTGTGTTCCACTTGTTCTTCTTCCTTATGCATTTCTTCAAGATTGTTCTCAACTTATTTTTCTTCTTCCTGCATTGGTTCCTTATGGAATACTTCAAAACTATTCTCAAATTATTTTTATTCTTGATGGAATACTAGAGAACATTCTTCTCAACATTCGAATCATATTTGTCTTTCCATTCCTCATGTATTCTAGGTAGTCCTATTATTCTATTGATGGTTATTTTCATTAGCTTTACTTCCATCTCTTTTACCATGGGCAAAATATTATGCAATGTACTAGCAAATTCCTCTATAATTCCTTCATCCATGGTCTATGTTTTCTTAAAATACTATGCCCATCATATATGCTAAAACAAGGTCAATATTTTTGGGCTATTGGTTAAGGGAGTAATATCTTGTGGTTCATGTTTCAATAAATTGCATCCCATATTATGTGAGTTACAGGGCTTGATGATTGCAATAAGGGGTTTGGGAAATGGTAGAATGATTTATGAATTTTTATTTGGGAGGTGAAATGATCCTTTTGAATTAATGGAAAAATATCCCCCCAACTTAAGCTATCACTTGTCCTCGAGTGACAAAGGCTGACATGCACAAAACACTCATGAGAAGAGTAAGCAGTGGTAGTAGTACTTGTGTCAATGGTCATATCAACAATGATGGAGATTGTAAAAAGGCATGATAAGGAGAGGATACGATGGCACATTAATAGCATTAAGTCTCATCATCTTTAAAAATGATTAAAATATATGATAGGAAATAAATATAGGATAATCACCATATTACTTATAGAAATAATTTTCATTAATATGCAAATGATGATGTGAAGTGGAGATCATGGCATACACTAGCATTTGATTAGGATAAAATGCTTGATGTAGAATGGAATATAGGAAGACAGCTTGTAGCAAGATATGTCCTAGAGAGATAAGTTTTATCCTACAGCTAAAAGTTTCATCCTGTAGTGGCAAGTTTTTCATCTTGTAGCAAGAAGAAAATTATATTTATACTCTAAAGGAATGAATCTGCAAGCAAAATCTAGGGAAAATAAAATATTTTTATTGTAGTAGTGCATTTTTTAATCCAAACTCAATTGGATTCAAAAAAAACTTAGAGGGTAGAATTTTATTTGACCTGAACCAAGCCATTGGGAATGACTTGTTCTTGGATGTATGAAGCTTTATTAATTTTTCGAAGAATAGGAGAAGGGTTGATATAAATACCCTTCAGTTTTAAGAATAGGTGGATTTCCTTCATGAATAAGAGAGAGCTGTTGTTATTGAAGAAGTTGATGAGTGAAATTTTCCTTGGAAAATGGTTTATTATATATCTTGAGCTTATGGCCACTAACAAGTAGTTAGAATTGAATAGAGTCAATGGTTGTGAGGTTTATAGCTCCATTTTCAAAAAATTGTTTACTTTTATAAGGCCCAAGCCATCTATACAAGAAATTTCCTTTATGATATTTGTATTTAGAGTCAAAAAGGAGTTCCTAGTCTCCTAGTTAGAAATTTTTAGTTTCGATGTTATTTTCATGCCATCCTATACATTGTCTTTGTATTATTTCAGTATGATGAAGTGCTTCCTTCCTTATTTCATCAAGTTCATTCATCTACATAATCCTATCTTATTGAGCTTGAGATAAATCTAAGCCCAAATCAAGTGTTGTCCTTAAGGTCTTATGTTCAAACTCAATGGGTAGAATATACATTTTACCATTAACTATTTCAGATGGAGTGAAACCATTTATATTTTTCTAGGTGATTATACAAGCCCAAACTACTTCTAGAAGATAAGTTGACCAATCTTTTTATGCAAGTTGACAGTTATAATAAGGATATTTTCTAATTCATGGTTTGTCACTTCAACCTGATCATTTGACTAAGGATGGTAGGGGGTATATTTGTTATGTCTGATTTCATATTCTTTTACCAAGGTAGATGTGAGGTCTAATGTGAATTATGGGCCTTGATTTGTGACTATTTCTCTAGGAACTCAATAATGGGTGAAGATTTATTCAGAGAGAAACTTATTTACCTTCTCATCTTAGTCATGGGTAAAGTCTTTTAAGTCTTCCCATTTTGTGAAATAATTAGTGCACACCAGTATGCATTCCTTATTATTGGATTTAGGATAAATGGTTTCTAGAACCAGTTGTGGATGTAATGTCATTTCATCAGAGGGAGCGGGCTCTCCCATACATTGGAATTATTCACATCTACAATTGTAAATCATGGCATCCTTATGAAAATAAGGTCAATAATATCCAACAATGAGTACTCTCATGATAGTCTATTTGGCAATAAAATGATGGCCATAAGGCTCATCATGATAGGGTCTGAGAATGTCATAAGCTTTGTATTCTTAGATACATCTTCTTATAGCTAAATCATGTCTATTAATAAATAGATATACTACAATACAGGAATAATGTCTTCTCTTTTGGATTAGGTGTTATTTATCACTAGGTAAGAAATGTTGTGGTAGTGATCCTATAGCAAGATAGTTAGTAATATATATGAACCAAGGAGTTTGAATGCTTACAGTAAATAAATATTCATCAAGAAAAGAATCATCAACAATAGCACTATGTTCTTCATTTTTCAATCAAGATAGAAAATATTCTACTACATTATCTTTATCAAGTCTATCCACAATGGTAATATAAAATTCATATAACAAAATTAAGTAACAAATTATCTAACATGTTATAACAAGTTTGTTCATTAAATACCTTATTGTTTCATGATCAGTGTGGATGAATACATGGTAACCTATAATTTTACTAAAATCTTTGATGAATCGTCTATAATAACTAACATGTCTTATAAAATTTCTAACATCTTTTTGTTTTTTTAGTGTACTTGGTGATAATTATCTTTACTAGATCAATTGGAATTCTAATATGGGATATGTGATGTCTTAACATAATCCATTCAGTCATAAGCATGTAACACTTTTTATTACTCAAAGATAATTGATGGTCCTAGTAGCGTTGAAGAATTCTTTTCAAGATAGTCAACATTTCATCAAATTTCTACCCATAGATAGTGAAATAATCCATTTATATTTCAACACAATCATGGAAGAGATCAGAAAATATGCTCAACATATCCCTTTAAAAGGTAGCTGGGGAATTGTGAATTTCAAATGGCAAGATGGCATAGGCATAGGTTCCACAAGAGCAAGTGAAAGTGGTTTTATTTTGGTCATATTATACAATTAGTATTTTATTATAACCACTATATCATTCTAGGAAAGAAAATTACTTCTTCCCTGCTAACATATCTAATACTTGATCAATAAATGGAAGGAAAAAGTGATCCTTCATGGTAGCTACATTCAACTCTTTGTAGTTAACACAAATACGCCATTTGCCTACTTTCTTTAGGAAAATGACCATGAGAGAGATCCACTAACTATCTAGATATGATAAACAAATCATGCATCCAAGAGTTTCTCTAAATCAATTTTGACAATGCCTTTGACTGTATGATTCATTCATCTTTGGTGTTGGTGAATAGGTTTTCATTCTTCTTTAATGTAAATGTGGTGCATGCATAAATATAGAGGTATTACTCTCATGTCATGGTAATCTTAGGAAAATGCTATTGTGTGCCTTCTTATCATTGTAAGTAACTAAATTTCTTGATGGAGTGTTAAGGAAGTGTTAATGTTGAGAGGTTTGTTTGGTAGGATGTCTACTTGTTTTGTCAAAGAAAGCATAGTCTCTATATTCATGATTAAAAGAGCATAACTACATTGATGGGGAAGTAATTGATGTAATGCCCAAAAGTCTCTTGAAATTTTATCAAAATCATTCTCAAGAAAGGTATTTTAAAGAGGGCATGGTGTACATTTCAATAGGTTGATTGCTATAATATCATGTCAATAAGTGTTTTGAAAGATACCATTTATGACAGTGTCTTCTTCATGGGCCTACAAAGCTAGACTCTAGTCAAATGTTCATAGAGTCTATAAGGAGATAAATTATTCAAGGCCATAAATTCAATGAATTGGTTCATCATTTGAACAATGTTGAGCTGGTGGATACAAAACCAATTTATTGGCGTCATTTTCATTGGAAATTAACAATTTTCCATAACTACAGCGAATAAAGGTATTAGTGGTAGCCAACCATGGGTGACCAAGGATGAGATGATAACCCCCCAAATTTCTCTTTGACTATAGAAAAATAAATATTTCTAGATATCTCCTATAATCCATAGTCATAACAAGGTCCTCAATAATTCCTTCAAGCTTAATAGTTGATATGTCAACCATCTGGAGGATGGTAGGTATTGGATGTAGAGTGGCGAGCTTCATTTGCTACATGATCTCCATGGTCATCACATTAATGGTTACAAATAAGTCAATTAAAGTATTGTAAATGGGTTGGCTATGAATGCTAACATTAACTATAGGACTTCCCAAATCAAAATATTTTGGGGGAACTATGTTTTCCAACATAATATCTGCTAATTAGCCAATGACTTAGATTTTTTTAGGATCCTTCTTCTTCCTTCCTAGTTTTTTCAAACATAGATATCAAATAGCTATATCATAGATAAGAACATCCTTTATTGATTCAAAGAGTAGGATTTTTATTCATACATTCTTGATTTATCCTAGGATATAAAATTTAGGTTCTTATTTAGGATGCGATATGCTCAATCTCTCTTAAAAAAAAGGATTGTCATTTTTTTTTGATTTTTTGATGGACTTGGCTCCGGATTGGCTATGAGTGGCTTTAAATTAGTATGGCATAGATCGGGTTTAAAATTTTATGTGATTATGGGTGAGGTGGGTTGTGGAAGAACATGACCTGAGTGAAGCTAAACTTAATTAATATCCAAGGTGTATGTTGGATATTGCACTATTTTAGTGGATTATGTTAGTTAAACTGAATTATTTGCAGGATTGGGGATGGGTTGGGTGGGTAATTTAGTGTTTTGAATAGACTATTGAATTTTTGGCATGATAGCCTATTGTTTTGGTCATTACATTTGCTGGGGAAAGCCTTGATTTCCTCTTCATTGTTGATGCCATGGATTAGAAGGATAAAACCATTACTAGTTTAGGAATTGTCCCTGTTGAGGTTGTTGTCCATTTTTTTACACCCATAAATGATTCTAGGTTAGCTTCCAATTTATTTGGGACCAATTTGGATTGGGTATATTCATCCAACAACCATATTATGGATTATTTGAGAATTAAGAATTTCCAAACATAGAGTTTGATGGCATACTTGGTCTTTATACCAATAGTTTATGTTAATAATTGAAAAACACTTAATTATCATCTTCTCTTATGGCATGTAGCTCTACTATATTAGGAATATCCTCATGATACTATCCAAGCCTTCATGGAATGGCATGTGAAATCCACCTTCTTTCTGCATTTAGGACAATAGTCGGCTAAGGATTTCTTGGCTTCTTCTTGATCTTTTTGAGTATGTAATGTATCAAGATAAGTAGCTAGGTCATTGATGATGTCCTACTTCATGTCCTAGAGTAGGTTTCTAACTTCACCTTTAGACAATCTTAGAGAAGATGCTACAAGAAGAGTTCTACCCCTAATTTTGTTTATGGTTGGTGTAGAGTAGTTCATACATAGAACTATTAGTTCATCAAATGGTAGTGTAAAAACATCACCACCAGACATTAGATCTAGTGCCTCTAGGGAATCATCTCTAATCTCTTTTATAAATATTAGCTTGATTGATTCCTTATCCATTTAGATTTTCTTGTATTTTTTCAAGCTAAAAAAATATTTCCATATATTCCTCTAGTGACTCATCATCAGCTTGTGTCATTCAAAAAATGTCATATATCTTGTAGATTTTACCCCTAAAATAGTCTTGATATTTCATTACAAACTTCTCCTTCACTTATTCCAAAGTAAAAATGACATCCTTTCGAAGTCCTAAGAACCATCTAAGTGCTACATCTTTGATTGTTGATGGAAATAGTTTGAGTTTTTGGGCATCTTTATTATAATCATAACTCTAACATAAGATATTGAACTCAAAAAGAAATGTATTTGCATCTGTTGATGCTTTTCCTCTAAAGGTAGGGAGAGAAAAGTGAGATATTTTTCATGGGTGAATTTACATCAGGAGTAAGGATAGGAAATTCAAAAGTAGAAAACTAATTTTTAGTGTTTTCTTCCTCGTGATCCCCCATTAATACTCTTATGTTGGTAGATGGGAAGTTGTTGCTACTAACACTCAAAATTCCTATCAATTCTTTTATTTCTTGGGGTGTAGAAGATGGAGAATTTATCTTTTTCCTTAGGAATGTATGGTTTCTTATAAAATGGGGATGGTGTGGAGGTTTTAGAACATTATGATAGTGTCTCAACAAAGACTCTTTCTAAATTGAAATATTTTACTATCTATGTATTTATTTTAGGGGCAAGAAAAGCTTTGAATGCCTCCTTAGCAAGAAATTTGAGTAATCAAGGCAACCAAACTTTAGATTCCTAAGTATGAGATGATAATTTGTGAATTCTCATTAGTATTGCATGTGGATCTCTCTCAGGGGTATGAACCTTTTCAAGATATCCAACTTGTGCTACTAGTCTAGCCAAAAATTCTTCTTTCTCAACTTCTGCTATTGACCACTGTGAGTGATTTTAAAGAATTTATTCATGTTTCTCAGTTTTTATAGGATAAATTTTAGATATTATAGAAATGTTCAATGATTCAGGCTAAAATATTCCTATATAGTCCCCTTCACTTTGCATATGTCAACCACCTTTTTTTCTTTTATCTTTTTTCCCACTCTATCTTCATAGGGTTAGTAATATGGGGTTTTGTTGAAAATTTTCACTATCCTACTTGCAAAAACTGAAATTTATACTATGAAAATATAAAATATTTAATTTATAAAAACTAGGAAAATAATAAACATCTAGAAACAATTGATATCAAGATTAAAGATTACAAGTGTGTGACACCCTTCCTCCATAATGATGCCAAAAATGACCAGCAACTAATTCATAATTAGATATACTTCTCTTGATCAAAATGAATAAGGAGAGTAACCATAGATCTATACCTTCTACCTCTTGTAAAGATCAATTTAGGGATGTAGACTTGATAGGATGATGTCACTATATGTGCACACACAATCTCTAATTTGGCATTGTACTAATTGTATCTAAGATGCTGAAGTGTAGTAAATAAAATGTTTTCATTGAAAAAAAACAAAATATAGTAAAATAAATGATTATCCATGGGAATCTTCTTAAAACAAATCTTAAACAAGAATTTAACTTACAAAAATAAGAAATGAAACACATAATGCTTAAGTAAATTAAACGACATACTTAACTAACTAGATAGGTTGGATTATTGTTGTAGCCTTCCAAACGGGGCCCTTCATCCTTCCAACTTTAGCTTCAACCCTTCCTTTTATGATACTATATTGAAATCAAAATTGATCACTCATATTAATCAAAAGTGCAACATTGAATTGTTGCATGAGGTTACAATTACAATTTCTTAACACAATATACTTCTAACAATCTTTATTTAGTAAATAATTTTTTTCCATGTATTTTCTCAACTCTGCTACTACATTTTTATATACTCAGAAGAGATTATTTTATACAAAATAATATATACATTCTATTTTAAGATACATTTAGATTAGAATAACTGAAATTGATTCTTTTTACTATAAATATTCTTCATTTGAATCTTGTGACTTTGATACAAGAAAAATAGGGTTATTTTCATTCTTCAACCACTTCCTTAGTGAGTTCCATGGTGGTTAGGTTCATTCTTATGAGTCATAAGAGAATAAAAATTATTCATCCATGACTTTAGTCACATAGTGGCTATAGGATGGTCTATGTAATAAGATTCCTTTTGCTGCAGGATGTATCGTGTTATATACCTATTTCTTCAAAACATCTTCAAAATACATACATATAAAAATCATCATAAAGTAATAGACAACCATCATATATTTAATTTCAATACATAATTTCAACTATTTAAAAGAGTTTGATAACATAATGCTATAGGGTTTATGAAAGTAGGAAACTATATGGAACAGTGTTTCAAAAGCATGGTAAACAAGTAGGATGAGCATAATAAATTAACATAATGACATGACATTTATGGGGCTCCTCAATTCATATGTCTCATGGTTGGTGAAATAGTAGGTTTAAGAACAAATGGCAAAAATATGTACGAGGTTAAATGGGGTAGATTTGTAGGATCAAACTTTGGAGAGGATTCAACTAATTGAGAAGGAGCTAGATAATAAATAGGGCTGTAATTTTTTGAATCACTATAAAATCCATGATAAAAATAATTATGATAATATTTATCAATAGTAATTTTATTAAATAGAAACTCAGGATTACCATAATCTTGATAGCCCAAGCAATCTCTAGCAGCTACACTTAGCTCTTCCACAGGCATCCAAACTTTTCTCCTTTTTTGATGAACACTTAGGGGCAAGAAAAGTTTATTATAGGAGTATTATTTAAAGGATGACCTTAGTCCTTTCATATTTTCAAGTAAAATAACTTTCAAAGCTGAATATATTGAATATGGGCACTAATCTTTCATTAAAACTAGATGATATTTTGGATTCACCACTAGAAGCAAAGTTCTAGAATATAACCATTTACAAAAAAGTAGTGATACATATTGAAACCATATATTTCTAAAATTAGTGATGATACATGAAAACAAAGATAATGAATTTTTAAGATTCATGTTCGAATAGTGAAAATAATCTCACAACATGAAAATGTTCCATCTCTTTGTAACAAATTAAATATATGTCAAATTATCATATCTCAAATCTTGGCACATACCATGTGTAATGTTGTGGAAATGATGGACAAGATAGTCCCACTATAATAAAATAATAGTAGAGAGATTTATAATATAAATTACTTATAACTTCAGCGTTAGCTCTTGGTAAGAGTCCCCAATAACATGGGTGATAAGAACTATCTCTGACAATGATGCTAGAAAGGTGTTGGCTCCTTGTTGTACACCTCTTTCACTCAGCCTTTCACACTTGAATAAAATGGAAAACAAAGATGAAAAAATAGCTAGTATGTCATTGTAGCTATGAGAGGATTTGGCATCAATAATGGATGAAATTGAGAAAATGACCAAGAGGCACCTACAAAGGGTATGGATAGCTCGCTACTACTTTTGGTTCTATTTGAATCATTGTGAGAGGATCTAAGGGTTAGCTTATTCACATGGATAGATTCTACAATTCAATCTTCATGGAGATTATTTGCACAAAAAGACACAACTCTGACTACAACACAACTCAATTTGCTCACTCCACCCAAGAAGGGTTATCACCTAGAATGAGCAAATGTTATAGGATAGACACAAGCTACTAAAGACATATATGAAAATGTGACTTTAAATTTCATCTAAAAATAATCTTCAACAACATAGGGGCTTAATAAGAGATTATAATGTTAGGATTTAAAGCACCAAATACAGACACATGCTAACTATATAATGTTAATGCATCTTTAGGCAAATAACACTTCAAATATGGAAAGGGTGTGTTATATGCATGGTAGGATAGATTAGGACAAGTTGATAGTTGTACAAAAGTGTAGGGTGGTGTGATGGAGGTCTTAAACTAGCAGGGATTATTTCAATCATTCATGACAACAATTATTTCAAATATGTATAAAAACTCAAATGCGAGCTAATGGAACCACAAGGAGGGATTTTATTTTTCTTATTGTATTCATAAACCTGGGGTGTGCTAACAAGTTATTCAACAACATACTCCAAATATAATTGGAAAATGGATTTATAATCCAAAACTAAACTCAAGATGACAACCAGTAATGAGCATAGAATAAGATATCCTATGAACAACATTTTCAAGACATATTACTACACTTCATCAACAAAAAATAGAAAAAAACCATATGCATTTTCATTAACTTGAAAGAAAAACCTTACATCAATGTTTTAAAATATTGCCATGGGACAAGAATGGTGGATTTGCTCCATGTTGGAGATGGGAGTCATATAGATATGCTCTCAAAGCTTGCTAATGGTTATAAAACTACAACCACCTTAGTAAAAGAGACAAAACATACACAACAGTGATCCAAAAATGTGAAGAGCCTATACTAAGAAAAACACAGACCAACACAATGACCAACCAACCTCTAGAGTAGAAGGTAAGCCTCATATTTATACATTTTCAAACTTTCAAGTCTAGGAATAAGAGTTACAACTTGCAAAGGTGTAAAACACCCCTCCGAGTTTTGTTAAGATGCTCCCGACTGGAAAAAATCCCGTGGCACGCTCGGAATATTCATATATTTAAAATAAAAAAGATCCCTCTAACTTCCATCTTCAAGAAATGATGGAGATTTACAACAAAATCGTTGATTTCTTGGTTGGAAATGTCCCTTACACGAGTTGGAAGAAGAATATTCATGGTGGAAAGAGAAACAATATCCTTTCCTTGGAGTGGTCCACTTGGATCTTGAAAACTTGCAATTTTTCTGCCATAGAGGAGCTTGGGAAAATAAAGTAAATAAAAATATAATAACTTAGGTTTATTTCACCCTTTTTACTTTTTGGCTTCAAACTTGTATTTTCAAACTTTTCAATTTGCACTTTTATTATTTTGCAAATTTGCCCTTTTGCAGTTTTCAATATTTACCTTTGCTTTATTTTAAAATGTAATTTTTTTTTTGTAATTTCCTCCTTATTTCCTTTTTTCATGCTTTATTTTCGCTTTTCACCTTTTGGAAGAATCTTGGTCATTTTATGCAAATTTGCACCAAATGCAATTTGCATGGTGCTTATGTCACTCGCATCTCCCTTTACAGCGAGTGGAATCTAGAGATGGGAATGCGCTTTCCACATTGTGTTGGTGCAAAGTGCAAGTCAACTTCTCATCCTTCAATGTTCATGCACCTTTTTGAAAATTTGTAATTTTTTTGAATTTTTGAAATTTTCACCCAAGTAACTTTGCTGAGTAGAGTACCCAAGTACAAAAATGAAGGATCCTTAGAAAAAGATATATAAAGTTACCCTAGAATAATTGGAATGGTAGTCACTAATAATGCCCCTTTCCATCCAATACAATCAGCAACTTGTCCACTGATTATTGCACCCACCATGGCTCCAACATTGGATAAGGAACCAATTAAAGAGCATTGAGAAAGAGTTAACCCAAGATCATTAACGATCCCACTTTGAGTAGGCAAAGAGTATCCAATAAAGAATCCAAACTATATAGGGTCCAAGGCAATAATAGATGTACAAAATATTACAGTTAAATCACTTCCTTGGAAGGTCTGAATACCCATACTTTTAACTCCTTTACCACTACTGTGACCAGATTTAGCTGTATTTAGTCGGGTGCTCCCTTTCTCTAATAAGGCCTTCTTGATGTCTCTATTGCCAGACCTATTTCCCTTCTCCAAATCATCATTGTAGCAAATTTCATTTACAAAGGTGAAATAGAAATAATATAAAAATAATAATAATAAATATAAAGAAAAGTATTAACGTAATAAAAAATAATACAAAAACAAATAATAATAACAAAAATAGAATAAAATAGAATAGACTAATAGTTAATATTAAATAAATTAAATTTAAATTTACAATAAATTAAATTAATAAAATAAAATAAGTTATATATTCAATAGTAGTAGTAGAAACAATAGTACTAATAATAAAATAAAAACTATAATAATCAAAACAACAACCAAAAAAAAAATTGTGTGTGTGTGAGAGAGAGAGAAAGAATTAATAAAAATAGAATAAGTTATATATTCAATAATAGTATTAGTAGCAATATTAGTATTAGTAGTAGCAATTGTAGTTTAAAAAAATTAAAAATAAAGATAAAAAAAATAAAATAAATGTGTGTGTGAGAGAGAGAAAGAGAAAGAGAGAATACCCTATATAAGAATGTAAAATAGTGAGCATAAGGAGCAAGAGATAATAGGCATGGTGTGTCGACATGGGAGTGGGGGTGGAAGGGGGCTTAGGGAAGTAGGGAAGGGGGAAAAAGGTAAAAAGATAATTCCAAGACTTGGAATAGGGAGAGATTACATATTATGAGTTTTAAAGAATGATTCAAGTTGAAATCATGTCTATAAAATTGTGAGGTTGATTTTAAATTTCAAAGACGTTTTATTGAAGATTTTTTGCACTAAAAATAACATATTTAATTTAATTATCCCCTCTATAATTTTATGTCTTAATAGATATTATAGAAAGGAGTTCATTTCACATGACAAGATTATTTATTTATTAGATAACATCATTATCAACATTAAGAAACTATAAATCCTTTACTACAATACAAATAATTGACTACACTACTTCATGAAAGGAAACTAATGTCTTTAATTCTATTTTCATATTATGTACATCTTGTTGTCCCCCAAAAGAAGCAGTCTTTTTTGGGACAAAATTTGAACTATTTTGGTCCTATAGACCAAAATTGTATCTTTCATTTCCAAAAATTTGTCCTAGATATTCATATTCCTCATTTTCCAAGCTTCTCAAAAAATCTACAAACTTTTTTAAGACAAGTTCAATGGGTTTTACATGTTGATTTCTACAGACTTTGTATCTTCAGATTCTACAGGTAGTTTCATTTATACATGTTCAAAAGGCTTTTGCATGTGGTTTCAGTCAAAATAATCAGTTTTCAATACTTAGTCATTTTCTAGGACTGGTTCAAAGCTTTTGTTCAGTTGAAAATCTTCATCGGCAAACATCTTAGTACAGAAAGAGACTTGAACCATTGAACCACTTTGGTTCAAAGGTTCAATGGGTTCAAAGTTCAATGGCAAGTTCAAGCAAAGGAATAGTTCAATGGCTCAATTCAACCTAGTGGTTCAACGCTTTATTTCACTCAGCGTCTTTTGGTTCAACCAAATAGTTCACTCAGTTGGTTCATTCTTTTGATTCATCCTTTGGTTCAACGTCTACAAGTTCAACAGCAGGTTCAAAGACATTTTTTAAAGGTTTGTTTGAACCGCTGAACCAAAACTTGGTTCAACGTCTTGGTTCAAAGGCAAGTTCAACTGTTTGGTTAAATGCTTAGTTCGTCTACTTGTTTCATTCATTGAACCATTGGCTTGAACCATTGGCCTGAACCATTTTTGGTTCAACTAATTGGTTCTACTGATTAGTTCAACTGTTGGTTCATCACCAAAGTTCAAAGAGGCAGTTCAATGCAATAGGAAGCTTCCCGAAGGACAAGTGCCCTTACAGAGGACACTTAATCAATAAAAGCACACTTGGGAAGGGTCATTTTTCAAGAAAAGTTGAAAGGTAATTCTTTCATATTTGTTTAAGGCATTTGAAAATTGGCTAACACTTAATTATTTCAGACTTTTGTCTGAAGGAATTCCTTCAGACAAAAATCCCAAAAGAATTATAAGTAGCCGCGGACCCCAAAGGAATTTTCAAAGAATAGTCAACATTTTCATGGACTTTTGTCCGCGAGAATTTTCCCCAGACTTTTTTCCGCAGGAATTTTCCTTGGGGATTTGTCTGCAGGAATTTTCCCCAGGGAAATGTCCACAGGAAACACTTGCCTGAAGAAAGCCTCAAATAGAAAGCCTGGGGATTTGTCTGCGGGGACTGCCAAGGCAAAGGGCTGCCAAAGGACCCCGAAGGGCAAGTGCCCTTGCAAGGGACTCTCAACAGCCAAAGTAAAGGTCCCTTTCTGACCCATTCAAGGATCACTTCTTAAGGCCCAAAATGGCAAAGCCAAAATCCAAAATAATACCAAGGGGTGATGCCCCTGAAGACGTCAAATTCAGGACAGTGAAATAGCCGTTGAGAGCACATTGATCGGCATGTAAACGTCAATTTTAAAGTCCATGAAATAGCTGTTGATCCTTTTGATTTACAGACCCAAATGCATTTCTAGAATTCAAAAACAAAACCAGCTGAAAGTGAGGAATGATTGAATAACGAATGAATCCAAGGCCTAATTCAATTAAATAGTAAAGGAGGAATGATGAAGACAAGATCAGACCGCCAGGTGGACATTGAAAGTTGCAATCTTTCAATTGCGTGGCTTTTTTATCTACATTGAGAAGATGAAATGGGTGAAATGCACCAAAGTTCTAGCTTGTCTTCCTAACAGTTCCCAATACATCATGATGTATTACTGTTCCTGAGTCTTTCTTAAAGTGGCTATATAAGGGAACTTATTTCATTGTAAAAGGATCTCTTTTTTGACAATCTGAACGAAACTCTGCCCAAATTGAGAGGCATCATTGAGACTTTCTGCTCAGTCTATTAATCATATTTTGTTATTGGAGTAAGAAAGCAAGGAACTTTTTCAGACTTTGTGCTGTGATATCTTTGTTGTTAAGGAAGATGTTTTTATTTCTTCTTCCTTGATATATTTTCGATTCCATTAATTTAACAAGCAGGATTAGTAAAATTAGTCAGGAAGACATCCTGAAGAATCAACTATGGAGAGACTTTGTGCCCCCATAGTTGCCTTCAGTGTGTTTTCTTTTCATTGCTATGTAAAGGACTTTTAGAAGACTTTGTGCCCTCACTGTCCTTCGTATATTACTCTTGAGCATTTCAGGTAGAGATTTTGGGCTATATCTCAATTTGTTGGTTACTACGCCTTCAGTTACATTCTATTTTTATTTCCAAGAGTATTCTTGTGGCTGGCTGAACAATTCTTTTGAAAGAAGAGGAGTGTTGTTTGTCATTTCCCTTGAGTTTTTCCTTTGTTTTACACACATCATCTCTAAAGAAAGAGAGATGGATGTCTTTTCCTACCCTTGATTATTATTTTCTATTTATACATATATATAACATATCCACAGGGAACCTCCCCTTGATGAGAGGAGAGAGCAGTCTCCTTCTGATGTGATAAAATTACACATTTGGATGACTAATCTTCCTACTTTGGTTTATCAGACCTATTTTGTTTACCAGTACGCTGATAGAAAAAATATTCAACCAACAATTTTTGGTGACTCCACTGGGGAATTATACCCATTATCCATTTATAGCCTATCTATTTCATTCACCTCTACATTAACTCAGAAAGAACGCATAGTTTAAAGCCCCAAGCTTTAACTGAAGCAAGGTCAATTCTTTTCTATTTTTGTTTTACAATCTGGCAGATTCAAGGTGTACATGAAGCCAAAGGGCTAAAGGTATCATTGATCCTATGTTCGAACTCGTATAGCAAAGTGATTTTGATTTGTTTCTTTAACCATCTCATCTCCAATGAACCAAGAGCTTCCCTCCTACTAAAGCCAGATCTCCATTACAAGATGAAGTATCTACTTCTGTTGTTGATAAAGATGTGCCTATAATTACCCCTTTGAAATTTGTTATCCCTCCTTTTTAGAATCCTATAATGGCAGTTGAAGGCCCCTGGGGTAATGCTTTTGGTCCTCTCAATCTTACTCCTCCTCTACATGAGCTTCCACGTAGTTCTAGGAAGAATTTCACTAAATTCTACGGTGATGGAAAAGTTCATCCTGATGAACACATTGCAGCATTCAGTATAGCTTGTGGAGTAATTGGAGTAGAATTTGAAGATGTAGCAGTTAGGCTTTTTGTTGAAACACTACAAAGTGTTGTTGCAGATTGGTTTTACCATTTATAGGCTCGGTCTATGATTGACTAGAATACCCTTAAAGCTAGGTTTGAAGCTAGATTCAAACCTAAAAAAGATGCACATAAACTTCTGGCTCAACTTACACAGATGAAAAAAGAGCCTCATGAGCCCATGAGAGATTTCATAGCTAAATTTGACAAATTAAGAAATAGAATCCCTATAATTTCTAGACCTACAACTGATAATCTCAAATACTTTTTCATTAATTCTCAGCTACCTGAAGTCAGTTTTCTCTTGAGACGTGCCAGTGAAATAGATCTTGCTACAGCTTAACTTTTGGCCACTGAAGTAGAAGATGATCTCATCTTAGCATGGAAGATAAGAAGAGATCCAAATAGAAATAGAGATTCATTATCTTTTGAATTTACGTCTACAAGCACCACAGATCCAATGGTGTATAAATTAGCAAATGAGTTGCTTACTGTCAAAAAGCAAATGGCTCAAGGAATGTCTTATGCTCCTACATATAGAAGAACATTCCCAAATCAGTCATATCAGGGCAATGTTACCAGAAACCAAGGATAACAAAATTGCCTTCTTCACCTATAAGGGAAACTTGACCTGGAAGCTCCTCCAACTAATTTAGCAATGGGATATCTTGAAGCAGAATCAAAATTCTCTTATTAGCCTGAATTAAATCTAGAAAATGACATTGATATCATTGAAGATAGTCAAGAAAAATTAGCTGGCGACTCCCATATTAGTTTCCTAAATTACCTGAATGAACCTAGAAGCAAAGGATAAGCTTCAGATGGATCATATGTAGTGTTTACTAGGTCTAAGAACCAATCAATTTAGCAAGCTGATAAAGAGAAGACAGAAGAGCAACCACAGCTAGTAGTCACAATTTTCAAGCGTGGAACTAATCTACCTTTTCAGCCAAAATATATGGTGACCACTCAAAAGGTAAATACATCAATTGCACCTTCCCCTTCTACTTCTAATTCACAAATGAGCCCACCTCCCATCATTCTTAAAACTCAAAAAGTTGAAGTCTGTTTCTCTATACCTAGCTCGATTCAGCCATTTGACATAATTGATCATGTCAAAAAGATAAAAATACAGATGTCTAAATTTGAATACTTGCAATCTAATCTAAATCAACTAAATAAGTTGGTTTAATATGTTAAAAATTAGACCGTCCCTGTAGGACAAAAGGATAAAAAAGTAATTCTTGATTCTCCAAAGAATACACCTATTCCAAATAATCTTATCATTTCTCCTCAAGCTGCTCCTAGAAAAATAGAACCCTTCTATGTTTCCCTATTGATCAATGGCCACAAGCTGAGTAACTGTATAATAGACTCAGACACATCTGAGAATGCAATGTCTACTAAAGTCACTAAGTATCTTAGTCTCACATTGACTAAGATATTTGGGAGATGTTTCTCCATGGAGAATAAGCAAGTACCATTGCTAGGGTAAATCAAAGATGCCTAATTTGCATTCACTGCCTTTCTAGATAAGAGGATTAAAATGACTGTCCTAGTGGGTGACGTCCCAGCATCTTATGGCATTTTTCTTGGAATTTTTTTTTGCAAGGACGTGGGAGGAGAACTAAACATGGATCTATCTAAGGCAAGGATCCCTGTCCAAGGCGTGACGAAGAGATTACTTCCTAAACAGGAAGTAAAGTATGTAGTTTTCAAGACATCAGCTCCTGAAGCTCAAATCCTTTTTGAATCCACAGGTATGGGTAACTACTTTTTATATATAGATGAAGAAGGGCCCTCCATCTCTGATGAGGGAAAGTTTAAAGTAAAGACAGTGTCTGATGAAATTTAGACTCTAGAATTTGATGGTAGTTATTCCTATACTGGTTCGGGGGCTGGGATTGTCTTAATATCTCCTTAAGGAGATATGTTTCCTTCATCCTATAAAATACAACTGAATATGAATTGTTGTTGCTGGGTATGAAGGTTGCTCAAGAAAGAGACATCAAGTTTCTTCATGCCAAAGGGGATGCTGAATTAGTGGTCTATCAAGTGAGAAATCTATATCAGACCAAGAATGAGAGGTTACACCACTACCTTAACTTGGTTTGGGACCAAATTGAAATCTTTGATGCTTTCAACATTTCTACCATACCCAGAAAGTCCAATGATAGAGTTGATGCACTTATTATTTCAGGAACTCTCTTAGTTCCTCATTCAAATTTTAAGGAAGACAAATATACCATTGAGCTGGTATATAGACCAAGTGTTCCTGATAATGCTGATCATTAGCAAATATTCAATGATGATCATCATATCATTACTTTCCTAGAACAAAAAGACAATTTTGAACAACTGTATTTTGAAGGCAATAAATCTCAGAAGTCTGAATCTTTTTCTGAATCCAGTTCAGATGTAAATGAAGAGTTTCTATAACTAAAAGGAAATAAAATTCCCAAAGGCCTAGTTTCTCTTGAGAAGCTATTTGACAAGCATGATAGATTCATCAAACAACATCAAACATATTCAAATTTATCTCAGGGATTTGACCAAGTAAATATGACCAACAAAGAAAATCCCAAGATGGTCAACATTGGTAAGTGTTGCAATCCTAAAGAAAGATTCAAATTCACCTCTTTGCTCCATCAATACATTGATGTCTTGGCATATTCATATGAAGACCTGAAGTGTCTCAGACCTGATGAAATCTGCCATCACATTCCTCTCAAGGCTGATTCAACACCCTACAAATAGAAATCCAGACAATACAATCCAAAAAAATTAGGTACTATTATGTCTGAGATACAAAAAATATTAAATGCTAGAATTATCTTCCCAATCCATCATTCTACATGGATTGCGAACATAGTGCCTGTAAGGAAGAAGAATGGAAAAATTTGCATTTGTATAGATTTTTGGAATCTGAATTAGTCATCTATGAAAGACAATTACCCTTTGCCAATCATGGACCAAGTGCTTCAAATAGTAATAGGGTCAAAGATGTTATCAATGTTGGATGGCTTCTCAGGTTATAATCAAGTTGAGGTTGGTGAAGCTGACCAACACAAGACTGCATTCACCACACCCTGGGGTACATTTGCATATAAAAGAATGACTTTTGGCTTAATAAATGCTGGTGCTACCTTTCAGAGAGCTATGGACATGGCTTTCAAAGATGAGATTGGAAAATTCATAGTGGTATCTCTTGATGATTTAACTATCTTTTCAAAGCATCGATCTGATCATGTACACCACTTACAACAAGTGCTAGAGTATTGCCGTCAAAATGGTATTTCCTTGAATCCTAAGAAGTCTATTTTTGGAGTGACAAAAGGGAAACTCCTTGGACAGATTGTGTCCAAAGAAGGCATAAAGATTGACCCAAATAGAGTCAAATCTATTCAAGAGGTGAATTTGCCTACAACTAAAAATGTTGTTCACTCTTTCTTCAAAAAATAAAATTTCTTATGGAGATTCATCCTTGAATTTGTTGAGAAGACAAGACACATTGTGAACATGATGAAAGGGAAGACTACCTTCAGCTGGACCAAATAAGGCAAATCATTGTTTCAAGATATCAAGACTGCCATTACTCATGCCCCTACCTTGGTTTGTCCAGATTACCATATAAATTTTATCATATACAGCTATGTGTCTGAGCACACTCTTTTAGTGATTCTTGTTCAACAAGACAAGGAAGGTATGGAATCCCCTACCACTTTCATGAGTTGACCTCTCAAAACCCATGAAATGAAGTATTCAAATATACGAAGGACACCTATGCATTGGTAAAAGTAGTCAAACATTTCTGCTTATATATTCGGAATTCACATACTACTACCTTAGTTCCTGACACTACAGTCAAGTCTATATTAACTCAGCAAGAGTTTGGCATAAAGAGAGGTAATTAGATTTCAAAGATATAAGAATTTGATCTAGATATCATGCTAAAAAATCTATTCAGAGATAAAGGCCTTTGCTAATTAATGGCTGACAATAAGCTAGAAGATACACAGCGTGAAGACGCTGAAGTGGAAGATGCACCAACATTCCTTTTTGTCTCCACTACAAATGAATGGTACTCAGATATTGCCTATTTTTTGACTTATAGTGAATGTCCTGCCAATTTGTCTTACAAAGAAAGGAGGACTATTAGGTTGAAATATGCCAATTTTGTCCTTTGGGATAATGGCCTATATAAGAGAAGCGTAGATGGAGTTTTCCTTCATTGTGTAGATAAAGAATACCAAACCTAGCTTTTGAAATCTTTCCATAATTTGGCCTGTGGAGGACATTTTTTTCCCCTGTGACTGCTCACAAAATTCTACGAGCTAGGTATTACTAGCCAACTCTTTTCCAAGATGCACATAAGTGGGTGAGGAAATGTGAACTTTGCCAGCAATTTATTAGAAGACCCAAGTTGGCTGCCCTACCTCTCAAGCCAGTAATCATAGAGGAACCTTTACAGCAATGGGGACTTGATTTTATTGGGACAATAAAACCATCCTCAAGTGTTGGAAATGATTATGTCCTTACAGCAACTAATTATTTCACCAAGTGGGTAGAAGCGATCCCAACCAAGCATGCTACTTCATAATTTGTATGCAACTTCCTCAAAGAGAATATCATTTATAGGTTTGGAGTTCCACTCAAAATTGTTACTGATAATGTAGCTTGTTTCACCTCTCAAGAAATCACACAATTCTATTTTCATTATGGAATTACACTCTCTCATTCTTTTGATTATTTTCCACAAGGGAATGGATAAGCTGAGTCCAGCAATAAGAATTTGGTAACTATTTTCAAAAAGCTAGTAGATGATAATCAAAGGACATGGCATAAAGCATTGGTGGATGCTCTATGGGCCAACAGGATCACACCAAAGAGGGCAATTGGTATGTCTCCTTTTCAACTTCTTTACAGTATTAATGTCGAGATATCAATTGCTTTAGAGTTACCAGCCTTGAAATTAGCAAAGGCCATTAAAGATTAGACATATGAGAGTTCTCTTAACAAAAGAATCATGTGCCTGACTTAGTTGGAGGAACAAAGAACCATGGTGGTGGACATAATCACTGTTCATCAAAGTTTGGTAAAGAAACTCTTTGATTAGAAGGCTAGAAATCATGATTTCTAGGTTGGGGATTAAGTCCTGTTGTGGGACAAAAGAAGAGAACCAAAGGGGATGCATAGAAAACACCAAGATGGCACACTCTTTTCTCTGCCCCACAATGGGCAGCATCTAAAACACTTCAACTCTTGAAGTATCAGATCACTGGCTCTGTATATATGTATATTTGTAAAGTTTTTATTGTTGTTTTGTTTTTTTTAATTTTCTTTTTGATGCCTTTGATTTCTGAGTAGCAGGACTTTGAAGCCCAATGGTACACATGAAGACACTGGAGATTCTGGATTCTACTCCTTTCAATTCATTTTGCAATTGATAGAAGTTCCCCAACTGGAGCTAGCTGTTGTCCCCCAAAAGTAGCAGTCATTTTTGGAGAAAATTTTGAACTATTTTGGTCCTATAGACCAAATATGTATCTTTCATTTCCAAAAATTAGTCCTAGATATTCAGATTCCTCATTTTCCAAGCTTCTAAAAAAATCTACAGACTTTTGCAAGTCAAGTTTAATGGGTTTTACATGTTGATTTCTACAAACTTTATATCTTTAGATTCTATAGGAAGTTTCATTTATACAGGTTCAAAAGGCTTCTATAGGCAGTTTCAGTCAAAAGAATTAGTTTTCAATACTTAGTCAATTTTTGGGATTGGTTCAGAGCTTTGGTTCAGTTGAAAATCTTCATCGGCAAACATCTAAGTATAGAAAGAGACTTGAACCATTGAACTATTGAATCATTAAACCACTTTGGTTTAAAGTTTCAATGGGTTCAAAGTTCAATGGCAGGTTCAAGCAAAGGAATAGTTCAATGGCTTAGTTTAACCAAGTGGTTTAATGCTTTATTTCACTCAGTGTCTTTTGGTTCAACCAAATAGTTCACTTAGTTGGTTCATTCTTTTAGTTCATCCTTTGGTTCAACATCTACAAGTTCAACAGTTGGTTTGAAGACATTTTTCAAAGCTTTGTTTGAACCGTTGAACCAAAACTTGGTTCAACGTCTTGGTTCAAAGGCAAGTTCAACTATTTGGTTCAATGCTTAGTTCATCGACTTGTTTCATTCATTGAACCATTGGCTTGAACCATTTTTGCTTCAACCGATTAGTTAAATTGTTGGTTCATCACAAAAGTTCAAAGAGGTGGTTAAATGAAAAAGGAAGCTTCCTGAAGGACAAGTGCCCTTACGGAGGACACTTAATCAATAAAAGCACACTTCAGAAGGGTCAATTTTCAAGAAAATCTGAAAGTTAATTATTTTGGATTTGTTTAAGGCATTTGAAAATTGGCTAACACTTAATTCTTTTGGACTTTTGTTTGAAGGAATTCCTTCAGACAAAAATCTCGAAAGAATTCTAAGTGGCCATGGACCCCGAAGGAATTTTCAAAGAACAGTCAACATTTTTGCGAACTTTTGTCAGTGACATTTTTCCTCAGGGATTTGTCCATAGGAATTTCCCCTAGGCAAATGTCCGCAGGAATCACTTGCTGAAAGAAAGCCTCAAATAGAAATCCCAAGGATTTGTCCATGGGGACTGCCAAGACAAAGGGTTGTTGAAGGACCCCGAAGGGTAGGTGCCCTTGCGGGGGACTCTCAGTTGCCAAAGTAAAGGGCACTTTTTGACACATTCAAGGATCACTTCTTAAGGCCCGAAAGGGCAAAGCCAAAAGCCAAAAGAAGACCAAGGGGTGACACCCCTGAAGACGTCAAATTTAGGACAGTGAACTAGCCATTGAGAGCACATTGATGGGCATGTAAACTTCAATTTCAAATTCCGTGAAATAGCCATTGATCCTTTGGTTTTACAGACCCGAATGCATTTCCATAATTCAAGACCAAAACCAGCTGAAAGCGAGGAAAGATAGAACAACGAATGAATCCAGCGCCTGATTCAATTAACCAGAAAAGGAGGAATGATGACGACAAGATCAAACCGCCAGGTGGCCATTGAAAGTTGCAATCTTTCAATTGTGTGGCTTGTTTATCTACATTGAGAAGATCAAATGGGTAAAATGCCCCAAAGTTCCATCTTGTCTTCCTAACAGTTCCCAACGCATCATGATGTATTATTGTTCTCGAGTCTTTCTTAAAGTGGCTATATAAGGGACTTTCTTTCATAGTAAAAGGATCTCTTTTTTGACAATTTGAATGAAACTCTACCCAAATTGAGAGGCATCATTGAGACTTTGTGCTCAGTCTGTTAATCATATTTTGTTATTGGAATAAGAAAGAAAGGAACTTTTTCAGACTTTGTGCTATGATATCTTTAGTGTTAAGGAAGATGTTATTATGTCTTTTTCCTTGATATATTTTCTGTTCCATTGATTTAACAAGAAAGATTAGTAAAATTAGTCAGGAAGGTGTCTTCAAGAATCAATTTTGGAGAGACTTTGTGCCCCCATAGCTGCCTTCAGTGTGTTTTCTTTTCATTTCTGTGGAAAGGACTTTGAGAAGACTTTGTGCCCTCAGTGTCCTTCGTATATTACTCTTGAGATAAATTAACGGTGTGATTTCTATATTTTTAGTTTACTCTACAAAAATGTTGCACTATTAAAATTGGATTAATAGGGTGTTATAATTGTTTCATTAACCCATGATAACACCCATAGAAAAATTGGTTTTTCTCCAAGATCCATGTTTGATTTTAAAAATAGCTAACCTTTTTCATTTGAAAATAATTACAAAAAATGAATATTCCATTTTATATTTGTTTTTTCATTTCTAATTAATTTTTTGTGCATATAGAACATGTTCAAATATATCGTAAACAATCGATTCTATAACAAAATTACTTGTGTGTCTCAATAAGGTTTGAATTAAATGTATTGTAAGTGAGTGCATTTTTTCTTATTTTACCAACATGAAATGGAGAATCAACAGGTCTTTCCCCTAGAGAAAATAGCGAATAAATAGGAATTACTTTTGAAAATTATATATTATTTGACATAATGTGCACTAAATTGTAATTGAGATTTACTTTTCTATAATTATAAACATATCGTTTGTGTGGTTGGAAGGAATAGATTCAATATTCATAGAAGTTGAACACTATTTTTTTTTCTCTTTTATGTTTATTCATAATATATTATTAAAGTTAGTATCAACACCAATATTTTTATTTAAGATTTTATTTTTCTCCAAAAATTATTCATACACACTTTTTATTATTTTAAAGAGTAAACATCTACATGTATAATCCAGTTATTTTACACTAATAAAATGTATATAAAGTTTACATCAAATAAAAATATTACTATATAAAATAATCATTGAATGAAATGTTAACAAATATTATTAAACGATATGTTGATAATGCTAAATTTTTTAAAACATCTTAAGATCAAAATAAAATGAGATACAGAATTTAATATGTTATCAAACCATAATCAAATAAATTTCAATTTATTTATTTTCATAATCACTAAATACAATCAATAAGTTCAATTATCTATACAGGGTTTTGAACATCCAAATGTGAAAATGGTCTTTTATAGAATAACAAAAGTCCAAGTTATATACAATCACAATAATGTGTCACATATTATGTAGTTTTACAAAAATATCTGCATGATCGAATCAACTATGAAAAAATAATAAACAATACAAATTCATTTAAACTTATATGGACACAAATAAGGCTATCATAGAATCAAATTCATAACAAAGTCATGTTTAGAATCTCACTATTCAAACCATCTTGAAGGAAGAGAATCTTGAATCTATGTCTTAAATAGGAAGAAGATACACCAAAGTCCTAAATATTATTTATTATACAAAAAAGGGGGTGGGAGGGGATAAATCAACCAATATATAAAGAGATAAATATAGACAATATAAAATAATAATATAAAAAACTAATAATAAATATAAGGAAAAGTATTAACGTAATAAAAAATAATAATAAAAAAAATAATAACAAAAAAAAATAGAATAAAATAGAATAAACTAATAGTTAATATTAAATAAATTAAATTTAAATTTAAAATAAATTAAATTAATAAAATAAAATAAGTTATATATTCAATAGTAGTAGTAGCAACAATAGTACTAATAATAAAATAAAAACTATAATAATCAAAACAACAACCAAAAAAAAAAATTGTGTGTGTGTGAGAGAGAGAGAAAGATTTAATAAAAATAGAATAAGTTATATATTCAATAATAGTATTAGTAGCAATAGCAGTAGTAGTAGTAGTAGCAATTGTAGTTAAAAAAAATTAAAAATAAAGATTAAAAAATAAAATGAATGTGTGTGTGAGAGAGAGAAAGAGAAAGAGAGAATACCCTATATAAGAATGTAAAAGAGTGAGCATAAGGAACAAGAGATAATGGGCATGGTGTGTCAAGATGGGAGTGGGGGTGGAAGGGGGCTTGGGGAAGTGGGGAAGGGGGAAAAGGGTAACAAGATAATTCCAAGACTTGGAATGGGGAGAGATTACATATTATGAGTTTTAAAGAATGATTCAAGTTGAAATCATGTCTGTAAAAATGTGAGGTTGATTTTAAATTTCAAAGACGTTTTATTGAATATTTTCTGCACTAAAAATAACATATTTAATTTAATTATCCCCTCTATAATTTTGTGTCCTAATCGATATTATAGAAAGGAGTTCATTTCACATGACAAGATTATTTATTTATTGCATAACATCATTATCAACATTAAGAAACTATAAATCCTTTACTACAATATAAATAATTGACTACACTACTTCATGAAAGGAAACTAATGTCTTTAATTCTATTTTCATATTATGTTCACCTTGTTGTCCCCCAAAAGTAGGAGTCATTTTTGGGGCAACATTTGAACTATTTTGGTCCTATAGACCAAAATTGTATCTTTCATTTCCAAAAATTTATCATAGATTTTCAGATTCCTCATTTTCTAAGCTTCTCAGAAAATCTACAGACTTTTGCAAGTCAAGTTTAATGGGTTTTACATGTTGATTTCTACGGATATTGTATCTTAAGATTCTAAAGGCAGTTTCATTTATACAGGTTCAAAAGGCTTCTGTAGGTGGTTTCAGTTAAAAGAATAAGTTTTCAATACTTAGTTATTTTCCAGGATTGATTCAGAGCTTTAGTTCAGTTGAAAATCTTCATCGGCAAACATGTGAGTATAGAAAGAGACTTGAACCATTGAACCATTGAACAATTAAACCACTTTGGTTTAAAGGTTCAATGGGTTCAATGTTTAATGGTAGGTTCAAGCAAAGGAACAGTTCAATGGCTCGGTTCAACCAAGTGGTTAAACACTTTATTTGACTCAGTGCCTTTTGGTTCAACCAAATAGTTCACTCAGTTAGTTCATTCTTTCAGTTCATCCTTTGGTTCAACATCTACAGGTTTAAGAGCAGGTTTGAAGACATTTTTCAAAGCTTTCTTTGAACCATTCAACCAAAACTTGGTTTAGCATCTTGGTTCAAAGGCAAGTTCAATTGTTTGGTTCAATGCTTAGTTCATCGATTTGTTTCATTCATTGAATCATTGGCTTGAACCATTTTTAGTTCAACCGATTGGTTCAACTATTGGTTCATCGTCAAAGTTCAAAGAGGTAGTTCAATGTAAAAGGAAGCTTCCTGAAGGACAATTGCCCTTACAGAGGACACTTAATCAATGAAAGCACCCTTCAGAAGGGTCATTTTTTAAGAAAAGCCGAAAGGTAATTCTTTCAGATTTGTTTAAGACATTTGAAAATTGGCTAACACTTAATTCTTTCAGACTTTTTTATGAAGGAATTCCTTTAGACAAAAATCCCAAAATAATTCTAAGTGGCCACAGACCCTGAAGGAATTTTCAAAGAATAGTCAACATTTTTGCGGACTTTTGTCCACGAGAATTTTTCCTGAACTTTTGTCCACAAGAGTTTTCCTTGGGGATTTGTCTGCGGGAATTTTCCCCAGGGAAATGTTCATGAGAAACATTTTCCTGAGGAAAGCCTCAAATAGAAAGCCCAGAGATTTGTTTGCTGGGATTGCCAAGGCAAAGGGCTGCCAAAGGACCCCGAAGGGCAAGTGCTCTTGTGGGGGACTCTCGGTGGCCAATGTAAAGGGACCTTTCTGACCCATTCAAGGATCACTTCTTAGAGCCCAAAAGGGCAAAGCCAAAAGCCAACAGAATACCAAAGGGTGACGCCCTCGAAGACGTCAAATTCAGGATAGTGAAATAGCCATTGAGAGCACATTGATGGGCATGTAAACGTTAATTTTAAAGTCCATGAAATAGCCATTGATCCTTTGGATTTATAGACTCGAATGCATTTCTAGAATTCAAGACCAAAACCAGCTGAAAGAAAGGAAGGATAGAATAATGAATGTATCCAGGGCCCGATTCAATTAACCAGTAAAGGAGGAATGATGAAGACAAGATCAGATCACCAGGTGGACATTGAAAGTTGCAATCTTTCAATTGCATGTCTTGTTTATCTACATTGAGAAGATCAAATGGGTAAAATGCCCTAAAGTTCTAGCTTGTTTTCCTAATAGTTCCCAACACATCATGATGTATTATTATTCCCGAGTCCTTTTTAAAGTGGCTATATGAGGGACTTTTTTTCATTATAAAAGGATCTCTTTTTTGACAATCTGAATGAAACTCTGCCCAAATTGAGAGGCATCATTGAGACTTTGTGCTTAGTCTGTTAATCTTATTTTTTTATTGGAATAAGAAAGCAAGGAACTTTTTCAAACATTGTGCTGTGATATCTTTGTTGTTAAGGAAGATGTTTTTATGTCTTTTTCCTTGATATATTTTATGTTCCATTAATTTAACAAGCATGACTAGTAAAATTAGTTAGGAAGGTGTCCTGAAGAATCAACTATGGAGAGACTTTGTACCCCCATAGTTGCCTTCAGTGTGTTTTCTTTTCATTGCTGTGTAAAGGACTTTGAGAAGATTTTGTGCCCTCACTGTCCTTTATATATTAATCTTGAGCATTTCAGGTAGAGATTTTGGGCTGTATCTCGATTTGCTAGTTACTACACCTTTAATTACATTCTATTTTTATTTCCAAGAGTATTCTTGTGGCTGGCTGAACAGTTCTTCTGAAACAATAGGAGTGTTGTTTGTCATTTCCCTTGAGTTTTTACTTTGTTTTACACACATTATCTCTGAAGAAAGAGAGATGGATGTCTTGTCCTTCCCTTGAGTATTATTTTCTATTTATACATATATATAGCATATCCATAGGGAACCTCCCCTTGATGAGAAGAGAGAGCAGTCTCCTTCTAATGTGATAAACATACACATTTAGATGACTAATCTTCCTACTTTGGCTGATCAGACCTATTTTGTTTACCAATATGCTAATAGACAAAATATTCAACCAACACACGTTACTAAAGAGAGCACTTGTAAGCACACTCAACAACATCCTGATCATATTTCAGACACTAGTAAACAACATCTAGTTTTAATAACCTTTCTACATGGCCTTTCATCGAACTTATGAGGTAAACTAAAAGTTAGCTATCAGATTAATGTAAGCACATTCAACAACATCCTTACCATGTTTTAGACAATTGTAAACAACAACTAATTTTAATAACCTTTTTACATGGCCTTTCATCGACCTTATGATGTACACTAAAAGTTATCTATAAAATTTAATGTCATAGTTTCTTTCACTAAATTCCATTCCACTTTTTTTATAATCTAGATATGGAATATTTCAAATATTATTCATTAATAGTCATGTTACTTTGTGTTTTAAAATATTTATTTATCAATAAAGGTAAAGGCACATTCAAACTTGTATAATTCACCCAATGGCAAAAAATATCAACCTCTACAATGGTAGGGTTAATTTATAATTTACTAATGGGCATAGTATTCAATTCTGCTTTTTATTTTGTAGTAGTAGATAAATGGTTTCCCACTAAACTTTGTTTAATTTGGACTTCTCACAAGCAGTGTGAGCTCAAAATATTTTTGACTCCCTATATTGATTACACATTGTTACCTGATGTGATAGCTTCATCATAATAAATGTTGAATAAGATATTTTTACACATGACTATATTTTGGCATACTTACTATAAGATCCTTCTATCTTATCAACCTTCAGTAATTGTTCAATTAATGATATATATATATATATATATATATATATATATATATATATATATATATATATATATATATATATATATATTAAGAATCACTGTAAATTTTTCACCTTCAAATAATATAATAATTGAAAATGATTGAAGGAGATTAATGGTTAAGGTAATTAGATCTAGATTTCCTAATGACAAGTCTTACAACTTTTAGTTTTAAAGGTTAAGAAAGTAGAAATTATAAAAAAATCAATTAGTCTTATAAACACCTGTTCAATTCTTCTATTTTAAAATTTAGAATGTGAATCATACAATAGTGAATCATTATATATATGGACATGTAGTTCTTCATAAAAGGTATAGAGACCATTTTGAGGTGTCTAATAGTGTTTTATGTTACCCTTACTTTCAATTAAACTTTGATTAAAATATGAAATTAATATTCACATTTTTAGTGCATATGCACATGCGCGCATGCGCGTGTGCATGCGCACGCACACACACACACACACACACACACACACACACACACACACACACAAACAATATGATTGAAGACATTACATGTAATGAATGAATTAGATATAATGTCAATGCTTATTATGAAAATTTGGAAATAAACATGTAACATATTTACAATATTCAATAAAAATACATCTAAATTAATGACCTTCTTTAAATAAACAACCACAAGGAACATAATTTATATTGTGGTCAATATCACAGTGTTCCTTACAAAAATAATATTATAGCAAATTATTAATCTAAACACGTTAGTGAATGTTCTTTAAATATTTATTATTATGTATATGGCTATGATACAAATAAGAATCATTATGTGAGTGGATATCCTTTAAAAGAAACATTTTTGAAATGCATAGGTCGTGATTTCCCATTACACCTTCTTGGATATTGTAAATAAAATATTACCTTGAAATGTTAAGGGGATGGAGGTCCAATAGATTGGGTGGTTAAAAAAGACAAAATTCTTTTAGATATTACCTAATGATTTTTGGAAAATATAACTATTATCTTATTGTGCCTTGAAGAGTCAAACAAGGCAAAGAATAATCACAGGGTGGCGCATAATAAATCTTAATTATTCTAAAGAACAAATGCAACATATTTCTTATTAGAATGCCGCAAATGAATATGGTTGATTGCTTTAGCTATTATAATAAATGAATAAAATATGGATCTTAGTGTGATAAAAAGATGAAAATATGGAACTTAAGAATAAGTAATATGGAAATATGGGTGTGTTTTTTTTAAACAAGTAGATCATATTATCTACATCTCGAGACTATTATATCTTCTTTATATTGACAAGAAAGCATGCAATTTAAGTTAGGATGCATTGAAGTGTTGACCATTTACCAATCTACTATGATTATAAAGACTATGGCTTATACTCTTTAGGATATTTCAATTGCAATTACGAAATACTATATTTTTTTATAAATATCATACATTGCATGAGAATTTCAGTCCAGTGTAGAAAAACACAAAATTAAAATTTATGGGCTTGGACTTGTCAGTTTATTGATTTCATTCTACATGCTGAACAAGAGAGAAACAAGGGAAAAGGTGTATAACAAAGGTGTGAAAATGTATAGGATCCTTTATTTATATAATAAGAATTTTCTTTTAGTCATTCGATTTGTGGCATACTTGAGAAGAGTATAATGACCATTGAATTTATTTTCACTATACACTCATAAATAGAGATCGTGGATTACAAGTATAATTTTGCCTCTATATTTAGTTTTTTGAAAGTTTGAATCAATAGTAATCAATGATCGAGAGAGTATATTTTAGATACAACATAATCGTTCAAACCCTTCCCTAGATCACCTTTACACCTTACTTTTAAATTTTTTTGTATTCATAATCATTAACACTACTTAAGTCATACTCTATTGTATTTATATATATATATATATATATATATATATATATATATATATATATATATATAGCATAATATTATTAATTTTCTTGTGATATTTTTTATTCTCTTTTAATTTATTATTCATTATGTTAGAGAAACAAAAAATAATAAATCAAACTAATAAAATAAAATGTATAAAACCAACCTTTAAGCACTTTTTAATTCTTATTGCTATATTATTACCTCCTCTAATAATTTTCTTAAAAATTAAAATCATCACATGAGTATTTTACCATCATTTGGGGGTAAGAGTGCATGTACCTTCCACATAATATCTAAATAAGAGGTATTGGATACAATGAGGAATTTACTTTTTATGGACAAAACTAGTCAACAACTACTCCTATTGGTAACACCTAGTTTTATAATATTCCATTTGAGTTACTACCTATCACAACTAAACACCAAAGGGCATGTGCGGAAGTTTTTTTTCCGTACCCCTCTTCACCCTCAACCTACTTCTAGTCATCAATTCATTCCCATCACTCATCCACAACTCATATTCGATTCCCATCTTAATGTTGTTCAAACAAGAAGAAGGTGGCCACTTTAATCACACAACCCAACCCTACTATTCACAATATTACTCTTCCACCAATTCCAACGAAAGTTACACAATCAAGGGATGTGATATCATTGAGAAATTGTGTCATAATCTAGATAACATTGCTATTCTAGATTGTTTTGAAAAAATCACTAACTCATAAACATAAAGATATTTTATATGCAATGTTGTGAGATACCACTTTTCCTATGGATACACAGCCGACTTCATTTGCTCCTATCATGAATAGTTTTAAGGATATTAAAGATCGTGCTACTATTGATAAACAATATATACCTCCAGGCATATCATTGAGAAAAGTATTTGATTGCTTATCCTAATGCATATACATGGAAAGCTAGTCAAGTGTACACTAGTTGAGAATGGTTCCGAGACAAATATATTTAGTTATGAATTAATACCATTTTTTTATTTTTTTCAAAATGAATATTGTTTACATATTAGAGCAATCTATACATGGTTCTGATAGCATTCCAAATAAAAAATTTGGAACTATCACGTTAGGCGCAGATATATAGTACTTGCTATTTTTCAAGTTATACATGTGACCAACTACAATATAATGTCCTCTTGGGTTGTGAATTGAATAGAAGTTATACTTTATAAAATCATAGATATATAAATCTTTTACATAATACACATGAATATACAATTCTAGGTGATGATGCACCTTTCTGGTGCTGCAAAATGACACAATCACTATCCAATAAAGTCTCTATCAATCAACCTAACAAACCAATTGCAATGGAACAAATGCATACTCATATTGTGGGCATATCAAGTAATATAACGATATCCCACAAAGTGCTAACATTCCTAATAAAATAGATGATCCTATCATGAAAGCTATGCCAAAAGAGAAAATTCTTAAGAAAATAGAGGGGCTTATCAAAGAATTTATGCCAAAAGAGAAAATTTATATGCAAATAGAGAAATCTATCAAAGAAGATACGTAACAAGCACGAATTACAACTCAAATATCCGAGCATTTTAAGGAACATAGAATATCTGTGGTCATTGTAGTTCACATAACAGTTTGAATCATTTCCCAGTATTCCTACTTATCGTTATTGTGTTACACCATTGACCACAATCACTCGTTATTTCACATCAAGTTTTATTAAAGATTATCTTCTGGAAAAAAATTGTGGTGGTGTAGTTTTTCTTTTTCCATCCAAGATTATAGGTGGCTTCCCAATTTTCTTTTATCTGTTTCGTCTTGCAGTCGTCCATTTGTGAGCGTCTTATCTAACCGGTATGTTTCCAGATTAGCGTTCAGCAATACATTTTCAAATTGTTTTTAAGGTCTTACCCATTATCTAACCGGTACGTTCCCAAATTGATATTCGTCGCTTAAAATATGTCGTTTTACGTTTTTAAAATGCTGCACATGCTTAATAGAATTGGCCATATACGTGCAGTAGAAATGGACAATACGGTAAAAGTCTCCACGAAATATGACCTTGCCAAATTTTCGAACCGGCAGCCTGGACTTGTACGCAAATGTCTCCACCCGCAAACACTCCCATCGCTTGTCAGTTCTATTTTTCTAAACGGTAGTTGTGTTTTATTTCCTCTCTCTTTTCTTTAAAATTTCAAGTCGCAAGAACGGCACCTGGCCTCAGATTGCGGAATCGACTTACATTGCATCTCGTTATTTCAATTATTGAGATATTGAATTTGTCTAAAGAAGAATTGTGTTGAGTTGGTTTTGACAAAGCCGGCGCTTTGAAAATTAGGTGATCGTAATTTGGATATACAAAAGGTTGAGCTGCAATCCTCAGATCCTCAGCCTTGAGCAGAAAATGATATTAGTACTTCTGACAATTTATTACACTTGAACCGTGATCTCTTTTCTCCTGAGTATCATCTGCTCGGCTCTGTCTGGAATTCTGCGTAACATTTCAAAATCGACGAGTTAGAGGTAAGTCTGAGCAGTCCAATAAGTTGTAACAAAGATGTAGTTGTTCTCTTTATTGGATATATTAATGGTGTACAACTGGGCATTTATTGACAAAATTTTGGTTTCCCATGTTTTGTTTTGTACCGTGGATATGCTTTTATTGTTGTCCAGTTTAGTTCGTGTGAGCTGTAGCTCACATTTATTTGTTTATTTTTAAAATTATTATTCGTTGCCTTCAGCGCAACGCAAAGAAGAGAGAAGTTTAGAAAGAGAGAGCGAGCGAGCTAATTTTGTTTTCTGTATGTACAGCAGAAAAAAGAGTAGAGCATAATCAGAATGTGCAGAATATTTTAGAAGAGAGCAGAGCATCATTTAATTAAGAAAATAAAGTTTGTGTGCATCTGTAGCTGCTGTCTAAGTTTGTGTGTGCCGCTGTAGCTGCTGTTTTTGTAGATGAATATATATAGTGTTTGTGCAAATCTGCTTTTCTAACCGCTGTACTTGTTTCTTTCTTGTGCCCTGCATTTGTCTGGGTTGTTTTATTTTACTGCTCTGTTGTACTCTATTTTTGCATTTAAATTCTCTGTTTTATTTTTCCGGCATTGAGTAACAATAGAATCAGAGTTGGAGGTCTTGCTGCGAGTTTAATTCGTTCATCTGGTATCAGAGCTAAAGAACATTTGCCCTCCTCCATTAATGGCCTCCACGTTTAGTGCGCACCTATCCAGTTTGTAAACCCTTGTTCTCAAAGGAAAGAATTATGAGTATTGGTCTTTAACTATGAAAGCATTGTTTGTGTCTCAAGACATATGGGAGATGGCTGAAAATAGTTATGTGGAACTAACAGACCAGGCAACATATAATGCTCTTACACAAGCTAAGAAAGACACTTTAAAAGAACGGAGGAAGAAGGATGGGAAAGTTTTATTCTACATCCATCATGCAATGCATGAGAGCATACTCCTAAGAGTAGCAGCAGCAAAGTAAGCCAAGGAGGCATGGAATACACTAGAAATCACTTACCAAGGTATGGACAAGGTAAAAACTACTAAATTACAACTCCTTAGAAGAGATTTTGAAAATTTATCAATGAAAGGCTTAGATTAAATAGAATCTTTCTTTGGACATGTTGCTGGTTTGATTAATCAAATTAAATATCATGGGGAGGTCATAGAGGCTAGGAAGATTGTTGAAAAAGGTGCTTAGGAGTCTCCCTTCTAAGTTTGACCCTCTAGTTGTGGCTTTCGAGGAAATGAAAGACTTGAGTCAGTTTTTGGTTGATGAGCTCCATGCCTATCAAATCAATCATGAATATACACAAAATAGATCAAACATCTCACTAGAAAATGCATTTTCATGTCATCTATAGGCCATGGAAGAGGATGGCAAAAATTTAGTCCTATAGCTAGAGGGAAAAGCTCCTTTAGAGGTAGACATAGCAGTAGTCCTATAAATGTTGCTAGAAGATTCCAAAATTAGAATTTCAGTTACCCAAGTGGTCCAAGGTCTGAGAAATCACACATTCAATGTAATTATTGTAATAAATTTGGACACTATGCTAATGAATGCAAGATAAAACAATATGACTAGCACAAGCAAGGTCAAAATCAATCAAGTAGCACTCCCACAATTACTATGTTTATTGCATGCACTAGGATTGTTGAAGCAATTCCTAAAAACTCCCCAGTTGAGTGTAATGTAGTCCAAGAAAGCCCATGTGACATATGGCATTTGGATTCTAATTATAGTAATCACATGACAAGTAATTAAAATTTATTTTATAGCTTGGATGAATCAATTCATACCGATGTCATACTTGATAACAATAAAAAGCTCACTATCTTGGGTAAAGGTATAGTTAATATTCTAGCCAAAAAGGAGGAGCATAAAGTTATGCAGGATGTGTATTATGTTGCTGGTCTAAAACATAACTTAAAGAGTATTGGTCAGTTGGTACAAAAAGGCTATAGAGTCTACATGGCAAGCAATGAGTCTGTGATTATGGATAGTTTCCAAGCAAATAACTGATTGCCAAAGTGTAAATGACTAGCAACCAGATGTTTCCCTTGAGGACAAGGAAGGATAGGAAGGGAAACATAGTCCAAATTATTTATAAGATAAATAATGTACATTCTAGAGCTGTCTTTAAGGCAAAAAATAGAATATCAGAAGTGGAAATGAATTTTGTTGATTTAATAAATACAACTCCAAAACAAGCCAATTCAACTCTGGAGCAAGCCAATGTACATTCCAGAGCAACCCAATTTAGCTCCAAAGAATCAAAATGTAGTGGTGGAGAAATTCAAATAGCATTTCAGTTATTTGTTAAGGATGAATCTTGGTTATGGCATTTCAGATTTGGGCATTTGAATTTTGGAGGGCTGAAGCTACTACATATGAAGAAGATGGTGAAAGGCTTACCATTAATTGAGAAACCGAAAAAAGTTTATGAAGGTTGTATCTTGGGAAAATAACATAGAGATATTTTATCAGTTGGCAAATCAATAAGAGTAAGAGCACCACTTGAGATTGTTCACTTAGATATATATGAGCAAATGCAAACACACACTAGAGGATTGTTCACTGAGATATTTTTAATAGTTCAAGGCATGTGTGGTGATGCAAAGTGGCAACTCCATCAAGGTTTTGTGGATGAATAGAGGTGGTGAATATATTTATAATTATTTTTTGAACTTTTATAGATTGCATGACATTCACAAGCAATTTGTAACCTACTATACACCTCAACAAAATGGTATGGCAGAGAGAAAGAACTAAACCATTATGGAGATGGCATGTAGTATGTTGGAAACATCATATTTTCTTGATAAATATTGGTCTGAGGTAGTGGCAACTATTGTTTTTATCATAAATAGGTGTTGAATAAAGAGTGTGAATAACAAAGTCTCTCAAGAGGCTCAGACAAGTAAGAAATATAGTGTTTGTCATTTTAAGGTATTTGGTTATGTTACATATGCACATGTTCTAGATGAGTTGAGGAAGATGTTAGATCGTAAAGGACAAAAATGTATATTTGTCAGTTACTCAAAGAATACAAAGGCATAAAAGTTGTATAATAGTATCATTAGGAAGGTTATAATCAACCACGATGTTCAATTTGTGGAGAATGAAGTATGGGATGGAAGTGAAGAGAGGACTATAAACATTATACCTACTATTCCTCATGGTTATATGGTGGATAAAGTGTTTCCATCATCAAATATAACTCAAGCAACAACTACTTCCACTCCAAAGACAACACCACAAATTGTAGCTCAAGCTATACCCCCATTTACATCAAGGAGATCTTCAAGGTTACTGCCCACACCAGGAGTACAACAAACTCCATAGGTAACCACAAGAACATCTACATCAGCTAACATCCTTTGAACAACTCTAGGTAGCACCCCATGTAGTTCAACATCCTCAGATTTAACTCTAGCAAACATGTAGTGATAAAAAATAAAGAGTCTGAATGAGTTGTATAATGTTGATGTAAAAAATTCATTTTTAATATTTGCTTTATTTTTTCGTATAGATGATCCATTTATATTTGAATAATCTATGAGTGATGATACATGAGTACAAGCCATGGATGAAGAGATTGAGTCAATTGAGAAGAACCAAACATGGGATTTGATTGAGTTGCATGAAGGCAAAGATGTAATAAGTGTAAATTGGATTTATAAGACTAAACAAGTTGTTGATGGAAAAGTGCAAAAGCATAAATCAAGACTAGTTACAGGGGGCTTCACACACTAACCTGGAATAAATTTTAATTAAACATTTGCTCTTGTTGCATGGTTGGACATAGTTAGAAGCATATTGGCTATTACTTCCAATAACAAGTGGCATATATATCAAATGGATGTGAAGTCAAAATTTATAAATGTCTATCTAGGGGAGGAAGTGCATGTTGAACAACCACAAGGCTAAGAGATACTGGGTCATGAAAATAAAGTAGATAGGTTGAAGAAGGCACTTTATGGATTAAACCAAGCTCCTAGAGCTTGCTACAAATGCATTGGCTCCTATCTCATCCAAAGTGGTTTCCAAAGAAGTGGTTGTGAGCCAACCTTGTACATCAAAGTCAACAAGCAAGGTAACATTATAATTATTTTTTTGTATGTATATGATCTAATTTTTATTAGTGATCTTAGCATAGATGCTTTCAAAACAAAAATGAAGAGTGAATTTGAAATGACTAATTTAGGGCTTATGAGATATTTTTTGGGAATCAATGTCCATCAATCCCATGTTGGTATATTTATTTCTAAATTCAAATATGAAAATGAAATCTTAAAGAGATTCAATATGGTAAAGTGCAAGGCAACCCCAACACAAGTCATGATGGGATTGAAACTAAGCAAGGAAGATGATGGACAATGTGTGGATCCTATATTGTTCAACAGGTTGGTTTGAAGCCTTATATAATTGATGGCCATAAAACGTGATATTATGTATAGTGTAAGCCTGATCTTAAGGTTTATGGAGTCTCTAAAATGCTCTCATTGATAGGTTGACAAAATAATACTAAGGTATGTGAGTGGTACAAAGGACTTTAGCATATAATATTCCACACCAAGTGATTTTAGTCTTATTGTATCCACAAATAGTGATTTTCCTGGTAATATAGATGGTCACAAAAGCACTTTTGCCTATGCCTTTCACTTTGGTATATGTGTTGTGTCATAAGATTCAAAGAAACAACACATTATGACTCTTTCTTCATTTGAAGCTGAGTATTTGTAAGCCATTAGTGCAACATGTCAAGTTGTTTGGATGCAAATAATGCTTAAAGACATAATTCAATATCAAAAAGATGCCACTAAAATATTTTTTGATAATAGGCCAACCATTACATTATAAAAAAATCAAGTTTTTCATAAGAGAATTAAACACATTGATACTAGGGACATTTTTATTAGACAGATTATCAATAATAAATAAATTTTCCTAGATTTTTGTAGGTCTAAAGATCAGTTTGTTGGAATATTTATAAAGCAATTAACAAAGGAGACATTTAAGTATTTATGAAGTTGTTTAGGAGTTTTTGATCATGTAAATTTATGTGCTTCAAATATTTATGCTCCAAAGATGTGCCACAAAGATGAGCTCTAAAGATGGATGCTTCGAAGATGCACTCCGAAGATGGATGCTTTAAAGATGATGCTCTAGATATGTGCTCCAAAGATTACTCTCCAAAGATGTGCTTTGAATATGGATGCTATGAAGACATGATCCAAAGATAATGCTCCAAAGATGTGCTTTGAAGATAAATGCTCTGAAGATGTGCCCCGAAGATATGTTGAAATAGTTCTAGAGTAGTTTGATACAACTTTTGATGATCCCCAATAGTTAAAATTAAGGGTGGGCTATTTGCTATATTAATTTTTTACAACTAGGAATTTACTGACAAATTTTTGGTCTGACATGTTTTGTTTTGTATCATGGATATACTTTTACTATTGTCCAATTTAGTTCATGTGAGCTACCACTCACATTTTTTTTTTTTTTTAAAACTATTGCCTTGAGCCCATCACAAATGTGTGTGTGTGTGTGTGTGTGTGTGTGAGAGAGAGAGAGAGAGAGAGAGAGAGAGAGATGAGTGATAAATGGACAATAACACAGAAGAAGCTTATGGAATATATGGCTTATATTATTTTCAAAACTTAATCTTTTACAATTTTTTTGAGTTTTAGCGAAAATGAACATACCTACGTTGGCTTTATTTGTGTAAACCTATTTGTTAAATGTTATATAAAATTATTAAGTCTTCAATAGCATTGCATGTGTTCATACTATTTCCTTGGATTAATTTCACAGAGCTACCCTTTGATTAGACATATAATTTAAAAGAACTATTGTTGAGTAGTAGTGTTGATGATTCCTTTATCTACTAGAAATTGTACCTCATGCTGAAATGGATACGTTCTCAAGAAAATAAAGCAAGACATTGAACATGTTAGGAAATTTGAGATTTTATAAAAATAAATACTCAATAATCAGTAATTTTAATAATAAAATATAAATAATTAATAATACAAATAATTAGTATTTTTAATAATAGAATACAAATAACTAATAATTTTAATAATAGAATATATTTTTTTCAATATCATAGATAATTCAAATAGATAAAATATTAAACATACATAAATTAAAGTCTTAGATTTTATATAGTAAAGTTTAAACAGAACTAAAAAAACATTTACAGTACAAGATATGAAGTTTATATTAACTCAATATGAACAAATTAATGTGAATTCATTATTATTCGCCTTGTATCTCCACAAAGATAAACATACCTAATTCATATAGTGCCATTAATATTTTTAATTATAAAAATAAACTGAAAAAATGCCATTAAGACTCTTCTTCATAAAAATAGAATTTAATGGAATTCATCTTTTTATAAAAATGGATTTATGTCTTTTATATTTATTGTTGCGGTCTGGACCCCATGACACTAGTAGGGGGCATTGCTTCTCCCCACACCACCTATCAAAAAGTAAATTTAAAATCACGGTACAAAGGGATCTAATATTTAACTTTATTATGACATATCTACCAGAAAATTACAAATATTTTAAATATAAAATATAAAATAATATTTCTACATCGTTTAATACATATTCTAGCAAATGTATCATTGATTGTCTTTTGATATCTTAAAAATATAAACAATAAAATTAAAAATTCCAATATCAAGATTATGACAGTCATATCATATAATACTTATAAATTATTTGACATAAAAAAATATCATGTTATGAATGATCTATATAATATATATTATAATATAATAAATTTATATAATGTCAATCATATTATATAAATTAATACATAAATATATAATGAGTCAATAACAAAACTATAAATGAATGCATGAATATATCATAATTCAATAATAAAACAATAAATGAATCCATGAAACCATCGTGAGTAAATTAAAAAAACAATGTCTACAAAACACACAAAGTGTTTATTACTACGTTTAAAAAAATCCTTGGTTCTTTATTAATGTATAATAAATTCATAAACATTTTTGAGAATGGACTTTATATTATTTTGTATGAATGAACAATGTCATATTTTATTTGATATGCAACGAACAAACCAAGTAGGCGTGGAACTTCTTACTATGAATTCAATATAGATTTGAGCAACCCATTGTTATAAAAGAGTTTTTAATGGGATCTGATCAAAAATTTATGTTTCTAATTGTATTTCATGAACTTTCTTGTCATATATCCTCTGACATTTATTAGATGCATTTTTAAAAAGTATTATATTTTAAATATTATACTTCATTTTTTTTTATTCTGTAAATTTTATCTTATTTCTAAATAAATGTGTTATTTTATTTTTATAATTTATTATATTATTTGTTATTTAAATGTTGTTTATAATTACATTGAAAAAAAACATATATATTAAAAATAAATAAAAAAATGAAACCATGTTCATTCATACAAGGTAATATAATGTCCATTCAAAATAATGTTTATGAATTTATTATACACTAATAAAGAAGCAAGGATTTTTTTAAAACGTAATAATAAACACTTTGTAAGTTTTTTGAACATTGTTTTTTTTATCGACTCGTGATGGTTTCATGGATTCATTTATTATTATTTTTATTGACTTATATATTCATGCATTCATTTATAGTTTTGTTATTGAATCATTATGTATTTATGTATTAATTTATATAATATGATTGACATTATATAAATTTATTATATAATATATATATTATATAGATAATTCATAATATGATATTTTTTTATGTTAAATAATTCATTTACATATAATGATTTCACTGTCATAATCTTTCACGGGAATTTTTAAGTTTATTGTTTATATTTTTAAGATATCAAAAGATAATCAATTCTATAGTTATTAGAGTATGTATTAAAGGATGTAAAAGATATTATTTTTTATTTAAAATATTTGTAATTTTCTAGTAGATATGTGATAATAAAATTAAATATTAGATCCCTTTGTGATGTGATTTGTAACTCACTTCTTGATAGGTGGTGTGGGGAGAAGCAATGCTCTCTACTAGTGTCATAGGGTACAAACTGCAGCAATAAATATGAAAAAATTAAATTCATGTTTCTAAAAAGATGAATTCCATCAAATTCTATTTTTATGAAAAGTCTTAATGGCATTTTTTCACTTTAATTTTACAATTAAAAATATTAATGGTATTTGTATGTGTTCTTGATACTATTTCCTTAGATTAATTTCAAAGAGCTACCCTTTGATTAGATGTATAATTTAAAAGAACTATTGTTGCGTAGTAGTGTTGATGATTCCTTTATCTACTAGAAATTGCACCTCATGTTTAAATGGATATGTTCTCGAGGAAACAAAGAAAAACATTGAACATGTTAAGAAATTAGACATTTTATAGCAACAAATAATCAATAATCAATAATTTTAATAAAAAAATATAAATAATTAATAATATAAATAATTAGTAATTTTAATAGTAGAATACAAATAACTAATAATTTTAATAATAGAATATATTTTTTCAATATCAGAGATAATTCAAATAGATAGAATATTAAACATACATAAATCAAAATCTTAGATTTTATATAGTAAAACTTAAGCAAAACTAAGAAAACTTTTACAGTACAAGATATGAAGTTTACATTAATTCAATATTAACAAATTAATGTGAATTCTTTATTATTCACCTTATATCTCCGCAAAGATAGAAATACATAATTTGTATAGTATCATTAATATTTTTAATTAAAACAATAAATTGAAAAAATGCCATTAAGACTCTTCATAAAAATAGAATTTGATGGAATTTATTTTTTTTACAAACATGGATTTAAGTCTTTCATATTTATCGCTACGATCTGAACCGGATGACATTAGTAGGAGGTATTGCTTCTCCCCACACCACCTATCAAAAAGTGAGTTACAAATCATGTCACAAAAGGATCTAATATTTCACTTTATTATTACATATCTAACACAAAATTAAAAAAAAATTAAATATAAAATATAAAATAATATTTCTACGTGCTTTAATACATATTCTAACAACTTTATAGTTGATTCTCTTTTCATATCTTAAAAATATAAACAATAAAATTAAAAATTCCAATGTAAACATTATGACAGTCAAATCATATAATGCAGATGAATAATTTTTTAAAAAAAGTATCATATTATGAACGATTTATATGATATATTAAATTTATATAATGTCGATCATACTATATTAATTAATAAATAAATACATAATGAGTCAATAACAAAATTATAAATGAATGCATGAATATATCTTAAGTCAATAACAAAACAATATATGAATCCATGAAACCATCATGAGTCGATAAAAAAGACAATGTCCGAAAAACTTACAAAGTGTTTATTACTACATTTAAAAAAAGTCCTTGGTTCTTTATTAGTGTATAATAAATTCCGGAACATTGTTGAGAATGGACATTATATTAGTTTGTATGAATGAACAATGTCATATTCTATTTGATATGCAAGGAACAAACCAATTAGATGTGGAACTTCTTACTATGAATTCAATATACATTTGAGCAACTCATTTTTATAAAAGAGTTTTTTTTTATGGAATTTGATCTCAAAGTTATTTTTCTAATTGTATTTCATGAACTTGCCTGTCATGTATCCTCTAACATTTATTAGATATATGTTAATTTTAAAAAAGTATTACATTTTAAGTATTATACTTTATTTTATTCTATAAATTTTATCTTATTTCTAAGTAAATTTGTTATTTTATTTTTACCATTTATTATATTATTTGTTATTTAAATGTTGTTTCTATAATATAATAAGTGTATTGGAAAAAAAAAAGAGATATATTAAAAGTGAATAAAAAATGAAACCATACATTTTAGATAAAAAGAAATCAAAATCAAAATCAAAATCTATTAATAATAATTATTAAGGATTAAAACTATATAATCACATTGTTTTTTGGGTAGAAAATAAAGGATATTGTAACTTCAATTGAAAATAAATGGCTCACTAAAAAATCACATTGATAATTTAAAAAAAGCCTATCACCCTTATAATAATATCTATTTAATGTGGTAATTTGAATGTGAAACTAAGACATATTATAAGATACGTCTAATCGATTATTTTATATTTTATTTGAAATCATAGGATATGATACATATTATAGCAAATAATTTTATAAAGAAGACCCATTGCATGGTAATGTAAAGCATCTGACATAAATAAACTCTAGGATTATCTAGAACATAGATATGAATATTGTGTTAAAAGTACAAGAAGAAATCAATCATTGAAGTAGAATTATTATGTCCTAACTCTAAACTCATTGTTGCCACAGGGCTTAACAAAAAATGTGTATGGATTAAATGTATTGCCTAAATCTCTTATAGTAATCATTGTTTAATTTAATTTAATTTTTGAAATCAACTGGATAGATTATTTATTATTTTTTATTTATCTGTTTGTGTGTTATAGTTATTTTAACTACATGTTTATATTGTGTAAACAAAATAACATTTCAATATGATTTTAATTGTATTTTTTTGTTAAAATCACAGAGGTCAAGCATGTTGATGTTAGATATTGTTGTGATCTTGATGGAAGAATGCAATTAAATAATTCCAATTCTTATAGTTTCACATTCAATTCACCTTCATCTTATATGTTAATATGATAACTCTATATTTCATCATAAATTTTAAATTTTGTGGTTATGCGCTCAATATAGCCTTAATGGTACGAGGATTTTATTTGTTTTCAATTTTATAAAAAAATGTTTACTTATAATAATGTCTACTAAAATGTTTTGGAATGGTTCATAAAGCATAATCCTCCCCTCTTAAAAAAAAAAGAGAAAAAAGCACCTTTGTATGATGGTGAATCAATTAGACGAGTAAAATAGTAATAAGGGAAGATGGAAATGATCTCAAGAGTCACTCTCTTTCAATCGAGTTTTTTCAATGTGGATGTTGGAAGGGCATGTTGTTGTGTCGTCAATGAGAATTAATTTGCTTAGAAAATAAGGGTATATATATATATATATATATATATATATATATATATATAAATAATCGACGATGTATGCAATCATTATTTACTCTACTGTATTTTGGAGTACGTGTTTGAATTTTTTCAACATGTTGTATATTTCATATATACATATGGCACGATTGACTATCACTTTTGCTATGAACATGATTTACGAAATCAGGTCACGAATTTTGAAGGCATAATTACCTAAGAATCTGTTCAACATATGGTGTTATACTGTATAATCTTTTTATATATTTTAGCATTTAGCGAACTAGGTGATAGTCACAGTATGCTTGCATTGTGAACATTTACTCTTTCATCATTTTAGGTTGCCGTGAAAATTTTGTGGACATTGTCATTAATGAACATGTTTAATTTGTCTTGTAAAGGCCATGGGTCTTTATGTCTATATTATAAATGATTGTGCTCTTTTCTTCGTCTTCTTCTTCTTTTTTGAAAACATGTAATTTCTTTACATTTTTTATGATGTTAAATTTGGTTTTTAAGTCTTTTTATAATATTTTTTAACATAAAATGTAAGCATTTCGTTTATAATAATTAGATATGGATCATCGATCTTGTAATGGTGGATCGTGACATTCTTTTTTCGCTGCAATGTTTGTTTCAAATTGTTATATTTTGATTGAAGCAATCCTTAACATAATTTATTTGAGAAGGATCATTCCAATATAATATGTCTGAGTTAGGGGGCATTTTATAGAAATAAAAATCCATGTATATGAGGAAATCATTTGTCATTACTTCATACATTTATAATAAAATAAAATCAAAATTATTATTGTAATGGAAATTTGTATACTGAAACTATTAAAAGATAGTTTTATTATCATTAACTATACATGTAGTCTTTGTTTTCAAGATGGTTTTTCCATAATTTTGTTCATGAAATATTTCAAATATCTTATCCATGTATGAAGATGCAAGATGCAAGGGTGTAATCGAGTTTTTGTTTCTCCAACAATATCTTTAAAATTTAATTGTTTGTGGATCCCCTACTAATGAAATTGAAGACTATTTAGACAAACAAGTCAATAGGCATAACACAGAGAGATTTTGAAATAATAATATGTAATTTTTGATATATATAATTAATAAAATAATTACATATGAGAGAATAAATTTAACCTCAACTTGAAATTGGAGTTGATATGTGATATTCAAAAATAAAAAGAATAAAAAATTTGACCTTCTATTTTTACTAGTTACTATTTTTAGTAATTTTTGCATACAAAAATGAGTGGTTCTAAAAGTATATTTATATATTATAAAATATAAAATGAACCAAACAAAAGAATTCAAACTAAATTTCATATCCAGTTACAAAAATAGAGTAATTCAAAAAAAAAGACAAAACTTGAAATTAATATCAAAATTCAGCGTTAGACTCTTAGATGGTCATGTATGGCCTCTAAAAAGTTTCAAATACATTTATAAGTGAATAGAGTGGCATATGGATGAAAATAAAATTTTAATATGGTCATTTTATTGCAAATAAGAGCTAAAACATGGATATGAATCAAATGATATAGCCTCCAAAAATTTGATCTCCACATCATTTTCCTTTGGTTCAAAACAATTCAGCTCCTATGAGTTGCTCAGATTATACTCATGCAATTTATTTTAATCAGTATTATACAGCTTCCATTGTAAAATCCAAGTATTATCTACCTATTAAAATCCTTCCCATTGTACAAGATACTTATTATAATTTTCTTGCCTTGTGTTCATTATCTTCTTATCTAGAACCTACACTATATTTTCTTTCTTCTTCTTTGGTACCTACTACTACCAATCTACTTATTCATATTCTTGTCTTTCACCATATTTTTCATGGAAATAATATAAATCTAAAAAAATAAATAATAGATAGATATAAAATGTTGCAGTTAACTCACCTCATAAGCATTATCATTTATTTTATTCATAATCTACACATACTAATCTTCTTGTACTTCAACTCATTGTATGTTCTTGTTGGAAATATTTATTCCTCATCTAAACTATCACCAAATATGTTTATTAAAATAATTTGGACCTTATTTTTACATCTATTGATTCATATTTTTCATTAATTTCTTATATTTCCTTCCACTCTTCTTCTTGTATTAGTTTATATGCTCTACAAATGCTTGTGCATCATCACTAACTCATTCTATAATTAGTAACTATAAAAAATATATAAAAAAACCCACAAGATTTATCCTAAAAATAATATGAAATGATGATTTTCATGTTTATCTATTCACTAAACTATTATATGCAAACTCATTCTTTGGTAAATGCAAGTCCCATTGCTTGGGCATCTCTACAACTATATATCTCAACAAATTTCACAAGCTCCTATTTACAACATATGTATATCCATCTCTTTGTGGATAGATGCACTATTTAATTTTATATTAGTTAACATGTTCTTATATAAGTTACTCAAAAAAAAAATGACTTGGAGTGACATGTATAACTAGGCTATATTATGTGCATATCCTTTTGTCACCTAATATATCCTAAATCTTGAAACATAACTAGTCACATCTCTCTTCATATTTGGTGGAAAATACTTCTCCTCCACCAAAACTATTGTCTTTATCTTAATAAAATTCTCAACCAAACCACCACTATGTAACTCTCGTATAATATTATCTCTTAGAGATCACATAATATTACTTGTCTCACATGTTAATATATTCTTGCATTGCTCAACTATCTTACCAAATCTTGGATCAATATTATATAATTCCTTAATAATATCAAATCTAACTACTTCACTAACTATAATGGTTAACAATTCCACTCACCTGCTCAAAGCATCAATTCCCTGATTTTGGTTTCCTAATTTATGATTTAAAATAAAAGTATATCCCTAAAATAAAGACACACACTTTGCATGCATATTAAATAAATAAATTTGAGTGTTCACATACTTCAAAGCCTCATGATTTTTAAATAAGGAAAACTTTTTTATCACCATGTAATGCCTCAAATGTCTTAATGTTTTTATTGTGGCATAAAATTCAACATCATATGTAGAATACATATTCCTTACCTCATTAAATTTATTAATAAAATATATTATAGTATTTTCTTATTGACTCAACACAACACCAATTTCTACATGTGAATAATCACAATCAACCTCAAACACTTTACTAAAACTAGGTAATGCTAAAATGGGTTTTTTCTATAATCTTGTTAAAAAAAATAATAGAATTTTGTTATTTCTCTTGTCCACATAAATTATTTTCCTCTCATCCAATATGTTATTGATCTAATAATACTACTAAATTTTTTAAAGAAATTTCTTTAAAAATTTTCTAAACCATCAAAACTTCTTACCTCTGTAATGATATTTGGATTATTCCACTCAAGAATAACCTCTAGTTTTTGTTCATCCATTCTTACACCATCTATTGAAACTAAAAATTCAAAAAATATTAATTTTTTCTATATAAACTTGTACTTCTTCAAATTTTCATAGAGCTTCTCCTTCCTTAATAATTCTAATATGATTCTCAAATGCCTTAAATTATCTTCTTTAGTCTTAATAAATATCTAAATTTCATCAAAGTAAACCACCACAAAATTTCCAATGTAATTTCATAGCACTGAGTTCATGACTCTCATAAATGTGTCTGGTGTATTAGATAATCCAAATGGCATTACCATCAACTCATATAATCCATATTTAGTATTGAATGCTATTTTGAACTCATTTCCTTCATAAATCTGAATTTGATAGTATCCACTCTTTTGATCAATCTTGGTAAAACATTTCCCTCCTACAAGCACATCCATCATATCATCCAAATGAAGTATATAAAATCAATATTTGATGGGAACATTATTTATTTTTATACTATCCAGACATCAATCTCCCTCCATCTTTCTTTGTATGGTGTTGAATATGGACTCATGATCTGCCTTACTACACCATTTCTCACCAATTCAGTACCCTATGATTTATTCAAATTTGTATGTTTTATTAGACTCATTATATAAACCATTTGATTTTGTAGAGCTAATCCTCGAATAAAAAAAATATAATTTTGAATATCTCTCTTTGGTGGTAAACCATCTAGTAAATCATTAATGATAACATTTATATATTCCTTAAACACTTTTGTTATTTCTATTGGTAATTTCACCACTTCTATGTTTTCTTTCTTTACTACTAATACATATTGACAACCTGTCATCTTCATGTCCTTGATAAATTCTTTTATCGATAACATGCCTTATGCCTATGATTCTCCTTTAAGAGGTAATAAACATACATTTATACAACATTTAAAAAATTATATGTGTTCTTTATTCTATCATGAGTTGACTTCTTGTCAAATTTCCATGGTCTTCCCAATAATATATGTTATGTATCCATTGGTATAACATCACACCATATTTCATCCTCAAAATTTTTCACATTAAAATACTTGATTAAGCACCTTTTATCTATTTTAAAATTATTTCCTTTCTTAAAATATAAAATATGATAACGACAAGGATGAGTTTCAAATTGTAAACGTAGTTTCTCAATTATGTCCTTAGAAACTATATTTTTACAACTACCACCATCTATAATTATTTTTCATATCTTACCTCATGAAGTACACTTTGTTTGAAAAATATTTGTTTGTAGCCATGCACCACCACCATTTTTATTATGTAATTGTTCTTTCCTTGGAAAAATAATTATTATTCTAATCATAAGTTTTTATCCAATAGATGGTACTACAAGCTTCATTATTTTGCTTTTCTATCTCAGCCTTAACTAAATTCACTCTTGGGCAATCCTCTTACCTCTTTTCTTGATATTTGTAGTGTGGACACTCAAACTATATAAGTCATTCTTCTCCACGTACATAACAAACATAATATTTATGTTGATTTGGAAACCATCCCCTAGCACTACCATAGGCTCCTCTTCCTCCTTACTAGTATTGAAATCTAGGTCTATTGTATTTTTTTTCTGCATCATTTGATGATTCTCCTTACTAGTATTAAACCCACCTTTATTTGTACTTAATCCACCTAATCCCCTTACTAGAGTGTATTGTCCTATTCTTGGCCCAGTAATGTTTTATCTTTTAAAATCTAGTCTATTTTGTTTTTATTGTATCTTAATATCTAGTATAATCCTCCTCCATGCAAATTATTATATGAATTCTCAATTAATCTTTAATAGAAAATATAAAACCCTTTACATATCTAAAAGCCATCTATCCTTCTATATCATCATCCTCCACTTGTATGGAAATATTGTAAAAGTCATCTATATATTCATGTATACTATGATCCTTTCACATTATATTATATAATATTCTTATGTGGTTTGTGCATAATCTACAAGGATAAATTTCTCCTCAACTTCTTATCCATGTCTTTCCATAAGTTGATCTTATCTTTACCTTTTTTATATCCCTTTTTTTCAGTTGATCCCACTATGTCATTACATGAGCCTTAAATTTTGTATATGTAAACTTTATTTTATTGTCTTCTCTTAGTGTTTTCCATTTAAAATACTTCTCCATGTTATTCATGTAGTCTATCAACTTCTCTATATTTAAACTTACATAATCTAGAACATCAACCTTGGTTCCTTCATTCCTTCCTTTACATCATATTCCACTCTCATTTGTCTTTTATTTGTGATATTTGTAGTTAATTGTTCCACTTGATTCTAATTTTTTTTGCATATTCATGTTCATTTGAGTAATTCTTCCTTGTACTCTCACCATATCTTACACCTCAAAGGAATGAACATACTCTAATACCAAACAATAAAACCAAATACTATAAAGGTAAATAAATAATAGGAAAAATACATAGAATCACTATAAAAATGATTGAAATTGATTCATATATTGAATGCATAAAATAATTACATAAAGGTTATAAATGAAAACATAGCTTAGAATTATATTTGACTTGAATTCTTTTAAAAATATACATAAAAAAACATTTTAATAAATTACATTACTTTTTTTATCAGCTATTATTTTTGATAAGTTTTACATGCAAGTGCAAACAACACTAAAATATCCACATATCTCCTAATAAATAAAATTAACCTAATTGATGAACTTGAATTGAAGATCATGTATGGTTACAAAAATACACTAATTCTAAAAATATATAAAACCAGATAAAAAATATTAAAATATAGTTTTATACCCTTTGATACTCATGTATGTACATATAATTTTTTTAAAACATTCTTAAGTGGATAGGGAATATTATGGTTGAATCAAAAAAATTCATATGGTTGTTTTAGTGTAAACAAGAACTCAAACGAAGCTATGGATCAAAAGTTATGGCCTTCAAAAATTTAGGATTGACATCACCTACCATGATTGTATGTTGTTAGTGTTTATCTATCTTAAGGTGAAAAAAAATTTATTCATCCTATTTGTGTTTCATATATTATATTTTATTATTTGACTTGGACCAAAAAAGCTATGTGTCTCTAAGGACCAACCAAAAAATGCATGAGTTTATTTTTGATCCATGCCTTGAGAATCTATTTTCTAGTTTAATATTTAAAGTAGGGTTGGTAAGATTTACTCAATCTTATTTTGGAAAGATTATGTATGGTTCGTGGATTTAGTGGTACATCGTTATGTACAAAAATAAGTAGCATAAGAATGGATGGTTTATAAATTATTTATCATGATATAGTAATAGGTGAAAAACATATTCATGTAGTTCAAATTTATTAAATAATCCATGAAAAGATGAATGATACTATTATAAATTAAGGTATACATGTTTAATTGAATTACTATAAGTTGTTCTAATATCATGAAACATATGGTAGAGTAATAAGCATTGCAAAATAGAATGCATGGCTTCTAAAAAATAAGAGATCAAATAAATCCAACACTATCATTCCCTCGACCCAAAATATTAATCCTTAAATAAAAAATAGAAAAATGGGAAAGGGTTACATTTTTATTATGAAATAAAATATAGTTGCATGTATAATTATTTATAAAATAGGTCAATTTATATTAAAAGAACTAATGAATAAGAAAAGTAATAGTAATTATAATTAGAGGGTTTTGATGAGCCACATGTGGAAACAATAGATACCCAAAAAAATATTCATTACAACTACATATTTAGGAATTAATACCTCAAAAAACCTCAAGGATATGTGTTTCCTAAAAACAATGTATGATGATGTTATTGAATGACTTTGGAAGTACCAATGGATTCATCAACAATATTTTTTATGCATGCTTGAATTTTTTTGCAATGTATTCAACTCTAGATGTTAAGTTCATGATTGTATATGGGGGTACATTTAGTTGCACAGGGAAATGTAATGGTATTAAACTCAAGATAAAAAAAATTACCTTATATATTTCACTAGGCTATCCCCTCCTGTGGGAAGCACATAAATTGTGTTAGAAGATCAATGGATCATGACATTGAGGATGATTAATTTAAATATGAATAATAGTTATTCATGGATATTAATTTATAAAAAAGGACATTTTTAGTTTGTGTTCTATATGAAAAATTCCCATAATTAGTTATCTCTCATAAGAAGTAGAGAACTATTATGTCTTATGTAATTTTTTCATTAGAATAAGTAGATTAAAATATTTATACACCTCCACATATTATGGATCTTTGGATGGGTAGGAAGGAATTTTAATATGAAAACTATGTCATTTGGTGTTAGCAACACTAACCATAAAAATAATATAATAAAGGATAACCTTATTGATCTATCATGTTAGTTAGTTTAACATGAGGTTTTATCCAACATGATTTTTTTCCCTACAAAGTAGAAGAAATGCATGTCAATGCCTCATCAAGATCATTATCAGGAATTGTATGTAACCATTATTGAAGATATATAATTATAGTTCAAAATTAATCTTTAAAATATATTATTTTAATAAAATTGGCTATTATTCCTTGAGTATGATGACACATCATTAGATTAAGTATAGAACACATAAATATTAGATCACTACAAAATATGTAATCATATTAAATTATCAAATGAAGTGAATGTTCATGAATTATAAATATTTTAAATTGAGGTAATTTAAACATAGCTTCACCTATAGTAATGAAAGTATAAAATTTCATATACAATAAAATGTATTGTATTCATTTATAGGAGATGCATAATTTTTTGGCCATGAGATAGCACCTGTTATTTCATGTTATGTTTATTGCAAGTGGTTTTATTTTTAATTTTTCATATTCATTTATTTGGTATAATAGGAACAAAAGAAGAAGGTCATTCTTATTTGTAGTTAGAATATGTAGTTTATAATTTAACTAAATTTGAAACAACATTTTAGGATTATACAATGTCAATACATACATATGGATCTACATACCCGAGAAACAAATAGATCTAGTAGATAATGATATCAATATTTAATAATCACATATGACATATTTCTATTAGTAATAATGAATTATTTTTTCTTCTAAATATTTTTTAATGCATGATATGTTAAAATAAAAATCATATGTTTTTTATTCAAAAACTTGCCCTTTGATAAGCACTATAACCAATTGATCAATTCTTCTTAGAATTTTTTTTTAATGGAACTAATGTCTTCAGATAAATTAGTAGTGTGCCCAAGTTATATTTTTAGTATCCTTCATGAGATTTTTTCACAATTGCAATTTAGGTAATAGGTATTATAATTATTTCATTACCTTGTGTTACCACCCATAAAAATATAGGTTATTATACAAGATCCATGTTGTTTGATTTAAAACATCACTAATATTTTTAATCCTAAAAGTAGATATAAAATGAATGTTCCATTCAATAATTGTGTTTTCATTTCTAATTAATTTATCCATGCATACAAAACATGTTTGAATAGATGACAGTTAATCTAATCTACAAAAAAAAGTTGCTTATGTGTCTTGATAATGTTTGAATTAAATGTATTTTAAGTGAGTGAAATTTTTATTTTCTTAGAAACATGAAATGGATGATTGACTGGATTTTCCATTTTAGGAAATAGAGAATATATAGGTATTACTTTCAAATATTATACATTGTTTGAGATAATGTGTAATAACTTAAAACTAAGATTTAATTTTATACAAATATAAACATATTATTTATTTGGTTACAATTAATATATTCAATATTCATATAACTTGAACAATGGGTTTTTATATTTTTCATTTATTTATAATATATTACTTTACTTGGTATAAACAACTTTTCTTTAATTTAGGATGTTATTTTTTCTTGGTAATATTCACACACCTTTTTTTGGTAGAGTAAACATATACAAGTTCAATCAATTTAATTTAAATTAATAAAATGTACATCAAATTTACATCAAATAAATATATTAAATGTGAAAAAACAATCATTGCATGAAATTTTAAGAGATATTTTTAAATGGAATATTACATTCAAAAAACGTAAAAAAAAAATGTTGATAATACTAGAATTTCTAAAAATGTCTTAATATGAAATTAAAATGAAATATAATATTTAATATATTCTCAAACCATAATTAAACAAAATATATATATATATATATATATATATATATATTTTAATATTTAATAACTAAAATCAATAAGGTCAATTATCTATATAGGTTTTTCGATATCCAAATGTGAAAATTATATTTCATAGCATAACAAAAGTCCAAATTATATATAATCCAAATTATGTGGCACATAATATGTAGTTTAAAAAAAATCTACATGATCAAATCAATTGTGAAAAATCAATAATAAATACTGATTCATTTCAATTTATGTGGACATAAATAAGGTTATTATAGAATCAACTTCATAAGAAGGAAGAGAATATTAAAGCCAAGACATAAATAGGAAGAATAAACACAAAATTCATAAATATTACTTATGATACAAATAAAAAATAAAAGGGTGTCATATAAAAAGAGGAATAAAACTAATATAAAATAAAAATAAATATAAAAAAAGTAATAACTATAATATTTATAGTAATATTGATAAAAAAGAAAAAAGAAAAGTAAACTAAAATAAAATAAATTTATTTTAAAATTAAAATAAATTGAATTTAAAATAGATCAAACTAACAAAACAAAATAAAATATGAAGATAAAAATAATAAGCCATATAGTAACAAAAATAATAAATAAATAAATAAAATTAAACTTAAATAATAAGAAAAATTGAAATGAGAGAGAGAGAGAGAGAGAGAGAGAGAGAGAGAGAGAGAGAGAGAGAGAGAGAGAGAGAGAGAGAGAGAGAGAGAGAGAGAGAGAGAGAGAGAGAGAGAGAGAGAGAGAGAGAGAGAGAATGGGGGTTGGGAGGAGACAACAAAGGGAACAAAATAATTACAAGACATGGGATTGGGATAGATTACATATTAGACAATTATAAGAATGAATTATTTCAAAATAGGAGAGAATACATATTACTGGTTTCTACGAATGAATTAATTTTCAATTTTCATGTTTGTAGAGATTATGAGGTTATTTTTTAATTTCAAGGAGAACTTTTTGAAGGTTTGATGCATTTAAAATAACATATATAATTTTATTATCCCCATTTTAATTTTTTTCTTGGTTGATATTATAAAAATGAATTCCTTGAACATGACATGATTAATTATTTATTGCATGTTATCTTCAACAAAAATATGAAATTATAAATCATTTAATTTAATATCGATAATTTATTCCACCAATTCATGAAAGGAAACAAATGTCTTTAATTATTTTTTCATATTATTTACACCTAACTAAAGTGAACACTTGTAAGAACATTCAAAAACATACACAATAGATTTGAAACAATGGTAAACACCACATCCATTTTTTATAGAATTTTTTACATTTTCTTTCGTCCAACTTAAGATGGAAAGTAAAATTTATCCATAAGATTTTATGTCAGAATTAGTTTACCTAAATGCCATTTTTTTATTTTGATAATTTAGATATGGATTATTTCAAACAACATTCACTTAGTATATTCATGTTTCATGGTGGTTTAAAATATTTGGTTTTCAATGAAGGCAAAGGCACATTCAAGCTTGTATAAGTTAACCAATGGCACAAGATGTCAACTTATATAATGATAGGGTTAATTAAAAATTTAATATTCAACATAGTTTTATAGTTCTTATCTTATTATACATTACTAGATAAATGGATTATTTCTAAACCTTGCTTACTTTAGACTTCCAATAAGTAGTGTGATCTCAAAGTAGTTTTGATTACATATGTCAAATCCACAATGTGACCTTACATGATAGTTTTATCATAATAATTTTTTTATAAGACATTATTACACTTGATTATATGTTCACATACTTACCATGAGATCCTTATATCTTATCAACATTCAATAATTTATCAATTTATGATTGATAAATGGATATGTATATTACTAATCACTTGAAATTTATCACTTTTAGATAACAAAATTTTTAAAACATCTTAAAGGAGATTAATTGTTAGGATAATTAAATTAATTTTCTAATAACATGTTTTTCAACTTCTAATGGTCATGGCAAAGAAGGCATAAATTATAAATAAATTAATTATTCTTGTAAATGCAGGTTCAAGTCTTTAGTGCTATTAAAAAAAATGTGAATGCTATGATAATGCATTATTCTATACGTGGACATATAGATCTTCACAATAGTCATAAGAACTATTTTGAGGTGTTTAAAAGTGTTTTATGACACCCTTCCTTCCAATTATCCTTTTCATAAAATAACTAATTACTGTTCATGTGGCTTCTATTGAGACCTCTCTCACTTTTGACATTCATGAAAAAGTCATTTTTATTGGGGTCAATATCACAATGTTCTAATTAGAACAATGATATTATCTAAATGAATAATTAAAAAATGTGAATGATTGTGCTTTAAATTACCATTGTTTATCATATTGATATGATACAAATAATAATCATCATGTGAGTGGATATTCTCTAAAAGAGACATTTTTAAATACGTGGAATTCGATTTCCCATTACACCTTCTTAGATATTGTAAATAAAATCTTCCCTTGAAATGATAAAAGAAGGGGAGAGAGTCCCAAAACATTTGGTGGATGAAAAGGAAAAGATTATCTAAAGTATTAGTAAATGATCTTTTGAAAAGATAAAATATTATCTTATTGCACCTTAAAGAGTCAAACAAGGAAGATATAATCATAAGGCCACACATACAAAATAATAATGATTATTCTAATGAATCATTTGAATCTTTTTATCAGAATCACATAAATGAATATGATTTAATGATTTTAGATATTATAATAAATTAATAAAATATGGATCTTAGTGTGATAAAAATATGTAAATAAGGTGTTATTTTTCCTTACAACTATATTATATTATCTATATCTGGGGACTATAAAATCCTATTTATATTGATAGGAAATCATGCAAGCTAGGTGAGGATGCATTAGAGTGTTTACCATTTACCAATCGACCATGATTCTAAAGACTATGGCCTATTTTCTTTAGGATATTGCAATTATAGTTAATAAATATTCAAACATTTTTAGTAACATAATACATTACATGAGAATTTTGGTCCCATGTAGATTGAAATTAAATGAATGCAATCCAAATATTTAAGCCTTGCAAGACTAGACTTGTCATTTTATTGATTTCATTCTCCATGCTTAACAAGAGAAAAATAAGGAAAGAGGTGTAAAATAGAGGTATTAAAATGCACATGATCCTTTTATATACCATAGGAATCCTAATTTAGCCATCTAATTTATGGTGCCTCTGAGAGGAGCATATCTACCATTGAAATGACTCTCACTATACCCTCATAGAAAAATTAGTGGGGCACTAACAAATATTAATCCCTGTATTTAGTGTTCTAAAACATTGGGATGACCCTAATCATAAAATGAGAGAGTATATTTTATATCCCAGACATCCATTCAAACCCTTCCTTATATTACCCTTATACCTTATTTTTTACTTGTTATATATTCATAGTTATTAGTGTTGCTTAATTCATATTATATTATATTTCTAATGGGATCAACAAGTACATATATATTTTATATACTATATAATATTATTAGTCTCCTTATTTCAAATTTTTATTCCCTTTCATCTTGTTACTCATTATGTTAGAGCATGGATAAAAATAAATCAAACCAAGATGGTAAAATGAATAAAATAGACCCTAAAGCATTTTTTATTAATGATAAAAACATGGTATTATAGGGTGGACCTACCCTTCACAAGAATCAAATAGTCATGACCTTAAAAACCATATAATATAATAGTGCCTTAAAAAAGGATAAAAAATCTACCCATCACAATAACAATAGGAAAAAAATACAACATCCACTAAAACAAACTACACAAAGAAGCAACTGAACCCCTTCAATACCATTTTCCTTTTGTGATATGAGGATTATATTATAATATAATATACCATTATTACCTTTTCATTTCCTTTTATTACTCACCATCATCCATTTTATTCCTTTACCTAAATCAAACAAAATAAGAATGAAGATATCCATATAATCGCCTGGATTATGATTCAACAAAGGAATCCTAGCTAACATAAATTCACATTCAACCTCATAATTCAATATAAGTTAAGCCTTCAAACCTTCACTATATTTGTGTTTATATTTTTTTTCAAAATATTTTACCGAAACCTCCCAAAATTAAGCTGAAAACTCCACAAGAATTTTTGGGACCATATTTTTGGCTTCACTTTCCTATGCGCTCAAAATTTTTGTTTTTTATTGAACTATTGTAAATTTAGGATTTTCATCATTACACCATGTATTTACATAATTTTTTTAATTATATAGACATTTTTTTATTCAATTTAACATTTATAAAATATATGTGACATCTGAAGGGTAAACCTTCATAGTCTAGAGTTTGTAACCATTTTCAATGCCCAACATAGAATACAACATATGTAGGGAGATCTTTAGAGATGCCCATATCACCATGCATCCTAGATAGGTTGTACATTCCATTTGATATATTTTAGGGTCTACATCAACAAAAACTCTTAATTAGTTACAAATAACCCAAAGAAAAGAAATATTCCAAAACTAGAGGGGTAAATGGGGTAACCATATCCGAATTGGTCTAGAATTAAAATTTTCATTAAGAAGGTTAAAATTTGGATACAATTGATTATCCATAAGCATGTTTTTATCCCAATCATAGTAATATTCATTGATTATTTTATATCCATCTTCATCTGATTCAAAAATAACAATCAAAATGTCTTTAGCACATGACATAATATCAATCTTACCTTCTACTAGATCACTCCAATGTATACAGATCTATTAATGTAGATATAAAAGCATCAAACTTAATACAATGAAGTGGTTTATCATTCTCATAGATGAAATATATTCCTTCCACTTGAAAACCTAAACATCTCTTCATTAGAAAAAAAAATCATATTTAACTTTGCTTGCTGAAAAAGGTCCCTCATTATAGCCACTTTTGAAAATTATAGGACCCTTTTTTTTAATCAAATGTTAGTTTATGAGACCCTATCCCATTATCAAAAAAAATATTTTTATACCATTTTGTCTGATTTCATTTCATAAGGGACCCCTGAGTCATGATTTGCTTCCCAACTTTTGGCATCACCTCTACTAACAAAGGGTCACTATGATATATGGACAATGCCCCTATTTTTTTAGTTTGATTACTCCCATAGTCTGGGTGTTTCCTAAGAATTTTGGTCAAAAACTCTTATATGTTTATTTATATTTGATACAAACAATCATCCCCTTCTCTATCTAGATCTAGTGATGAGCCCATAATATCTTGCAATAATGGCATAATTTCCCCAGATCACTTCAACACCTCTCATGTACTATCTACATATTTATGATATTAAAAGGCTAGGAACTTATTCTATGCCAATAAATCATCTTAATTTTGACACTACCACAACTCCTAAAGGACTTTTTAATTAATATTATTGTAATAATACATCTAATATTTTTTCTTAAAAAGAACACTATCACATGAGATTTTTATTATCATATGCAGTCAAGAGTGAATGTAACTTATAAATAATATCAAAATAATATGTATTATATTTAATTAAGATTATATAATTTATGTATAAATCCGAATAATGGCATCTCCTATTATTAATACATATATTCATAATATACAATCGTAGTTACTTTCTATCACAACTAAATTCCAAATGGCATGTGCAAAATGTTGTTTTCTTCCACCTATTTTCCATCAACCTAATTCTATTCATGAATCCATTCCCATTACTCATCCACTAATCATATTTGATTCCCATATTCATGTTGTTAAAACTAGAAGAAGGAATCCACCTTTACTTACATTACCTTACCTTACTACTCACAGTATTACTCGTGCACTTCCTCTAATGAAATTTATTTAAACTAAGGAGTATGATATCATTGACCAACTATGTATTACTTTGGATAAAATTTATATTATAGAGTTATTGTTAAAATCACTAATGTATACAGATATTTTGTATGTAATGTTGTGATATACCACTCTTCCTATGGATTAACATCCAAATTAATTTTATTTTATAATGAGTACATTGAAATATATTGAATACATAGGAAATTTTGGTAAATAATATATACATCCAATCATATCATTGATAAAAATATTTTATTGTTTATTTGAATGTATATACATGAAAAGCTAGTCGAGCATACATTAGTTGACAATGGTTTTAGGATAAATATATTTTATTATGACTTCATATTAAAATTAAGTTTCAATAATGATATTCTTTATATATTATATAAAACTATATATGGTTCTAATATCACTCCAAATAAAAAATTTGAAACTATAAAATTAGATTCAATACTAGGCCCAAAGATGGCACCTACTATTTTTCAAGTCTTAACTAACCAACTACTAAATATAATATCATCTTGGGTTGTCCTTTGATTCATGTAATGGCACATGTACCTTATAAATATAATGTATGAATAAAATAATACATTATACACATGAGTATACCATTGTAGGTTATGATGCACCTTTCTGCTATTGTGAAGTGACACAATAAACATCTGATAAGGTATGTATCATCCAAACTAGAAAAAACAAATTCCATGGAACAAATTTATAATTAAAATGTGTAAAAATAGATTAATTTAAATGAAACCCCAAAAATTGATCAAATTGATAAGGAAAAAAGAGGATCTTATAATTGAAGCTATACCAAAAGGGAAAATTTCTAAACAAATATAGGATTTTATCAAGGAAGTTATGCAAAAATTGATATTTACTAAGATTATAGTGAAATGTATCAAAGAATAAATGTAACAAACAACAATTACAATAGTAATATCATATAATATTAATAAAATAGATACATTATTAGTCAATTAAGAAAATTTATGTATTATTGAAGACTATTATGGCAATGATGATAAAGAAACACAAGAATTAATAGACAATAAATTATGCAAGACAAATTTTAGTACTAGCGATGAATATGACTAATTATATAATTATTTATTTACATATATTGGAGTGGTTGACTATATATATATATATATATATATATCTTTTATATAAAATAAAGTCAATGCACCAATTAAAAATAAAGTGGATTTACAAACTATATAAAATAAATGTAATACTATTTCACAATTGGTCTACTCACATGCTTCTAATACAATGATCATATCATCAAAAGACAAGGTCCAAAGGTAATAATCCAAGACTCGAATAAATATATACAACCACCAAAACAAAATAAAAGCACTTTAAAAAAAATTATATCCATAAAGTAATTCCATATAAATAATTAGTATATAAGGTTTATCCTCCAAATATTATTACAAAAGAGGGAAAAAATAAGCATTCCTATTACCTACATGTTATCATTATTAAACCACTTATGAATGGTAAAAATGGACTAATGATGTGCTTATGTGCTTACAATAAGCAAATATATGTATTTTAGATTTTCTTAGATATCTTGGGTATGATAATCAACATCTCCATAAATCAATAGAACCTAAGGATTGCATTAGTTATATTATGTTACCTATCACTCTTGGTCATAATTCATGATCAAAATTATTTCACATTGATCCTAATTTATAAAAATTCAATGCAATCCTTGAGTGATAATGAAAAATATTAATGGGAGCTAGTCTTATTAATAGTTATATTTCTCTCATATTTATAATGATAGTGTAATGGTCACAATTTTAAATGACAATATAATAAAAATAGAAGATCATGCACAAATTCATACACCAGCAAAGATATATAGTATAAATATGACTAATATGCAAAAAAATTGATCAAATCATTCTACATAATAAGTTCTTATTCCAATTGGTGGTTTATCACAAACTAATTTATATTTATATACCATTTATGCATGAACCCCATGAAAAATTTCCTCTAATGAAGTAATTGGTTAGACTACTTTCACCTTCCCTTTATAGATAACTTGTTCACTTTTTAACCTATTTAAATTGTTATATCCCTTATCCAAGTATTCTTCTAGCCATTGGATTTATGTTTCACTTTGGGCCCTTGATCTCTTGATTTTAAAACCAATTCAAACAATGCAAAGAAACCATCCCACATATTTTTTCATGCTCATTGTTGATTATTATTGCATACTTATAACACTATAGTTATTTTTACACTATCATGATCACATTTATCCCTTTCCATTTCTGTAATATGTAAATCATTTCCTATGATAACTATCAAAAACTAATTTTATTGTATTTCTTAACACTTACATCTGGGGGCACATGGATTGATTTCCTTCTTATGATACAATGATTTAACACCTTGTTGATGGTTTTTTGAATCCATTACACTTATTAAATTTTCATAGACGTACTTCTTAGGTAAATTCTAGTTATTAAATTTCAAAAAAAACAATGGAAAAATTAAAAAGAATGTGTAAGTAATTCTAAAATTGTAACAAAATTGAATTAAGTTAAAAACATTCAAAATTTGGACTGAATAAGCATTTAAATTTTTTGATAGTTTATTATTTTCAATGTTTTATTTACTATATGATATATAAATAACATATTTATTTTTAAAATACAAATTTATTTTCACGAGGTATTTATGTTTAATAAATGACATATTTTTACATCATTTCGATGTTCGCCTTACCTTATTACCCAAAAGACCTACTAATTTGGGTGCATATTTTTTTTTCTTCATGAACACTTCAATAATTTATATTTATCGATAACCTCTATACCATTTGGAGCTATATATTTTACAAATAATGTTTACTACTCACTCATATTATATATGTGTTACATGAATATGTTATGTTGTAATAATGGTATGGATCCATATCGTGGATGCTTACTATATTAATTTATTACATGTTTCTCTCTTATTTTATTGAATTATAAGTTCTAAATTACATTATTATTATTGTGTGTGACCTATGGCCTAATGTGTGATTTTTTTTCTTATATGGCATAATTATGACACTTGTGTGTGACCCTTGGCTTTGTGTGTTTATCCAACATTCAAATGTCCATTGCATGTGTCATTTGAGCTTTATTTAATACACTATATGCAAATTACATGACATTATATGACATGACTTATATGTTTAGTGTTATTTAAAATGGTTCCATGATTCATATCATGCATTACTTATATATTTATATTTTTACTTTGGTGTCATGATATGTATAAGGCACATAATTATTAATTACTTAAATTGTATATAAATATAACACATATTTCATCTACAAACTAAATGATATTTTAAAAATAACTTGATGAAAGACATTCAAATTTTAAAGTGTTTTAACTTAATTACATCTTTCACATATTAAATAAATATTATTGTGAGATAAGTGACTCCAATATGACAATAATAAGTTAGGTTTTTGGTATAAATGAATTCATGAACCTCCATATTTATAAAATAGGTTTTGAGAATAAGAAACCACATTCAACAAAATTAACATTTTAAAATTAGGAAATAGAGAATTCTAGGTAAGCATATGAATTTTTCCCTGTAAATTCTTCAAAGTAAATAGAGAGTAATTTACATCCTGAGAGGAACATGGTGATACTGTAGAGACATTTGAATATGTGTATCAACATGTTAATGATAATAACTAACTTTGAAAATATTAAATCATGACCATGCAAATGTGTACATAATTTTTTGATAAAAATAAATGACCTTTGGATGGGTATGTATTTGGTATGAATAAATAAATTTTAAAAATTAATATACTCATTCATGTAGTGAAAAATTTCATCCAAATATTTCATATTTACTTATGAAACATATAATTTATATGATCATAAACGACAGGATCCTAATCTATTCAATCCAAATATAAATTTCTTTAATTTTAGGAAACACAAGAGGACATGAACATAGTTTTATTTACAATAAGATAATAGCTACATTCCTTTAAACAATATATTCATATAAGAATAATAAAAACATATAGAATTCTTTGTGTTATTCAAATGAAAAAACTACTATGATTTTATGTTATCCATGACCTAAACTTGTCAGTGAAATTTCCCCCAAAACTCCCTCTCGAAAATAATAGAATAGATCTATAAATTTCATACATTTTAAATATTCAATAAAACTTGTTTTTTTCATGATATAAGAGTTTATATCATACACTAGAGTACACCCACCCACCAAAACACTCTCTCTCTCTCTCTCTCTCACACACACACACACACACACATTATACACCTTTAACCTATAGTGTGTATAGGGATATGTGTGGCCGAATTGTGGCTTGCACACATTCATATAAACTTTATAAATTTCTTAATGTTATTATTATGGATGGATTATGTAATAACCATTTATAAATAATGTAAATATAAAATGTAGTGGTTAGTATTTTATAATTATATTATAAATTAGGTTCTTATTAGATTTTTATGGAGTTTTTCCCCTCAAAGTGGCTTAGTCATAATATTCAATTATTCTAATTTTTTGCCAATTATTGTTGTGGATATGATTAATATAATCCTATTTCTATGATATATAATTATATTGTTGTAAATAATAAAATTAATTTCCTTACAAGTGGTATCACATCTTTGATTTGGGAAAACTTTTTGTAACAGAGTTTTTTTAGAGCACTATCAGGATAAAAAAACATAACTTTGGATCTGGGGAGAATTGAATTTTTTTGTAACTTTCATTTTATTCATGAGGGAAATTGATTTACCTTGTATAAATTAGAATTTGGTTGGATTTGTCTTTGTTAGATGATTTCAACTTTATATTCTACTAATACACTTTTTTGGGCCCAAATTTTCACCCTTGTGCACAATAAAAATAGTTGGATTTATCTTAACAAGATGATATCAATGGTGTATTCCACCAGTACAATTTTTGGGGGCTAAAACCCTGTTAGGGTTTGTGCATGTTTTGTTTGAACACTCTTAGACCTGAGAAAGTGCAATACATTTTGAAACCTCCTCATGAGGACAATATGACATCTAGAACTTTTGATCCATGTATTTTGGAGGTAGTTGAATAACTTAACTCAAACTTATAGGTCATGTTGAAAAAAATTGATTTTGATAAAGTTTAAGGGGACATAACAAGGATGAGATAGGACCTAGATAGATTTATGGATTAATTACAAAAATTATCTAGGTTGTATAACTTGTTATCTCAACCATTAGAAAATATCACTCCAACCCTTCAATTTGGTTCTCCTCCTCCAAAAAATACAAACACCAGTTTTGGCCCTATGTTGATGTTACCAAAAATAGACTAGCATAAGTTTGATGGTAATAATCCACTCACAAGTTTAATGTTTTCAAAAAGTGTTTATGGCCTCTCTATATCTAGAACCTCATCCATTCATTTGGTATTGTTAGTTGTTTGCTCAAAATAAAAAGAAGGGTGTCCCAATTTTGTGATCGATATTCTTAGAGGATTTGAATATTTTATATCACAATAGTGTGTATAAACTTACCTCAGTTAGCCATCTAAGTTGATCTAGACTGGGACTGTCAAGGACTACATTAATCACTATTACAATCTTTCCTTATGTGTGGCAGACATCACCGAGGAAAATATGACTAGCCTATTTTTAGGTGGCCTCAAAGATATCATCAAATTAGAGGATCACATGTTTCATCTCAGTATTGTATTTGATGCCATAAAATTGGCATACATGGATGATGAAAAAGAGATGATCAGATGAAGCACTTTCACTAATGTTCATGAATGCACCTTCTTAGCACCATAATTTAAGTAGCCTACAAAATTGACACTTCAATATGTGGAAGAAAAGTGTTCAAAAGATTTGTTTTTTGGATGTGATATAAAATAGATAAATGGAGCTTGATGTTATGATAATAAGTTATTCTACATTGATAGTAGAAATGAGGAAGAAGAAGATATATAGGCTTCAAGGACACGTTTGGAAGAACCTAAGGATGAATCTAAAGATTTTATACCTACTATTTCATATCAAGTAAATTCAGACTTTAGTACTATTAATGCATGAATTAGTACCATAAATTTTGGACATTTCCTAAATCTTAAATATCAGCATTGAATTTTGACATAGAACCCAATAGAAATCAAACACGTAGCAATATTCTAATTAAACCTAGTATAAATTCAAAATATAGTAATATTCTAAGCCATACCAATGGAAGTACCTACCATATAGACAATTTTGAAATGCCACATTGATATTAACCCCATGTCATCAAGCCCCTTATCACATGGAAGTGAGTAGTAATAAAGAAATTTTTTTAATTGAAAATACATGTATGTAAGGTAGTTGGTAGAACTTTCATGAATGACTATATGTTTGACATAGGTGTGAATTGAAAAAGGAGTATAATATTTCCACTGGAGATGTGGTATACCAAATGAAATTGAATTTGATGGGGATAAAGTCTGCTAGAGGTCAAAGGTTAAGACATAATTGTAAAATTGGTGATATAAGTCTGCATGAAGTATGTGGTAAGAGATAACTTGAAATTTGTTTGTACACTACCATATCCTTTAGAGAGAAGGTAGGAAAGAGGAAATTAGGTAGAAAATGGAGATGAAAAAATAATTTTCAAGCTTGGTAAATTACAATTTGTTGATTCGGTTTTGCATCTCATATAAGGAAGAAGGATAAGATGATGGAAAGTGCATGGTGGAAACAAGATTTTAAAATGCAATTAGCAATGGGGAAATTTGTAAATTGTAATCTATTATTCCACTTCTTGATCCATTAAATCATGGATGAATAGGCAAGAAAAATTAAATAGGGTTATGGACTAGCAATTTATGAATTTACAATATCACTATGCTATAGAACTTCATTATGCTCTACTTCCTCACTAGAAGTCAAAAAATGAAAAATTGACCTTAGGCCATATTAGATGCAATGCATAATCTGGGGATCACATCAAGGCTTGGTGAATTTTTTGAGGGCCCATATATTATGAAGGAGGTCTTAATAATTCAAGATACACTAGATCACTAATTCATTAGTTTAGAAGAGATGAATGCTTAGGTTGATGATGCAATTAAGTTAGGAGTGATGGACCTATGGATTCATAAAAATCATCAGTATTGGTTTACTTTTCATTATGGAGGCCATATCTTTGTTAGTGTAACTTTAGTAGATGGACCAAGATTACTTTTTTCTAAGGCAAGTGTTGATATTTGATATTTATTTTATCAAATCAAGGAAATATCTTCCAGATGGAATTTTCACCCTTAAAATAAATAACATGGTTCATTTTAGCTTAGTTGAAAGAGAGATATCTATAGTAGTTATAAAATTATCATCTATTGACGCAAAAATATGTGACTTCACTGAGGGAAAATGGGTGAGGATAGCCATAAGCCCCTCTATTTAGGAGGTCATTATGATTACATTACACCTTTATCTATAGTGATTAAAGATTCAAGAAATAAAGCTCATGAATTACCTTTCAAGAATGTTGTGAGCTACACAAAGGTTGAAATTTTAGATATTACTAGTTTTCTATAGTTAGGGGATGAGGCACATTTATTAAAGTATAGACTCAAAGCAAAGGATACTAGTTAGGATTGTTTTCATTAGTGTCTTCCAGGAGTTCTTGATATGTAGAATTTGAGATATAAATTTATTACATCTATTATGCAAGATTTTTATAATATATCAAGTGTTAGTTCTAAAGTGTGACTCTGATGAATGGATGATGTATAAAATGCACTAGCCATTACATTATATGTAAAAGACATTTATGCATGTCTAGACAAAGGGAGAACCTTAGTAGTATTCCTTAAGATTACATGTGTGATCAAATAAGTTTAAATGAAAGAATGATAGGTACTTTGGTTGATCGGTTTCTTGAGCTATATTTGATGGTTGAGTCAATAAGGATAATTAAGGTTTAAGACACTTTCAATATTGTCTATTTGTAGATCACTATGAAAGCAGGGAAGTGAAATTTTTCATATGGTGAATGCCTTAGGTCCAAATGCATTGTGAAAATAAAGATAAATTATTGTGTTGTGGCATCAGCTTGAAAGAGATCTTGGCTATTGGTAAAATATTCTATAGGGTGATTTTCTAGACTAGGAATACAAAAAGTTAATAAAAATCATAAATTTTTCAAGTTGTAAAAATTACAAGAGAGGACCCCAAACTCCCTAGGAGATCTGAGTGGGAAATGCAACTTTCCAAAAGCAATTTCTCAAAACACAGTTTGAAAATTATGGTCAATTCTCCCAATCTCACTAGTCAGAGATAGGAGGAAAAAGTCAACTCAAGAAGAGCTTTAGGGAGAATGCAAGGACAAATACAATTTTGCACTTATGCAAATTACATTTGGATCTCCCATTTCGACTAGTAAACACCGATAAACATGAGGTTTTAGTGCAAAGGGGAACTTCCACAACCAATTGAAATTTTAAGATTTTGTAAAATTGATATTTGTAGTTAGAGTTCTAGATTTCATAAAAAGATCTTTTGATGGAAATGGGAACCCCAACTACAATTTGTAATTTTATAAAATTATAAATTATAGTTAGAGCTTCAGATTCCCTGAAAGGAGATTTTGAGGGAATCTATAACTCCAAATATAATATGCAATTTTTAAAATTATCAAATTACAAATTACGTCTAGAGTTCCTATTTCACCAAGGGAACTTCCTAGGAGAACTACAAGTGCAAATTTCAATTCTGCAATTTATAAATTGCAAATTTGTATAAGGTACCACAATTTCCCCAAGATGTTCAAAAGTGGAAATTAATGTATTTATGTAATAAAAAATGTGGAGACAAATTTGAAAAGAAAATTTGTAAAAAGCAATTTTGCAAAAAGCAAACGTATAAAAAGCAAAAATTGGAAATACAAGTTGGAGCCAAAAATAAGAAAGTTAAAATGACCTAAGTATTTCATTTCATTTTATTTGCTTGTTCAATCACCTCCATCGAATAATATTATATGTATGAAAATCCAAGGTGGGCCACTCTAAAGAATTTTTTTTTAATGGTCATGGATCTAGAATATTCCCATGTCATCATTACAAGAGCAGGGTGTTCCATGGCATGCATAAAGGGAAGGGCAACTATCTAGGAGGTTTTAACTATGAAATAAAGTGGTCAAGGGCATCTTTAGGTAGTTTCACAAAAGGCTAGGTGTTTTTTTAGTCTCTACCATAAATTTTCACCTTTTAGGTCATGAAAAAGGCATCTCCAACCAAGAAATAATAGGGTTTGTTGCAAATATTCATCATTTATTGTAAATTTAGAGAAATTATTTATCATGTAAATGGGTGAAGATTATAAACATGATAAATCGCATATTCTAGTTGGGATCATCTTGGCAAAACTTGAAGGGTTATTTTTTAAGTTAACAAAAAGCAACCCCCATTCCTAGATTATAAAAGAAGGGTGTAAAAATGTATAAATATAATGATTGTATTATATTCTAAGGTTATTGTTGGTTATTCATTTTCTCTAATTTTAGTATCTTTAAAGAAATTTTGGCATCCATTTTTTTGTGTAGACATTGTCTCCTTTGCTAAGGTAGTTGCACTTGCACAACCATTATCAAAGCTTTGAGAGATTTTATAATATGTCTCCCTTTTCCAACATGGTGAAATATCACCATGTTTGTCCCCATGGTAGCATTTTGAAAAATTAATGTATGTAATAGCTCTTTTCAATTTAATGAAAATTCTTGTGTTTCTTTCTTATTTTTTATGGATGAAGTTTCGTAATATGTTTTACAAGTTATGTTGATTATACATTTAGGTTTGTGTTCATTTCTAGTTATCATTTTAAGCATAGATCTAGATTATAAACCCTTTTAGCATTATTTTTAAGAAGAAGGCATTGAATAACATTTTAGGATAGCCTAGGTTTATGAATTTGATAGGGAAAAGTGTTTGAAATTTTAGTTGTAGTGTATGATCTATGGTTTCAAGGATAATTTGGTATTTCCCTTTATATTACATTTGATTTTTCCATACATCTTTACTAAGGAATGATAGTATGAATATTTGAAAGTACCCCTGCTATTTGAAAACCACCATCACACCACCCTACCTTTACAATCTATCTAAGTATCCTATCTTGTTCTATCTTACAAATAATACACCAATTGAATATTTCAAGTGTTATTTACCTTGAAGATACATAAAATACAACCTCTACATCATGTGTTTCCATTTTATGATTATAAAGACTAGCATTACAGTCTTCACTTTAGCCCCTTGTTATTGAAAGCTTATTTTGAAATGAAGTTTACAAGCAATTTCAAATATTTCTTGAGTAGCCTATATGTGACCTTGTGCATTTATTCATTCTCTATGACAACACTTCTTGGGTGGATTGAACGAGTTTGAATTTACCCTAGTCATATTTGCATTTTCTCATGCCATAAATCCCCATGGAGGTTGAATTACAAAATGACTCAATGTGAGCAAGAAACCCTTTAGGTATTCTCACCTTAGTTCAGGCAAAACCAAAAGTAGTAGGGAGATGACCATACCCTCTGTCGGTACCTCTCATTTCATATACACATGTATCTTTAGTATCTTGTATTTACCATTGTGCATTTATTCATTCTATCTGACAACCCTTCCTAATCGGAGTGAACAAGTTTGGTTATGCACTAGTCATATTTGTGTTCCCTTGTGCTAATAATCCCCATGGAGGTTGAATTATAGGATCACTTCATATGAGCAAGTTACCCTTGAGTTCCTATCGCCTTGGTTTAGGTAGAGCCAGAAGTAGTAGGGAGCTAGCCACACCCTTGGTCAGTGCCTCTCAGTAATTTTATTAAGCTGGCTCATTCTTCATGCCATAACCTCACATGGATATAATGATATAGAAGTAGGTTTTTCATCTTTATTTTATATTTTCTTCAATTTTGTAAAGCTGAGTGAAAATAATGTACAACTAGGAACCAATACTCAACTGCCACTATTGTTAGGGAGAAGCTAATAACCTTAGAACTTGTGTTGTCAATGACTCTTGTAGAGAGATGTATGTTGATTCATGATATACAGTTCTCTACCTATTATTTGTTTCTTTGATTATGTTTGGTTTGTCAATGTCAAATCAACCGACATCATTACTGGAGATAAATTGAAGTCTCAGTCACTTGTGTTGCTAGGGACTCTTTTATAGATCTGTATTTTAAAGTTTTGTTGTTATCGTACTAATTTGACTATCTTTGGTTCATCAATGAGACCACTGAATGGGTGTCATTGTTGGGAAAAAAAAGGCACATGTGGAACCCATATTACTGGGAACATTTGAAAAGAGTCGTAAGTATTTCATGTTGTGAAATTTGATGTTTAATTTGATACATTTAGAATATTTTGGTTGTCAATGTCACAACATTCCACTGGGGACATGCCCAACATTGAAATATTTGATAAATTGAATTCTACTACATTTTTGTGAATATTTGTTAAAATTGCATATTATAAGGTGTTTTTACCCTTTCGAACATAATTATGAAGTTTTAGTGTATTTTTGATATTATATCATCATAATGTTCAACAAAGTTAAATTTTATCATGTATCACAATTAGTATGTTAACTTTTATATTCTAGAATTTTTATTCTAGTGGTAACTCAGAATTTATCACTTGGTTTCAAGAAAGATCAGTGCCTATTTTATGTATCCATAATGATTTTCATCTTTGATTATTTTTTTGTTCATAAAGCTAGAAGGACTAAGATCATCCTTCAATGGTGGCTCATCAAAACAAATTGTCTCACCCTTCATTATTCATCAACAAAGAGGGAGACATGTTTACAGGCTAGTAAAAGGAAAAAATCTAGCTACTAAAGACTCTTTAGACTAGAAAAATTATTATAATCTTGAAATTTTGTTTTAACTCCCTATTATTGAAGACTTTCATATATTTATTAGTCACTCTAAATCATATAATCCCATATACTATCCATCTCCTTCTCAACCAGTTAAATCCCCTATCAAACTCGATCTTACAAGTCCACCTCATTCACCCCCTCATATCCCTTTTCTATTTATTATTGAACCTCCCTTGAACAAATCCACTAAAGACTAGAATGATCATCCTCACTTATGCATTCCCATATTTAGGCCTATTAATTTTGATGACATAGAAGGTTATCCCAATAAGGTCCTGAATGAAGTAAAGAACCACCTCCCAAAATTTCAATGGAATAATGAAATGAATGGTGATAATCACTTGAGGTATTTTCAAAATATCATTTAAGATTATGTGTTTGAGAATGAGGATGTGTTCATTAATTTGCATATACACACGCTAGAATAATATGCACAAGAATGGTTTAATTCCCTTCCCTACAGATGCATTGATTCATGAGAAGAGATGAAGAATGTTTTAAGAATTTAGTATGGTGATATAATTGATCCAAGGTTTATTTTAGTTGAGTTTGAAAGAATTAAGAAGAATCCTAATGATTATGTTTAGGACTTCAATACATGGTTCAATAAATTTATGATGTGGCTAGCCAAGAACATTAGGTCTAGTGATACAATGTGCTTTATAAATTATTATGATTCCTTCGACAAGAAGGTTACATAATAATTAAGGGATAAGGATCCCATGAACCAACAACTAACATTCAATATGGCCATCCAAATCTAAAACAACATAGATGCTATGGGAAATACCTTGAATAAGTGGGCTGATGTAAAATTTTCCAATATGGAAAAAACATAGCCCACAAAGACAACCAACATTGAGGAGGTTGTTAACACATTGGCCTCTAATATCAAAGAGATGTCATAAAATATTGATAGATATGACAAGAGGATAACTCATTTGTCTACTAGTCAATAACGGGATCCAAATTTGAATCAAGCACAAAGAAGGCCTAATTTACACAATCGAGATAATGATAGAGGGAAGAGCCCTGTACGTGATGAAGGAATACATAGAAATTAGAACAAAGGAGTACGAAAAGAAGTTCATGATCCTTTAAATGCCAAAATAAATGCTATAAATTATGATTTTGAAATTGAATTGTGTGACAATTGATTCTTCCCCATCCCTCATGTGATACTACGAAACCAATTGATGAAGATGCAGATGATCTAGAATTTATGTATGATGATGATGAGAGTTTGATCCTAAATTTTTAAATTCCTTGAAACAAAATTTTTACCTCCACAAGACTATTGTGTTACTACTATTGATCATTTTTGTAGTGTAGTATAGAAGGTATGTGTCCCAACTTATGAATTTGCTTGTGATGTTAATATGGCACAAGCACATGAGTTATCCATTCATGATTTCAAATTTTTAAGAATAATGATAATTAATAAATATGATGGGGGAATTCTATTAGTTGAGGATACAAAGCTACTAATTAAAGCAGTAATTAGCTAAGAGAATGATTACTACTTGAGAAGCAGGTAACCAATTATTTCTCCTTAAGATACTACCCCTTTAAATACAAGGTCAAGAGATGCAAGCAACGAATTGAAGAAAACTATATTATTCCTAAATGATTATAAACTAGTAATGATTTCCCAATTTTATAAACTAAGTGGTACTCCCACTAAAAATAAAGTACCTTTTCTATCTAGTATCCTTAAGGGTACAAATAATGTTAAAACAAACCCACCCTTGAATACTCATGTTAAAAAAAAAATCCATCCCAACCTAATATACTTTAGAATTTAAGTGATTACATCCCAAGTAAAGGTGTTATAACCCTTGCACCTAATATGCCTCTTCCTTAGTACAACATGTGTGATATGGCCCAAGTGTTGAGCCAAATGAAAACCAACATGTCACTTGTTGAATTATTTTGAATACCTGAGAATAGGAAGAAATATTTTGATTATTTGGAATTTGGTAAGAAATTAACTATAAAAGAGATTAATTTATCACAAACAGCCCCAAAAAATGATGAAGAATCATAATAGGTTATTGAAACCACTCCAAAAGTATATTTGGGGACTACCTTCATGTAAAGTCACCTAAATATGGATATGTTCTATACAACCCTATTCATTAATGGTCTAATTATCCATAATTTCATGTTTTATTCTAGTGCTTATTACAATGTGGTACCCTTGGGTGTCTTAAATGAGCTTGAATTTAAGATTACATCTTATTTTGGAAAGTGTTATTTCATTGATTCATGAGAAGTTCAAGTTGTTGGACAATTCAAGGGGTTGATAGTATAGTTGGCAATGTATCCAGGTAAATATTTAAATATAGACATGGTAGTTTTAGTCTTCCCACATAGGTGGGGGATGTTTTTATAACAAAAATGGGATGCTAACATGGGTGAAAGTATGCAAATGGATTTGTGTTATGATATACTTTCATTAGGGCTAAGATGGTCAAATTTCATAGGGATTTGAAGATGCTGCATATAATTAAAGATCCAAATCATTCCCTAAATGAAATGTTGTAAACATATGTGTAATTGGGTAGCTTCATTGGGATTATTGATGCTGATAAATAACCTATTATTCTTGATGTTGAACCTAACAGTGAAGGTGAAGATTGGAAATTGGCATTTCAGGAACTTGTTCTAATCTTGGAAGTGGAACTAGGGTTATATTTTATGTCCCCAAGGATGAATATTTTAATTATTTGAAGCCACCTTTTGATTAAATTAATGAAATTGATGAATTTGAGGTACTCTTGATTTTTACTCACCTGATTGTAGATGAGAAGTAGCCTTAATTGTAGCTACTAAATAAGTACTAAGATCTTATGGCTTTGTCTTATCATTATTTGAGATCATAAAAGAAGGATTTGTTTTAACACATCATCCTATTATATCCTAGAAATAATAAACTTAGTCATATGTAAAGATTGGTTTATCTCATCTTGGGCACCAAACTAATTGAAAAGTTTAATAAATCAAGGCATCATGAAATTGCAGATCCACCAATCAATAACAAGTATCCGAAACACTTCCTTGATTGAGTCCATAAACTTGTGTACATAATTATATAATGTAAAGTTTTATCATTTTATTGTTTCATTAATTTGTTGTCCCTCTATTTTGGGCCTTGTTGTATAGTTTCATTTCATGTTTTTATCATGTGTTCATTTTCATATCCTCTTTATCTATGTTTTTCAGTCTATTTTTATTTGTTGAGCCTTCATGATTGTTTAATGATAAATTGACTAAGTCTCAAATTTGTGGCCCAATAGAATTGCACTTGGTCTTATTTTTTGGGGTTCTTTGTACACCCATAGAGGGTGTCCATCCATGGGTGAGAGACAATACTGGTACTCTAATTCACATCATAAATTTTGGACATTTCTAGAATCTTAAACATCTATATGGAATGTTGACATGAAACTCAGTATAAATCAAACACATAATAATATTCTAAGAGAAGATAGTATAAATAAAAATATATATATATTCTAATCCATGTTAATTGAAGTACCTACCATGTGGATGGTTTGAAAATGCTAGAGTGATAATAGCCCCATGTCATTAATCCCCTTGTCATGTGGAACTAATTAGTAATAAAGTAAAGTTTTTTTTTTTTATAATAGGTGGATGCAAGGTAGTTGGCAAAACATTCACCATTGATTACAGGTTTGACCCCAGTTTGAATTACAAAAGGAGTATAATATTTACATTAGATACATGGTGGTCCAAATGCAATTTTTTTTATGGGGCTCAATTTTGCTATAGGTCAAAGGTCAAGATGTAATTTTAAAACTAGTGATATAAGTCCACAGGAAGTATGGGTAAAGGATAACTTGAAATTTATTTCTCCACTCTTGAATATTTTAGAGAGAAGGTAGGGAAGAGGAAATGTGGTGGAAAATGGAGATGGAAAAGTAATTTAAAAGTTAGGTAAATTTTAATTTGCTAATTGGGTTATGAATCCAACAAGAAGAAGAAGGATAAGATGGTAGCAAGTTTATGCTTGACTATAATTTGACCAATCAAAGTGCATGGTAAAAATGGGATTTTAAAACTCAATTATAAATTAGATAAAATTATAAATTACAATATATTCTTCCAGTTCTATATCCCATGATTCATGGATGAATATTCAAGAAATGTCAAATAGGGTTACAGACTAACACTCTAAAAATTTAGAGTATGACTGTATTACAGAACTTCATTATGCTTCACTTCTTCACTAGAAGTAGAAAAATAAAAAATGGAACTTAGGTTGTATTAGATTCAATGCATAATTCAGGGATCACATCAAGTCTTGGTTAAGTATTTGAGGGCCATTTGCTATTAAGGAAGGCTTAATAAGTCAAGTTCCACTAGATCACTCCTTCATTGGTTTATATGATACCAATTATTAGGCTGATGATGAAAATAAGTTAGGAATGATGGCTCTATGAACTCCTAAAAATAATTAAATTTGGTCTAATTCTAAATATGGAGGCCATGTCTTAGCCAATGTGAGTTTATAAAATGGACCAATATTAATTTCTTGTAAGGTAAGGGTTGATATTTGATAGTTATTTTACCGAATCAAGGAAGGATCTTTCAGATGAAATTTTCACCCTTAAAACAAACAACATGGTTCATTCCACCTCATATAAAAGAGATACATCTATAGTAATTGGAAAATTAGCATGTATTAAGACAAACATATGTGATTGCACTGAGGAAAAATGGGTGAGGATAACCACAAGCCCCTTTATCCAAGAGGTCATTATGATTACATTTCACCTTTATATATAACGATTAAATATTCAAGGAATGGATCTCCTGATTTGATTTCTAAGAACAATGTGAGGGGAAAAAAATTTGAACTTTTAGGTATAACTAGTTTTTCATAGTTAAGAGATGAGGCAAACTTATCGAAGTATAAACTCAAAGCAAAGGATGGTGGTTAGGAATTTTTTCATTGGTGTCTTCTAAGAGTTCTTGATATATGGAATTTAAGATGTAATTTTATTACCTCTACTATGCAAGGTTTTTTCAGATATATCAAATTTTAGTTCCAAAGTTTGACCCTAATGAATGAATGATGAAAAAAACCCACTGGGCATTATAAAATATGTATAAGACATTTATGACATGTATACAAAAAGGGATATTCTTAGTTGTATTCATTAAGATTATATGTGGGATCAAATAGATATAAATGAGAGAATTAGGCATATTCTAATTGATTAGTGTCTTGAGGTATATTTGATGTTTAAGTGAATAAAGAAAACTAGGGTTTAAGACACTATTGATCTTGTCTATATGTAGATGACCATGAAAGTAGGGCAGTGAAAATGTTCTTACGATGAATGCCTTAGGTCCAAATACATTATGTAAATAAATAAAAATTGCTTTGTTAAGGTATCATGTTGAAAAAGAGCTTCACTTCTGGTAAAATATTATACATGGTGCTTTTTTGGAGTACAAATGGGGAAAGTTTAAAAAAATAAAAAATCTTACAAGTTCTAAAAATTACATGATAGAGCCAAAACTCCTTTAGAGATATTAATGGGAAATGTAACTTAAAAAAATTAGGTTGTCAAAATATAGTTTACCAATTTCAGTCAACTCTCCCAATCCCACTAGTCAAAGTTAGGAGAAGAAAGTGAACTCAAGTAAAGCTTCAGGGAGAATTTAGGGACAAAGGAAATTTTGTAATTTTACACTTATGAAAATTTTAAATTCTAAATTGCACTTGGACATACCATTTACACCAATAAACACTGATCTATATGAGGTCTTAGTGCAAAGGGAAACTCCCATAGCCAATTGTAATTTTAATCTTTTTTAAAATTGTAATTTATAGTTAGAGTTTTGGATTCCATAAATGAAATTTTGAGGGAAATGGGAACCCTAACTACAATTTGTAATTTTGAAAAATTATGAATTGCAATTAAAGTTACATATTCCATAAAAGGAGCTTTCGAGATAATTTTAAACTCTAGCCATAATTACAAATTTTGCAAATTTAAAATATTAAAAATTGCATCTAAGGAAACTTCCTAGGGGAACTACAAGTTCAAATTGTAATTATGTAATTTGCGAATTACAAATTTTCAAAAGGGACTAAAATTACCCTAAAAGGTTAAAAAGTGGAAAATAAACCATTTAAAATTATGGAGACAAATTTGAAAATCAAACTTGTAAAAAAAAAATTAATTTAAAAAAAAAAAAAGCAAAGGTGAAAAATCAAAATGTGAAAATACAAGTTGGAGTCAAAAGTAAAAAAGTTAAAATAACCTAAGTAATACATTTTAATTTATTTTAATTTTTCATATACCTCCACGAAATAATATTATAGGTCTACAAATCTAAGGTAGGCCACTCCAAAGAAGATTTTTCAAATGGACATGGATCCAGAATATTCCTATGCCATCATTGCAAGAGCAGGTTGTTCCATGGTGTGCATAAAGGGAAGGGTAGCTATCCAAGAGGTTATATCTATGAAACCAAGTGTTCAAGGGAATATTTAGGCATTACATATAATACAAGGGGTTTGTTTGGCCTCCACCACAAATTTTAACCCTCTAACTCATGCAAAAGGAATATCCAACCAATAAATCAAATGGTTTACTATAAATATTCATTATTACTTATAAATATAGTTAGAGAAATAAATTTTTGTATAAATGGATGAAAATTTAAAGCATGGAAATGGGATTATTTTAGCTGGGAACTTCTTGATAGAATTTGGAGGGTTATGTTTTAATTTTACAAAATAGAACCCCCGTTCCTAGATTATAAAAAATGGTGTAAAAATGTATAAATAAAGAGATTTTCTTCTATTCTAAGGTTATTTTTAGTTTTCTATTTTATATAAGTCTAGGATGTTTCAATAAATTTTGGGATCCATTATTTTGTGTAGACATTGTCTCACTTACTATTGTGGTTGTAGTTGCACAACCATTAACTAGATTTGAGAGCATTTGTAATATGTCTCACTTGTCCAACATGGAGAAATTTCATCATGTTTATCCCCATGGTAGTATTTCGAAAAATTGATGTATGTAATATCCCTCTTAAATTTAATGAAAATGCTCGTGGTTCTTTGCTATTTCCTATTAATGAAGTGAAGCAATGTGCTTCAAAATTTATGATGATTGGAAATTTTGGTTTTTGTTCATTACTGGTTATCATTTTGAGGATAGATTTAGATTATAAACCCTTTCTTCAATATTTTTTAAAATATTTTTTTAAATAATTTTTTAGGCAACCCTAGGCTTATGGATTTGATAGGGAAAAGTGTTTGAAATTTTAGTTGCAGTGTATACTCTAGATTTTCAAGTATCATTTGGTATTTCCCATTATTTTGAATTTGATATTTCCCTACATATTTGATAAGGAATGATGATGTGAATTTTTGAAAGTTCCCCTACTATTTGAAAACTACCAACACACCACTTTCTTTTTACAAACTATCTCTCTATCCTACCTTGTTCTACCATATAAATAATACACATAACTGAATATTTCAAGTGTTTACATTTTGTGATTTAAAGACCAATATTGCAGTCTTCCCTTCAATGCCTTGTTGTTCAAAATTTATTTTAAAATGAATTTTTTAGGCAATTTCACATTTATCTTAAGTAGCTTTTATGTGACCTAGTATATTTGTTCATTCTGTGTGACAACCCTTCCTAGGTGGATTGCATGAGTTTGGTTGTGCCCTGGTCATATTTATGTTTTATTGTAGCAAAAATCCCCATGGAGAGTGAATTTAAAAATCACTTTGTGTGATGAAGCTACCCCTTAGGTCCTCTCACATTGGTTCAAGTAGACCCAGAAGTAGCAAGGAGCTAACCATACCCTCTATTGGTGCGTCTTAGTTCATATATCCATCTATCTTCATTAGCTTATATTCAAATTAGTGCATTTGTTCATTTTGTGTGACAATCCTTCTTGGGTGGAGTGAACAAGTTTCATTGTACCCTAGTCATATTTGTTTTCCCTTGTACTAATAATTTCCATGGAAGTTGAATTATAGAATCCTTACATGTGAGAAACCTACCCCCTGAGGTCCTCTTACCTTTGTTCATGAAGAGCTAGAAGTAACAAAGAAATAACCATACCTTTTATTTGTTCCTCTCAGTCATTTTATCCACTTGGTTCATTCCTGACGCCAAACCCTCCCCCAACTATAACAACATATCAATGCATTTTTCATCTTTATTTTCTATTTTCTTCAATTATGTAAAGCTAAGAGAAAGATGTGTACAATTTGAAACCAACACCTAACTGATACCATTAATGGGGAGAAGATAAGAACCTTGTCACTTGTGTTTCTAATAAATCTTGTAGAGGGATATAATTTGATTCATGTTATCAAGTTCTCTACCTATTATTTCTTACTTTGATTATCTTTGGTTCATCAACATCACCTCAACTAGTATTATTGCCATGAATTAATTGAATTCCTAGTCACTTATGTTGTTGGTGACTCTTTTAAAGATATACTATAATTATTAACGTTATATACCTATTATACTGATTTGACTATCCTTAGTTTGTCAATGACAACACTCAATTAGTGTAGTTGTTGAGGACAAAAAAGACACTTGTGGCCACTGTGTTAGTAGGGACTCTTTTGGAGAGATGTAAGTATTTCATGTTATGATGTTATCTATTTTTATTTGATACATTTGGACTATATTGTCCATCAACATTACAATGCTCCATTAGGGTCATGCTAGGAATTGAAAGCTTTGACAAATTAAATTCTACAACATTTTTGAAAAGCGCTGTTAAAATTGCATATTGGAATGTGTTTTTTTACTTTTTGAACAGAATTATGAAATTTTAGTGTCTTTTTTCTATTATCTCATCATGATTTTCAGTAAAATTTAATTTTATCATGTATCACAATTAGTTTGTTAACTTTTAAATTCTATAATTTTTATTCTAGTGGTGACTCCATCTTTATCAATTGGTTTTAAGGAAGATTAGTGCCTATTTTATGTATCTATCTTGAGTTTCAGCTTTGATTATTTTCTTGTTTATAAAGCTAAAAGGACTGAGATCATCCTTTAATGGTAACTCATCAAAATAACTTGTCTCACCCTTAATTATTCATTAAAGAAGAGGGAGACAAGTTTAGAGGATAGTTGAAGGGAAAAGTTAAGATGATAAAGACTCTTTAGACTACCAATATTTTTATAAACTTTAAATTTTTGTTGAACTCGTCATTGTTGAAAAATTTCATAGAGATCTTATTCACTTTGAGTCCTATAGTCCCATATACTATCCATCTCTTGCTCAATTATTTGAATCCACTCCATAGCTTGATCTTACAAGTCAACCTCATTCACCCCCTCATATCCCTTTGCCATATGTTATTGAACCTCCTATTGAACCAATCATGAGGCATAAGGACCAATATGAAAATGAGCATCCTACATTATGCATTCCCAGATTTAGGCCTATTAATTTTGATGACATGGAAGGTTATCCCAATGAGGTCCCTAATGAAGTAAGGAACCACCTCCTAGAGTTTCAAGGGAATAATGCAGTGAGTGGTGATTAGAGTTTGATGAATATTAGTTTTAGGGAATTTTTGCAAAAGTTTGCATTATTTTTTATGATGATATCCTCATCTAAATGAAAAATTGGGAAGAACATTTTAATCATGTGAAATAGGTGCTTTTAGTTCTATAATAACGTTAGCTTTATGCCAAACCTTCCAAATGTGCTTTCGGTGTCCAAGAGGTGGTGTAATTGGGTCATACTATTTAACATGAAGGAGTGAAATTTATTCCTAAGAAAATCTAAATGATGATGGAGTGGTAGGTTCCTAAGGTCCACAAGAACCTCCTATGATTTATAGGGCTAGTTGTTTACTATCATAATTTTATAAAAAATTATGATATTATTACAACCCATCTCGACTCTTTGCTGAATAAATACTACTTCTACTAGACTAATTTAGCTATCAAGTTTTTTGAACAATTGAAAATGGATATGTGCATAAATCTAATTTTGGATACTCCTAGTTTTTAAAAAATGTTCATTATCGAGTGTGATTCACTGAGATATGGCATGGAGGTTGTACTCATGCAAGAATTAAAACTACTAGAATTTGAAAGTCACCAATTGAATGGAATAATATGCTCAAACCAATATATGAGAAAGAGATAGTGGCTATTATAGATGCTCTCAAGTAATGGAGAACTTATCTAATGGGTCATCAATTTTATGTAAGGACTGATCATGATAGCCTCAAATGCTTTTGGAACATTGATTATAATATGAATAATAATAGAAATGGGTGACTAAAATGTTAATATATGATTTTGAAATAGTGTATAAGAAAGGAAAATAAAATTGGGTACCAAATGCCCTCTCTTAATAGTTTGAATTAGTTAAATAATTATTATGTGCCATGATCATGTGGTAGGCAGATTGTCTAAATGAAGAAATATTTGAATAGGAGACTAACAATGCTACCAAATATTTGATTTGAAGGTTTTAGTAGGTTTCTGGTGAATATGAAAAATTTACATAGAAGGGAAACACATTATGGTATAAATATATATTACACTTTTGTAAGCATTCTCTCCTCAAACATAGAATTTTCAAGAACTTCATTCCTCTCCACATGAAGGTCACTCTGTAGTTTTTGAAAAAATATCATAGAATCAAATAGAATTTATTTTGGAAAGGAATCAAGGGTGATGTCTTGAAACATGTGGATGAATGCATAGTATCTCAACAAAATAAAGGGGAAACCATTAAGATTCATTGTCTTTTATAACCTTTATCTATCCCTAGCTATCATTGGGAAGAGGTTTCTATGGATTTTATTATGGAGATACCATGGTCTGAGGTTAATAATGTTATCATGGTAGTTGTGTATCAAATCAATAAGTATGATAAAATTTCAACACTTGGATAAAATACACACATAAGGAAATTTTCAAATGTCATTACACACATACAATGAGTGATATAAACTCTTAAATAATCTTGTAAATAACATATTAAAATGTCCTCAAAGCCAATAGAGAAGTACATAGAAGATATGAAGATAGGAAAAAGTGTATAAAAAAAATGCATCCTTATTTATTCTAATTAACAAGAGCTAACAAGTAATTTTATCAATATTCAGTTATTGAGACAAGCCATATTATATCAAAATATTAGTGAGTGGGAAATATCATAATATGTAACACAATGTAGATTATTAAGTTTGTGAGTAACATAATGTGGACAAAGGAAAAAACTTATCTTTACCATCCCCGTTGTGAATAGTTGATGAATTTACATGTTGAATGAATCCTATATGAAATTTGGAACTAATTAATGATAGTTTAAGCTTTTTTATGCAAGATTAATGTGAGGTTCACTATAGCACTACACTCCTACCCTCCATATCACTTTTATTTAAATATAGTTTATGAGTGTGTAATAGTGAAATCACATATAACTAATTTTATAAAATATTTCCTTTGTAATTTGTCGTCAGTCATATACACTGGTGAAGAGTGTATGATATAAAACTAGATAAAACACACACACACGCACACGCACTCACACACACACACACACACACACACACACACACACACACACACACACACACACACACACACACACACACACACACACACACACACACACACACACACACACACACACACACACACACACACACACACACACACACATTAATGTGCAAAATTGAACTAATATATGATAAAATAAATATAAGCATGCATAGGTCCTAGTTTTTATTATTATTTTACATTATATATTCTTTGTATCTTTACATATATATGAATTGATAAATAGAGATAAGGATACTAAATAATTAATTCTTTAAGAGTCTTACCATTAATAGATCATAAATTAAATTAAAGAATAGGGTTCTCTTAAAAATGAAGAGCATCATGTAATTGTGTAGGTTTTATAGCATTATCGTATTCATATTCTGCATAATCAATATCATTAGGATCATATGAATGTAGATTGTTATAATCACCCTCTAGATTTTGAGGTTGTGAAATTCTACTCTTGTATTCTATTGTGTCTTGATATAAACATAGAACTTCCCTAGAATATGTTATTGACCTTTATGATTTTTCCTTTGTAATGTGTATTCTTTCATGTGCCTTTAGTGATATACCATTACTTGTATGTATTTGTATGCTAGTTCAAAGTAGGATTTATTTTATATGATTTATATATAGAAATAATCCTTCTTTGGAAAAGGATTTGAACTTTCCTTCATGTTCTAATTATATAGAACCTTTAATTGTATTAATTATATATCCTATTGATTTTAACTATGATCCTCCAAGCACAACATGGTAGGCACTTGAATTTGAAATAACATGAAAAGTACGATAGAAATCTTTTGAAGAAAAATAAAATTTTAATTTAATTGATCCTATACATGTTTTATATTCATTAGTTTGATCCAATTGTTGATTCTTATTCTGAAGAAATATAATAAATAACATATAACAATAATCAATTTCTAGATATTCCTTGACATCTATAAATTATTTTCCATTTATGTGGGTAGTAATAGTGAAAGAGTCTTGATATGATGAAAGGCTTGGAATTGCCACATTTGTGACCACATTTTAGACTGTATATTTTCTAGGTATTTCATGATTTGGAGGTTATTTTATTAGAGAACCTCTTTTAAGAATGTATTTTTTGCTTATGTTGAATTTTATTTGACAATTTCTCTTTTTGTAATGCCACTTTTTCTTGTTGTAACTTTTTATTTGAAAATTGTTCGCTATGTAATTTTTATTTTTGATCTGATTCCTTTTTTACTTTTTATTGATCTAGCATAGCTTGTTGAATCTTTTAGTTTTCCAATTATGCCTTTTATAAATTTTCTTTCTCTCCTTTATCCTTTGGTAATAATTTTCGTACTAATTTTGATTTTGTCACTTATCCTTTAGGAGATGCACTCATAGGATAAGTGGGTTACTTAAATGATGTATGAATGATAGAATCACCACTATCAATTATCTTTTTATTTTCTAATTTAAATCCAAAAAATGATCTATATGATTCCCATTAATTATGTGATATGCACAAAAATATCTTAGTCTCCTTAAAGGATGTAGAAGACGTAGTTTTATAAACTTATTTATATTCATTGCCCTTAGAATCACACTTAAACTCATATTATCCATTTTCATACTTTTTGAATCACTTAATATAGATATGTTATATTTTATTTTTTTAAGTTTCTATTTTGATAGGAAATCTTGTTAGGTACAAAATTACTAGATGAAGATGCACACACATGATTAATACTAACATATTTTAGATTCTTTGCACATGTAATATGATGTCCCAATAATGTGATCTATTTAAAATATAAAAAAATCTTTTGAAATTTTGTTATTAACTTTCCTAATGATGTGATCCTTTAGAGACTCACAAACACAAACCCTCAATGCTTCAGATTGAATATGTATACATACACCCTAAAGAGGAAATGTGGGACGTTGAGGGGTTTGAGGAATGATAGGTTGAATAGATTTATTTGTAGCTATAATATGAGATACCTTAGCTCTTGGGATAGTGACAGCATTAACCTAGTTATAGGTAAAGTAGTTATCATATCCATGAGAGTAAGGATAAATAGGAAGAGATTATTTTATATCCATTTAATTAAAAAACTAAATCCTATAAAATTGTTTTTATAAAAGAATATATAAATTCTAAAAGTCTAAAAATAACAATTAAAAATAAGAAAAATGAATGATAAAACTCTAAATATTTATGATTATGGTTTGGAAACATTTGGACAATGAATAGGTTGACCAATACATTTTTATCAAATTTTAGATTTTATGTGAAAACACTAGATGAGAAAATTACTAGACACAATCTAGAGAATAATATAAAAAATGTAGCATTCACTGATTTAGAAATACAATATTTTGGAAACATAATAAAAATAGAAAAGTGTAAGGAAAAAATAAATACTTTGCTAGAAATTGTGCCTCTAAGATGAACCAGGGTTTAAAAGTTACTATGCAAAGATATCTAATGACTAGAATTAGGAATCCATAACTAGATCTAGGCTTAGACCATAGCTATGGGAAGAGGAACCTAGAGGGATGGTGCTCATGTCTAACTTAGGGAACTCATGTCCACTTGTAATGAGAAAAATTAAGGTTTATAGGATTTATATGGTTTCATTTACAAAGCTTATATATGGTGAGGGAGCTTATGATCACTTGCAAAGGCCACCGTGTAATTGATTTTCATGTGAATACTAAATCAAATCAGTGGCAAAAAAGTACTCAATAGGTTATTTTAGGTGAGACATCAACACCTCATGTGTTGAGTTTTGTCTACATACCAATACTCTGAAGAGAGATCAAACTTCATATAGTTCGTCCATCCTATAGTGGTGTATGAATAAATGATGAGATATGATAGATGTTCATGAAATATTGATGTTATTAAGTACCTTGACATTTACTTGTGACCTATAAAATGTATTCAAACTTTAACTTTGGGATACTAATGTTGTATGCAATCAAAATTATGATTTGGTATTCTGCTCTTAATTTGCAAGTGTGATTCTATTAATTTTTGTTGTGTAATCCCCCTCCTTTAAAATTGGTTTGAAAATTATTTATATAGTCATATTATTGACATTTATTTGAATGGGGCTCATAAAGGACACTGAATTGACCATCCTATATTTCAATTTTCATTATTAGTTGTTATTTTGTGGGAAGATAGGAGAGAGGGTAAGGACACTAGAGTAATGATCCAAAACTTAGAAGTTTTGGTTGAAAAATATTTCAAGAACACAAAAATAACATAGTAACAATGGATTCTCTGGGAAGAGACGTCTTATTATTCAATATCATAATACAACTATATGCTTATCTCTAGGAAGAGATGTTTGATTTACATTTTGAGTTACATATTCATTTATACACATTTAAAAAGTATGGGAATGATGTGGAATGTCACCGATATCGATGGATATGAATTGGTTTGACTTCCACAATTTAAAATAATATAAAATTCAAGGAATTATTATTTTTATAAATTATTATTTTTATACTACACTACTAAAATTTAAATTTAGGGCACTTCCATTGGGTATTTAGGGATAAAACTTCATTGATAAAATATATATAACAGTTCACTAAATTCTCCTCATTATTATCTTTCTAATGGTTCAAACGGTGAGTCAATCGGAGCTACAGTGCAAAAGTAATGGCTCCCAAAAGTTCCATCATCAATTGGTGTGGAACCATCACCCGAATTGTCACCTAAATTATTGTCCAGATCATTCCTCCCTCCTTGAAAAGCAATGGTAGCCATTGTATCAATGTTCCTCATCAAGTGTGGTAGTTGTCTCTTGAATTTATTATATGTGAGCCACTCACCTTAGTGGCTAAGATGGCACCTTTTAACCCCCTGATAAAGTGGAATAGAGCGTCCTCTTGTTATCTTCATGCAGGTGTCCACAATATGATCCTCATCCACTGGAGAATAACTATGTGGTTCAAGATCATCAATGCCTAATTTTTATACTATGACTGAAATGTCTAACAGAGTTGGATGATATGGTTTGAGGAACTCCACATTGAATATTGGATGCAAACCAAGGTAGGTTGGTAGGTTCAACTCAAAAGCATTTCTTCCAAATTTTTTGGTGATCGTGTAGGGAAAATATTGGAGAGGCTGAATTTTTATGTGTGGGTGTAAAATTCATTCCTTCTAAAGCTACAACCAAACCTTATCACCCACATAAAAATGGTGTGCAATCCTGTGTTTGTCATGGCATTGCTTGTACTTCTGATTCATCTTCTCCAAGATGTCATGAAATTGCTAGTAGATGTGTTGCATTTATTTAATCAATTTTTTTGCTTTTATAGCCTCAGATATTCCATGAGGTGTATATTCCATTGTGGAGAATAGAAAAACTATATCAATTGGTGCCATCAGTTGGAACCTGAAGCATACATGGAATGGATCATGTTTGGTCAAGTTGTTCAAGGCCTGATTGTATCCATGTTTTATGAAAATAAGCCCCTCATCCCATGTGCATGGATGTTTGGAGTGACACATCAGAATCATGTGAATAATCAAGTGGTTCACCACCTCTGTCTGACCATTAATTTATGGATGGAAGGCTATGGACTTCATCAGCTTGGTATCCATAATCTTCCATAGAATGGACCAGAAGATGCTCAGGAACTTGCTATCTCTATTTAAGACAATGGACATGGGGAGACCAAAATGGAGCCATACATGACTAAAATATAGTTGAGCAGTTTTTTTTAGTAGATATATTTTTCTTATAAGCAATCATGATAGACATTTTTGAAAAATGATCAACTAAAACAAAAATACAGTCCTTGCCATGTTTTAAAGTGGGCAAACATGAGAGAACATCCATTAAGATAGATTCCAAAGGCTTGGTTGGTTCTGGCAAAGGCATGTATAATCCTTGCTTCTTATTTTTTGGCTTGGATATCACATATGGAGTGTAATATTTGAGATACCTTTCCACATCCTTTCGCATATGGGTCTAGGAGAAGTGTTTCTAAAGAATTGTCAGTGTCTTTCTACACTAAAGCATCCAGCTATCCTCCTGAAATGTTCTTCCCATATCATCTTCTATTGCTCTACAACTGGAACTTAGATGTGTCCCATATGAAAGAGGACATTATCTTGAAAATAGAAATTAGAAACATGTTTACCTTTTTGAAGCACCTAATATGTATTAGAAAATGTAGGATCTACTTCATACAGAGCACCCCAAGTGGCAATCTCATGTCTGTACAGGTCAAGAACTATTATGAGTGTAGTAATTGGTTGGTGGCTCAGACAATCTATAGTTGTATTTGAGCTCCCCTTTTTGTGTTTGATTATTAGATGAAATTGTTGAATATATGTGGCCCACTTTTGGTGCATCTAATTTCATAGGTTTTTCTATGTATAGATGAATTCCAATGGTCTATGGTCAGTGTGGATGATCATCTCTTTCCCCAAGATGTAGCATTTTGATTATTTGCTGGATTGCATAATGGTATAGAGCTCCTTATCATATGTCAAATATTTCCTAATTGTATCAGTAAAATTTTCACTGTGATATGCAACAAGATTGCCATGTTGCATGATGACAACTCCCATAGCATATTTAGATGCATCTGTCATCAACTCAAAAGGTTGATGCAAATCTGGCAAGGCAAGAATAGTGGTTGAGCAAAGTCTATTATTAAAATTCTCAAATGTCCTTTGTTATATTTCACCCCACTGAAATGTAGCTTTAGCTCCTCCTTTAGTCATTTAGGTTAGTGACCAAGTATCATGCCAAAATCTATGAACAAACCTACAATAAAAAGTGGCAAGGCCTAAGAAGCTGAGAAGTTCTGTGAGGGTCCTTGGTGTAGGCCATTCTCAAATAAGCTGAATCTTTTTTGGATCAACATGGGCCCCTTATTCATTCACAACATACATAAGGTATTAAATTTTTGTGATCTTGAATGTGTATTTGTTGATATTTACATACAACTTATGATCCCAAAGAGTTTGAATCACCTAAAAAACATGTTACAGATGTTCCTCCCATGTTATACTATAGATGAGTATGTCATCCAGGTAGACAACCATGAATGAGTTGCTGAAGGGTCATAGGATGTCATCCATCATCCTCATGAAGGTTACAGGTGCGTTAGTTATGCCAAAAGGCATAACCAACCATTTGAAGAGCCCCTCCTTAGATTTAAATGTAGTCTTCTATATATCTGTGGGATCGATGGGAATTTGGTGATAGAAATATTTGAGATCAATTTTAGTGAAGAACTTTGCACCACAGAGTTGGTCCCACAGGTCATCAATCTTAGGTAGAGGGTCACGATTATTCATAGTGATTTTATTCAGTGCTTGATAGTGAATGTAAATCCTCCATGTTCCATATTTCATTGGTGCTAAGATAATTGGGTTACCATAAGGTGAATATATTGGCATGATGTGACCCTTTTGGGTCAATTCTTGAATCTATCTTTTTATCTCATCATTTTCCAAAACTGATGTGTGATACATAGGAATATTAGGCAAAGGTGACCCTAGGATCAAATAGATAGAATGTTTTACTTGATAATGTAGTGAAAATCTTGTGGGTGACTTAAATAAGTAATCATATTCTATTATGATTTTTCCCATCTACTTTTGTTGTTGTATTGATTGTGTAGTCAGGACTGTAACATTAGCCTTCTTAGATTTCTATTGATTAACCACCATGAGAATGAATTGCTTTGTCTTTTCTACCAATCTCTTACATTTCTTGGCACTGATCAAGAAGATAGATGTGGGAGGTGGTACCTCTGGTATGCTATAGCATCATGTTCCAAGAGGGAGGGTGATTCTTTAGGTTCATGATTCATTGATGCCATGTTGATCATACATGAACAACTGACCAAGGAGTACATTACAAACATGTAGATTGACCACATCACACAAGACTTCAACTTGGAAAGGTTTTATTGCATATGAAAAAAGACATTGATGGGTGACATGAAGGTCTCTCCCTGGGCTCAATCATCCAATACTATATGGCTTTGGGTGAGGCTTCATGGATAGATACAGACTTTTCACAACTTTAGCAGAAATTAAATTATTTTGACTCCCACTATCAGGAATGAAATGTAGAGGTTTACCTTTTAGCTATAATTTAGAGTGGAATAATCTTTCCTTGTCATTTGGCCTTTCCTCATGAGTATATGATGAAGCAACGATGGTGTCAGGCTCAACATCTATATTCTCTTCTTCATCCTCTTCGACTGTAGGTTGTGTATGAGACAAAGTAGTAGATGTCAAGTATTGTGACTCAGAAAATAGTGACTTGATGGCTCAACATTCTTCTTTTGAGTGTATTCCAATTTTGTGGTAATCACATTATTTTCTAGACTTCCCCTTCTGGGGTTTCTTATCTTGAAACTCCTTTTGCTTCTAATTTTGGCCTCATGTTTGACCGTCCTTATCATTTTTCCATTTTGAGGGTTGACTCTTCATATTCTTTCTTCCATGCTTTTGCTAAATCTTCACTGCAAACTTATATGCCTCACTGAGGGTTTCCAAATTAAAGCATTCCATTTCCCTCTGTATGTACCATTTTAGTCGATCATGATATTTGAAAGTCTTATATTTCTCACTTTCTTAGATGCCCACTCTTGCAGACAAGGAATAAAAATTGTCTGTGTAATCTTCAACAGATTGGTCCTTACCTTGGCAAAGTTGTTACCACTATATGTATTGATCATCATATGCTCCAATGGGATAATATTATTCCTTTACCACTTCCATGAAATCATCCCAGGTAGGTTCCACCTCAAGGCCAATGTCATCTATACTGAACCTCTTTTTAAACAGTTCCCACTAGTTTCTCACAAGAAATGATGCTTTCAAAAGAGCAAAAGTGATCTTTTCTCTATCAGTGAATTATTTTATAGAGAAGTAGGAAGACAATTGATCCAATCAATTTTATACTACATCAACATTGATTTTTCCTTCAAATGTAGGAATATAAAAATTTACTTAAACTTTGAAGGGTGTTGGGGCACTAAAGGATGGTCCATGGATGAGGAGTCAAGAAGTGAAGCTGAGGAACCTAAATTTTCCATCATAAGTTATTGGAGAATTTGGCAAATTATTGAAACATATGTTCTTATTTCCATTAGAGGGCTTCATTCACCATTTACTTGAAAGGATCAAATGTCTAAGTGTCATCCACCATTTGAAGTCATTTGGAGTGATTAGGTGGATAGTTTGTAAGTTTTGTTGTTTTCCACCCAAACTTCTTGTAGCCTGATCTCATCCTCATGATCATACAAGCTCAAGATAAACTACTTTGATACCACTGATCCAAAACATTGATGATAAAACTCAACTTTGTTAAAAATGAAACCATGGCCTCCCAAACATGTATATAAGTTTTTGACAAAAAAAAAACCTTTATTGGGTCGTGTAAGTATTTGGTAGACACAAATAACTATGAAAAATGATATACTCCTTTAGATATGAAAAAATTGATCCTAATATCTCATATTACTTTGGTAAACATATAAGCTAGACAATCATAAAAGACATAATCCTAATAAGTCCCATCCAAATCTAAACTTGTTTAATTTTAAGAAACATAAAAGGACATGAATAAATTTTTGTTTACAGTAAAATAATGATTCTATGCCATGTAACAATATAATACTATAAAAATAATGAAAACATAGTAAATTATTTGTGTTATTCAAAGTAAAAATACTACCGTGATTTGATGATAAACCTGACCAAAACTTATCAATGTAGTTTTCCCAAAAACACCTTCTCTAAAATCATAAAACTGGTCTATATATTTAATATGTTTGAAATATTCAAACAAAATCGATTTAGCCTGGTATAAAACTTTATCTCATAGATGATAAGCTAATATATAGATTATAATTTCAATATGCTATTAATGTCAGCATTACTTTGGGTTAATAACATATCAAACAACCCTCTACATCCTTATGTACACATTAAGAACTAGCCAAATAATGAATATGGTGTCTAGCATAATAAAATAAATATTCACATAATAGACTTTGCATTATAGAATAAGTTAAATGTAATATTGATTCAAATTATTGATGAGTCTCCTTTATATATCTAAAATAACCTAGTTAGAATGCCTGACCAAAAAATTATGATAATTTGTAATAAGATATTAAGGTTGGTATCTTCACCAAAATGTATAAAATTATAGATTTTGTCATCCTCAAACTTGAATGATATGAATTCACTATAATTCTTGTGTTTAATGTTTGTATGGTTATTACGCTACCATGAGATGGCGCATAGTGAGAATATCTATATAACTAAGAAATACAAAGATTATTAAAGTATCTTTGTTTGCCCATATTTTTTTAGATAATATGAACAAATTACATTGAGAAGTATTTGACAAAAGTATGATATATATTATTTAGGGGATATATTTTTACAAATAAGCTAAAATATTATCTAAAGCTTTTACGGGTGGATCCACTACGGGACCCAATTATCTATCCCTTGAACAATATAACATTTATTATAAATATTAAATTATACTAAAAAAACATAAAGTAAAGTAAACTAATATCATTAGATCATAAATAATCCAACAAACTCCCCCTTGATCCGATGGGTTATGCAAGGTGAAAGAATAGGAGCAATGACTCTAAAATAATAAAAAAATCTTTGAAGCAACTACCACTAGTGTACAGTACATCTTGGTAATGATAAAAATCAATGTTTTTTAATATATAAGCTTGCCCTGTGAGTTGTGACATAAAATATGGAAGAAAATGCTTGAGGACTAATGATCCCCTGTGATCATCATACTATACTATAATAGAACATGATCAAATATAAAGATTTTACAATTGGTTCCACTATGAGACCCAACTAACTATCCAATAAACCAACTAATATTTATTACTAACATCAAATTATACTAACAAAACATAGAGTAAACTAAACTAATAACATTTGATTATAAATAATCCAACAACTTTTCCCTTGATTCAAAAGTTTGTGTAAGATGAAACAACATGAGCAATGATTCTGGAGTCATAAAAAAACTTCAAATCAACTACAAATAGTGTAATGTATATTTGGTAATAATCGAAACTTATGTCTCTCCATATAGAAGCCCACTCTCTAAGTTGTAGCATTAAAGGTTGATAAGCAAGATCAGGGTCTACTCATCTCCTATGATCATCACAACATATTATAGTATAACATGATCAAGACCTATCTAACTACATCAATACACATAAGGCTCCACCTATAAGCTCATAAAAGTGATGAAACCATAATCTATGTGGCACATCTTACTGATGCTCAACAAATGTTGACGACCTTTACTCAACACTGTTAGTGCTAGAAAACCTTATCAACTCTTATTATCACCCATGACTAATGAAAGACCATTTAGGCGAGAGGTGAGAAGTTGTTTAATGAGAGAAACAAAATCAAATAATCATGTCTACTCTATATCTTGAATATCAAATATAGAAATCCAAAAATGGAACTAAAAGAAGAATAGAAGACAATATTTTCATTCAATCATTGAACCCAAACTTTGAGCGAATAACTAACTATAAAACGGTAATAGTCTTCCAGTCTTCAATGAATACTAAAAAATCTAGTGTGATATTTACATTTATTAAATCACATGGGTCCTAAGGGAATTGTAAAGGATAGTGTGTTCATCGACAACACAAGTAAGAGGTGGCATTGTAAAATTTTGCATTTTAAAGGTGTCGGTCTCCATAAAAAATACAACTTTATACATTATGCTTAATATATTGTCACAAAAAAACATAGAAAGAGGTTTCAAATCATATAAGTAACCATTTTAATGTTCCCATAACATTCAAAAACCTATAATTTGACCAGTCATATGACCATAAAAGTGATTGACCACTTACACCCTTTTATCACCATTATAACTTTAATATAATTATTTTTAAAAAAAATTAAAATTAATCAAAATATGACCAATGGATTTTGAACCCCTCGCCTCCTTTTTTTGCAGGTAATTACCAAAAAAATGACCCTATCCACCTTCCCATCAATCAATTGGAAAATACAAAGGTAAAACTTTGTACATGATCTTTGTCCTCTGGGTGTGAAAAATTAAATATACGACAAATATTTCACTTGCATGTAAAATTTGTCGTCATGTATTTACTCAATTGTTTCTAGCTGGAACCCATTGGGAGTTTCTATAAATGAAGAAAGAAAAAAAAAAATTACTTTTGCATTGCACCACTCTATACCATAGGTTGAACTACTACGACATTACTTGGAGGATGTCTTACAATGCTCATAACTTCTTGTTAATCTCTACGAGTGTTGGACAGATGTTGATTTATGGAGATCTAGCTAGCAAATATGAAAAAATAGTGAAGATTTATTACATTTCAAGTGTTGTACTACCGTGCTTTGCATCTTTTGGGGAGCCGACAAAATAAATGCACACTATTATATCCTTGGTACAATATTGAACTTATAATTCAAAGGAAAGTTAGTATATGCTCTACTACATCGCAACGATTCACAGCTTTGTAAATGCATACAAATTCTCCCATTTCCGTTCATACATTTGGTTTTGATTGATTTGCCTACATTCACCAACAAATTTTGGCTTTGGAGAAAATTTCCAACGTGGAAATTCCTTGTTGGCATGACCAGTTGGTGAAATAAAATAAAATTGAAAGATGATGAGGAATGAATTTGGGACTCCAATTACAGTTTGTGAGAAGTGATTGGACTTAACTATTTGATAAAGAAATCCATGTATTGCAGCACAGTCGTGTCTCTTTTATTTCTAGTTAGGGCTCGCCATTCGGATGTAGGCACAGATGGATAGGTTTCAGTGAATTAGCAATTTATTATACTTTGTGAAAATCGTAAGCGCAATCTTATTTCCTGTAGCACGGTCTACTTAATAGCAACATGAAATGAAGGTCGTACCATTTCATTCTTCGCTCTCTCCTCCATGTCTCTAATTATTGGCCTCTGATACTACTGGGTAGCCTAGATTTTTGTAGATAATATGATTAAATTACATTGTGAAGAAGTATTTGACAGAAATATGATAAAGTATTATTTAGGAGAGATATTTTTCAAGAAAAAGATAAAAATTTATATAAAAATTTTACAGATAAGTCCACTATGAGACCCAACTAACCATCCTATAAACCAATTAATATTTTAACTAATATTTATTTTTGATATAAGATTATACTAACAAAATATAAAATAAATTAATAATATTGAATCATAAATAATCCACCAATCCACACCTTCTATTTGCAACTAATCAATGTGTTTTGTTCCACTTCACTTAAAATTCCTTGAAAAAAAAAAAAAAAATTGAGTGAGTTTTATAAAAATAAAAAATAGTTCGGCACGTTCCAACCAAAAAAAAAAAAAAAACATTTTCACACTAACACATTATCTCATCTCATTTGTTTTAATTGCGCGTGCTACCTATCACGAAATGTGAAATATGTCGATGCATTAACACTAGTGAATGGTAACGTAATGGCTTGGAGGTTCACCACTTTTGCATACCATAGTGAACATAGAATATCTCTTATCATTGTACATACACATAAAAATTTTAATTGTGTTACACCTTTGACGACAATCCATTGTTATTACAGTTAGAATTTTTTTTTAAAGATTATCTTATGGAAACAAATTGTGTGGGGTGAAGCTTCTCATTCTTATTGTTTTTATCTTTACATCCAAACTTTTTGGTAGGTTGCCAATTTGATTTTTCCCTTTTTGTTCTCGGTAGTGTTAAATTTGTGAGCGTCTTATCTAACCGGTACGTTTCCTTATTATCATTCTGGAGTACATTTTCATATTAATTTTAGTATCATATCTAACCGGTAAGTTTAAAAATTGATTTTAGTCACTTAAAATATGTCATTTTAAATTTTTTGAAATGTTTCACATGTTTAATATAATTGACTAGATACGGACAGTAGAAATGGACAAAATGCAAAAATTATCTACAAAATATGACGGTGCTTATGCAAAGTGTACGTTTGGTCCATCTTAGAAGTCTCCTATGCAGATAAGTGGTTGAGTTGAGTTTGTATTAATAATTACATTCTTTTTGTTTAGAGTATTATTATTCATTTTTTTAGACTTTATTTAAAATGGTTGGGTGACAGTTGATCATCTTTTAGCTAAGTCTTCTTATAAGAATATGCAACCTGGAAAACATGATCTACCACTTCATTTTAAAAAATTACAATTTGTACATAATTTATTATAATTTATTTTGATGATGTTCTAATTTTATTATTTTTTAAAAATTCTTTGGCTTGCTGTACTTTAAAAAAAATTCTTAGTTTTAAATCAATTTATGTTTGTCAACATAAAATTTTAACTACTAATACTAACGGATAGTTTGATGTATTAGCCTTTAATATAGATTTTTATTATTTAAATAATAATGGTGATACTAACCTATTTCAATAGTAAAATGTTGTCAAAACATAGAACCATATGTTGAAAAATTGTAATTCCACCCAACGGAAGTGATTCACCCACCTTCAACCACCACTGCATGCTCTAACTAACCTTCACCAAAAGTAGTTGTTTTTTATTCTTTTGTCGTCTGTTTATGAGGAGTTTGTAATCAGTTTTGCTCAAACAATGAACAATCCTTCTCATTGTCTTCATGTTTATTTGCAGAAGGTTAATACCTTCAGGTTTGGTATCAGAGCTGTAAGGATATGATACTGAAAAGCCCCACTCAAGTCTGGGGTTGGAAGAGCTGGAGTGCAGCATAATCAACAAAGCGTGCAGAAAGAACCTGAAGCCAAAGAGCCAGCTGTGACGTTGGAAACAAGATCAAGGAACAATGGCCCGCGAGAAAGGATAGAGCCCATTCATGCAGTCTGGGAAGCAAGGCTTGCGACGAATTTTCTGTAAAGCTGGAGAATTAAGAATTTTGGAGAGATCGTGACTGCCAAAGAAGGCAAAGCTGCCAGTAAACAATCAGCAACGCACATCTGCAACAATACAAAATAATGAAAATTGTTGTAAGGTTGAAGGAGTCGATGCAGAATTGAAATAGAAGGAAACGTCTGCTACAATAGTCATAACAAGACCATCCGATAGGGCGAAGAAAGTCACAGCCCGTAGCAAGAGAAGATCATGGTTTTGTAGACTGATCTGTACACAGTATGTAGAGCACCCAGGTAGAGTACAGCGCAGCCAGTTGGAAGAAGCCAAGAGGACACTAGGGAGAAATTTGTCACAAGCCAAGACAAGTAAAAGGAGATCGTTGTTTTTTAAAGAAACGAGAGATTGCTGTTTACAACCAGAAGAGCATTCAGCCAAGAATTAGTCAAAGCAAGTAAAGGGTTAATTTTTTTTAAAGAACCGAAGCTTTCATCTACAAGCATGGCCGCCACAGAGAGTAAGAGTTGGCAACATCCGCCAACGTTCGACGGTCAAAATTATGACGTATGGGCAAAGAACATGAAAATGATAATAGTTGCCAATGACCTGTGGGATTGTTTGGTCACCGGATTCAAAGACGTGACCGATCCAGCAGCCTAGGATATGTTGTCAAATGCTCAAAAGACCCTATTGAAGAAAAATCGGTGAAAAGATGCAAAAGCCTTGAATCTAATTGAGACAGCTATGGCAGAAGCCATATAACCCAGAATAGCAGCAATGAACTATTCAAAGGAGCCACGGGAGATCCTCCAAAATTCCTACTGAGGTACTAATTAGGTATGGTTAGTGAAACTCCAAATGCTTAGAAGAGATTTTGAAACTCTTCAGATGAATGATGGTGAGTCCATTTCAGATTTTCATACTAGAATTTCCAGTCTAACAAATCAGATAAAGATTAAGGGTGAAATAATGGAAAATCAAAATATTGTTGAGAAGATCCTGAGGAGTTTGCAATTGGTGTTTGATCTAGTCATCATTGCAATTGAAGAGACTAAAGACCTTTCAATAATGATAGTGGGTGAGTTGATGGGTTCATTATAAACCCATGAGTAGCGGCTAAACAAATCCGCTCCCTTTTGTTGGACTAATCGCTAGCATCCCTCTGAGGGATTTGTTACATGGACTAACAACCTCTTGTGGGTACTTATCTAGTGTTTGTATCCAACGTTAATAGGTCGATCTTTTGGTGCAATGACAAGCAATCATTTCTAACAATTGGTATCAGAGTCGTGGTCACGGGTTCGAATCCCCTCAGGTAACGCTGATGGGAGGATTATTGGACTAATCACCAATTTCCCCCTTAGGGATTTGTGACATGGACTAACAGACTCCCGTGGGTACATATCTGATGTTTGTATCAATAGTTAATAGGTTGATCTTTTGGTGCAACGGCAAGCATTCCTTTCTAACACTTTTTACCTAGATCAAGCCTTCAAGGCTCAGGCTAGTTTCAAGGATAGGGGGAGAAGAAGAGAAAATATAGGTAGAAGCTTCAAAAGCAAAAGAAGAAGAATAAGATACTATAAAAAAAAAGCTCAAACAATCAAGGAGTAATCAGTTCACAGTCAGATTCCCAGTACAACAAGAGGATCAGTACCTCAAATCAAAGGTATGACCAAATTGAAGTTTAATGTTACTATAGTCTCAAGTATGGACATTTTACTACTAATTTCTTAAGGACGCAGTGTGACTGGTCAAGCCAAAGAGAGAATGTTGCTAATGAGAGAGTAAGTGAATCTGAATATTTACCAAACATGTTCATTTTATATAATGTTTCTATGTAGAGCAATGATGAGGTTTGGTTTTTAGATAGTGCTTGTAGTAACCACATGAGTGGTAATGAGAACTTGTTTGCCTCTATTGATAAAAACATTCAATCTGAGATCAAGATGGGGAACAATGAAAAAGTTCTAATTATGGGTAGATGGACTATCATCATTTGCAACAAGCAAGGTGAAATAAAAATAATCGAGGATGTTTACTATGTTACAAAATTAAAACACAATCTTTTAAGCATTGAATAGCTGGTCCAAAAAGTATATAGATTCTTGATGTAAAATGAAGAGTGCACAATCTTTGACATAGGTGTAATCAAGAGAAATATTTCTATGATTCAAATGCAAAATAATCACATGTTTTGACTCAAGATGCAAACTAGTCTTCCTAAGCAGATGAAGAGTACAATATTAATATAACAAGGAGCCATTAAGACAGTTATCAAAGACACATCCAAAATTTGACATTTGAGGTATGAGAATTTAAGTTATTCTAGATTAAGTCTTTTATCTATGAAATATATGGTTAAGGGACTACCAACAATAGTAGAACCCGATAGAAAATGTGAGTGATGCATCTTAAGCAAACAACATAGGCAACCCTTTCAATCAGGGTTGTCTAGGAGGGAGAAAACACCATTGGAGTTGGTGAATTATGATTTCTATGGCCCAATGAAAAATCTCACATTTGGTAAGAATGAATATTTTTAGATTTTGATAGATGACTACAACAAGATGACTTGGGTTTATTTCTTAAAGAATAAATCTAATGTCTTTGATAAATCCAAGTGGTTTAAGGCATTGATTGAGAAGCAAGTTGGTCACTTCATCAAAGCCCTAAGAATAGACAGAGGGAGAGAGTATATCTCTCAATAATTATTACTTTTTTGCAAGAAAGAAAGGATTAAAAAACAATTCACCACTAGCTATATGCCGCAGCAAAATGGAGTGGTAGAAAGGAAGATTACAACCATCTAGGAGAGAGTTACAAGCATATGGAAAGCCAAGGGACTTTCAAAAGAGTATTGGGGTGAAGTTGTATAAAAAATAGTCTAATTCTCAAATAGAAGTCTAATAAAGGCCGTACACAATAGGATTTCACAAGAAGCATGGACATATAGAAAATATAATATGAAGCATCTAAATTTTTTTAGATGCATGACATATGCTCATGTGCCAAAGGAAAAGAGGAAGAAATTCGATGATAAAGGAGAGAAGTGTATCTTCATTAGATATAGTGAAGAGACTAAATCATATAGACTATATAACCCTATTACTAAGATGATTGTGACCAACAGGGATGTTGAATTCATTGAGAATGAATCTTGGGATGGCACTGTTGACACTACCTCATGTATCTCAACAACAATACCTGTGGATGATGAAGAAGATAAAAATAAATATAATCAAGATGAACCAGTCATAGATCAACATGGTGATCCTTTGGCAACACTTCCATCAAGTTCACAACATACTCCTCACTCAAGCAGCTCCAACAATAGTTTAGATCCAACCCTTGCTTCTCTAATGCCAAGAAAGACAAAGAGTTTGAAGGATATTTATGATAATACAATTTATGATGATGAAAATATAAATATTGATTTATTTTCTCATAGTGATCTTGCATATTTTGAAGAAGCAGCAAAAGAAGAAAAATGGTGTAAGGCCATGGATGAGGAAATAGATGAAATAGAGAGAAACAAAACACATGAGCTATCTGAATTACCTAAGGGTAAACAAGTGATTGGATTTATGTGGGTCTATAAGACCAAAAACACTACAAAAGGGAAGAATGAGATGTATAAATCAAGATTGGTCGGTAAATGCTATAAACAATAGCTTGGTATAGATTATGATGAGACATATGCTCATGTTGCAAGAATGGAAACTATGAGGGTTGTCTTAGAAATAGCTACCCAACACAAGTGGAAGGTATATCAAATGGATGTGAAGTCTGCCTTCCTGAATGGAGTACTCAAAGAAGAGGTATATGTGGATCAACCACCTAGTTATGAAGTCCTAGGATAAGAAAATAAGGTCTATAGGCCGAAGAAAGCACTCTATGGGCTTAAGCAAGCACCAAAGACATGGTACAATAGAATTGATTCATACTTTACTAACAATGGCTTCAATAAAAGTAGTAGTGAGCCCACACTTTACATTAAGGCAAGCCATGGTAAGATTTCAATTGCTATACTATAGGTAGATAATTTGATCTTTATAAGAAATGATGATCCTTTCATTGTTGAGTTCAAAGAAGCAATGAAAAAGGAATTTGAAATGATAGACTTAAGTTTGTTAAAGTATTTCTCTGGCATTTAAGTATACCAAATGGATCATCGCATATTTATTTCTCAATCTAAATATGTCATAGAGATAATGAAAAAATTCAGAATGTTGAATAGAAGTTCTATACCAACACTAATATCCATAGGTCTAAAATTAGGTAAAGAAGATTGCAGTAATGAGGTGCATCCAACCTTATACAAAAGCATGGTTGGAAGTCTAATGTACTTAAGAACTACTGGGATTGATATTATGTATGTAGTAAGCCTTATTTCCATGTTAATGAAGACACCTAAAGACACACAATAGAAATCAGGAAAAAGGATCTTGAGATATGTCAATGGCACAAAGAATTATGGCATATTTTATACTACATAAATTGAATTTGAGTTGATTAGATGTACAGATAGTGATTGGGTTGGAAGTGTCGATGACAGGAAGAGCAGATCAGGATATGTGTTCCAAATGGGTTCAGGAGACATTTCATGGGCTTCTAAGAAACAACCCATAGTTTATTTATCCACAATAGAAGATGAATATATTATAGTAAATGCAGCTGCATGTCAGGGTATTTGGCTCAAGAGAATCCTAGTTGACTTGCATTAGGAACAAGAAGGTGATACTCCAATATATTGTGATAATGTATCGTCAATATCCTTGATGAAGAAGCTAGTTTTACATGAACGGAGAAAGAAAATTTATATCCATTATCATTTCATAAGGGAACTGGTTGAAGATAAATAAATAAAACTTTAATTTTACAAGTCAAAGAAGCAATTGGTAGATGTATTCACAAAGGCATTGACACAAGAGAATTTTGAATGCCTAAGATAAGATTTAAGCATTAAAGATGCTGAAGATATTAGTGGTATGAATTAAGTGGGAGTGTTGAAAAAATTATAATTCCACCCACCAAAAGTGATTCACCTACCTGTGACCACTACTGCATGCTCTAACCAACCTTCGCTGAAAAGAGTTATTCTTTTATTCTTTTGCCTTGTGTTTATTGAATAATGCATTAAGACCTCTATTTATTAGTTGTTTGTAATCAGTTTTGCTCAATCAATGAACAATCCTTCTCACTGTCTTAATGTTTATTTGCAGAAGGTTAACACCTTCACCATGTTACTGTTATGCTATCTTAATTTTTTTGGGGATGCATATCAAAATTTTATTAAAGCATGATATATTAATCTATTTACATTGGCCTTACTAAAATATGATTACCTATGAATATAACATTAATTTGGGGAATTAACAATTGAAATGAAAAATAATGCATTCCCATATAAGATAGTTGTTTAGAAATTTGATATAATAAATCCCAATAAGGTAAACCATCAAGACTCCACAATAATCTTTCTATCAATACATACAAAATATTATTGGTAAATGAAAAAATAATTTATATTCAAAACATTATATTATAAAAAATAGCAAACTATTTACAGAGGTATCGAAAGTTTAATTTGTTTATTTATTTTTCTTTTTTAAAATCTTCTATATGATGGTGAGATGGATTTAACTCTACATTATTTTTTTAAAGAAGCCAAATGTGAATTATCTCCATAGAAGTTTTTAAAAAGAAGCTAAATGTCTTTCCAAAGGTCTTGTAGAGGATGGTGAGATGAAATTTGTCTTGTAGAATATTTTTAAATGAAGAAATATTTTTTTTTGGGTTGGGTATGTACTGGGTAGTTATAAAAAATCACAAACAACTTAAATAGTCATTTAAAAAATAGTTTCACTACAAAATGTTTTCCGAAATGCTTCCCCAAAATGCAAGCTTCAATATATGCATCTTCTTTTTAAAAATATATAAAATAAAAATAAACTAATAATCCTTCTTTAGCTGAGAAGAACCTAAGAATAGTTCGCAGAAATCTAAAAATTTAGGTCATCATGAGAATAGTAATATAAGGTTCTAGTATAAATTAGTTTATGACCTTCCACACTTATAACAAATGTTTCAAGAAGAAGAAAATATATTCAACAAAATTAACTTTCTAAAACATTAAAATAGAAAATAGAAAATTACAATGAAAATATATTAGTTTTTTCAATAAATTTTTACTATTAACTTGAGAAGCGTTCTTAACTTGAGAAGAACCTAGTGATATTGTAGAGAGATTTTAAAATGTGTAAAGACATGTTAATCATAAAATGACATTGAAAAAAAATGAAATCATGATCTTATATACGTGTGCATATGTTTTTGAAAAAATATTGACCTTGTTAATCATGTATGTATTTTGTAGGCAGAAAAGAACTTTTGATAACCTATATATACTTGAAAAACAAAAAGGGATCACAGTATGTCATAGTGTTTTGATAGACATATAAACTGGATATTCACAAACGAAATAATCTTAATGTATCCTATTCAAATCCATTGTTGTTCAATTTCAATTAACACAAAAGGATATGAATAAAGTTTTATGTACAATAACTTAATGATTCCATGTCATGAAATAATATAAAAATAAATAAAATATATCATTTTTTTTATTTTATTTTTTTTAATTTTTATTTAAAGGAAACATCTTACTTTCATTTTATGTTCATTTTGATTCAAACTTGTTAATACAGTTTTTTTCAGAATATTTTTTTCTAAAATAATAAAATTTATCTATAAATTTCTTATGTTAATCAAACTTGCTTTTAGCATGATATCAAACTTTCTCTCATGAATGATAAGTTCATCAATAAATTATATATTTCAATATGTTATTAATGTTACCATTAATTTGGGTTAATAATACATGAATCAAACCTCTATATTCTTATCTAGACATTGAGATCTAGCCAAAAAAAAAATATAATGTTTAATAAAAATATATATATTTATAAAATGGACATACCACTGTTACATAAAATACTCACAGAATTGATTCAATTTATTGATCACTCATCTTTGTATATCTACAATACCCTGGTTCGAACCCATAACCTCAAACACTCTAATGCTTTGTGATAAAATGTTATGGCTGTTATCTTCACCAAAAAGAATTATTTTTTGGTTTTATTTTTTTAATACAAAAAGATTATTAAATTCTCCACACCTTCTTTTCGTAACCGATCAATCTGTGCTTTCTTCCACTTAAACTTTTTCTAAATTTAAAAAATTAGTGGAGTGAGTTTTATAAAAATAAATAACAGTTCGGCACATTCGAAGCACAAAAGACATTTGCACTCTTAACACATTATCTTAGATCGTTGCTTTAGTGTTAACGCTAGTGAATAGTAACGTAATGGCTTTGAGATTCACCTCTTTCTTGTACCATAGTGAACATAGAATATCTCTGGTCATTGAAGTTCACATAACAATTTGAATCATTTGCCAATGTTCCTACTTATCGTAATTGCGTTACACCTTTGACCACAATTACTAGTTATTTCACTTCATTATTTTTAAAGATTATCTTCTTGTAAAAATAAATTGTGGGGTGTGTAGCTTCTCATTCTTATTGTTTTTCCATCCCCGTATTGGTGGCTTGCCAATTTGCTTTTATCTTTTTCCTCTCGAAGTGGTCCATTTGCGAGCGTGTTATCTAACCGGTATGTTTCCAGATTAGCGTTCAGGAATACTTTTTCAAATTGATTTTAAGGTCTTACCCGATATCTAACCGTTACGTTTCCAAATTGTTTTCCGTCGCTTAAAATATGTCGTTTTATGTTTTTAAAATGTTGCACAAGCTTCATATAGTTAGCAAGATACGCGCAATAGAAATGGACGAAACGGCAAAAGTCTACAAGAAATATGAGCTTGCAAAATTTTCCAAGCAGGAATCTGGAATTTGGACGCAAGTTTCTCCAATCGCACACATTCCAATCGCTTGTCAATTCAATTTTTCTAAATGGTAGTTGTGTTTTTTTCTCTTTCTCTGTTTTTATCCAGCTTCCAAGTGGTAAGAATGGCACCTGGCCTTAGATAGCGGAATCAGCTTAATTTGCATCTCCTTACTTCAATTATTGAGAGATTGAATTTGTCAAACGAAGAATTGCATTGAGTTGGTTTTGGCAAATCCGGCACTTTGAAAATTCTGCGATCGCAATTTGGGTATACACACAGCGACAAATGTGTTAATATCACTGGGGCATCGCAGACTACTTCCGTTTACGGCAACTAATAGTAATACCAACGGTGGTCACGTGCTAATCAATCATAATAAATTGTTGTGATGCTGCCCTTCGTGTACTGAGTATACATTCAAGCCTAAGAGGCAGCCATTGAGGTCTCTATCTAGTTGTCGAGCATCAGAACAGAATGGGCAGATCTCCTTGTTGCCCTGAACATTCTGTCCTCCATCGCGGTGCTTGGACTCTGCAAGAGGATTTGGTTTTGAGCGAATACATCACATCTCATGGAGAGGGTCGTTGGAGATCTCTGCCACAAAAAGCAGGTAGAGCATTAATTCATTCATGGTCAACCTTCATTAAGTGATGAAAATTCCCATATAACTTTTCTCCAGCAACAGCTATAGTAATTATCTCGTCTTGCAGGTCTGAAGCGATGCGGAAAGAGTTGTAGATTGCGTTGGTTGAACTATCTTCGTCCTGATATCAAGCGTGGAGACATTTCCCCTGATGAAGAGGATCTCATTGTCAGACTTCATAGGCTCCTTGGAAATAGGTATCCATCGACTTGGTGCATCATTATGTATGAATGATCCTTTTCACTACTATTCTATTGTCGTCATTATGTGTACAAATTCCCCGTTTGTATTTCCAGGTGGTCACTGATCGCAGGACGACTTCCAAATCGAACAGACAATGAAATCAAGAACTACTGGAACACTCACCTCGGCAAGAAGATCATGACAGAGAACGTAACTCTTTCCAAACAAAGGACAGAATCCGGACCTGCTCTTACTGCAACTGATCGTGTGGTTAAATCTACCCCGGTTAAAGCAAAACCAGTCAGATTGGTGAAAGGGCACAACAAATATTTGGCCGCTGGTAATTCCAATCGTCAAGACTTGAACTCCATTCATCCTGAACCAACTGTGCATACCTCCGCATTGGCTGAGGAGTTATTGGTCCAGGAGTTGACGACAGAGCTTGATTCGGACTTCACAATGTGGAAATATATTCCTGAGTTGGGATCTCCGTCTATTGAAATTAATGGGCATTTTAATTTCCCTTGTATGCCCAATTTAGTTGAGTTGCAATCCCCACCTTCTCAGCCTTGTGCAAAGAATGATGTTAATACTTCCGATAATTTGTTATACTTAAACGGCGATCTTCCTTCTCTTGATTATGATCTGCTATGCTCTCCCTGGAATTCTGCAGAAGATTTCAAAATCGATGAGTTAGAGGTTAGTCAGAGCCATGAGTTGGAACAAAGGTGGTGTTATTCTATTCAGAATAATGTGTTACCAGTGAATGAGAGCCTTACAGATGAGCAAGAAATCGACATCAACCCGGAGGAAGCTCATTGGGTAGATGGCTTACATTGTTTGCCCAATTCAAGCATACACAATTTTACTGAATTTTAATAAGGAGGATCATACCGGCTCTGGCTTTATTGGTTTAAACTTTACTGCTAAATGTTATAGAACTGTAATAAGTCGTCAATGGCATTGTACGTGTTCTTGACACTGTATTTCCTTTGATTAATTTCACCGAACTACCATTGCTGAATAGATTTATAATTTCAATTTACTGTTTTTCAGTGTATTGACGTTAATTCATGGAATGGATACGTCCATGGGGAAACAAACCAAAAGGCTGAACACGTTGAAATGGCAAGTGCTTCAAAGAAGAATATAATATAATATTTGTAAATCATTTAATACCTAATCTAACAACTGCACATTTTGATTATGCCTTTTGATATGCTAAACATGAAGGTTAAGACGTTCAAGTAGATGAATTATTTTTCCCGGAGGGTGATTAATTGGAATCAATTTGCGTTAACTTGCAATTAACCTTTGCTTTTCTAGTCAATCACATGACATGGTTTCTGTGCTCAAACAATATTTGAATCTTTTATAACTGTAAATAGCAAGGGTTTTAATAGAGAAAATAAAAAATATTATTGCGAATGTTAGGATTGGTCGAGAAAAATATATGTTCTTACAGCCTTCACTTTAATCAAGGGACAGCGGTTTGGGTTTCCTTGGAACAGTCATGATAAATTCGCAATGCGCATAGGGAGCTTACCCACCGTATGACCAGCAAATAACCGTATCTTGGCAGTGATGCCAAATTTAATAGACAGGTAGTACGCTGCTCGATTTGGCTAATTTTAAAAAGCACACCACCTGTCAAACTATTCACTTGGGCAATCTCGCTGTCGCTTACATCCATTTTACATCTCTCTAGAAGCCATCAATTTCCCACATAAACAAATTCAAGTGCACTGTTCATTTTGCTGGTGGAGATTTTGGGCTTTTTTATACCGAGAAATTAATTTCTTGGCTTCAAGCAATGCCATATATGCCCTCTATGAGCTTCTGCTACTACCGTTTCTTGTAACTTCAACTTCTTAGACAATGGTCTGGAAAATGAAAGGATTTTCATTACATGCCGCTTGTCTAAACTGCTTTTTTGCTGTTTGAAAATAGTATCCAGATTTTTATGGTGGTTAGTTTTCTGATGTAATAAATCTTTAAGTGGTTGTGATGTGATTACAAGGGCTCATTTTCGAATCATATATCATAATCGTCAATATCTGGTCGTCAATATGTGGATCATTTGATCAATGAGCATCATGTTAAATTTGAAGCCACTGCCTGGCAATACTATTCTATAGTCATACTTTGATTATTTCCATTTGCCTTTTTATTATTTGTAGGGGACCCATGGCATAAGTAAGTGGCTTAAAAAACTCAAACTTATTTAAGAGAGAGGATATGAAGCAGGAGCATCAACCTCAATATTGCACAGTTGTAAATATAATTAAAAAGGAGTATTTAGGAGTTCTCTTCATGATTGGTTTTTAATTTGTAATAGGGGTCCTTTGATGGAATTCAATGCAGAAATCATCTTTTAAAGATGATGTTCACTTGAAAGTCCAATTGTAATTCTGAAGAGTAAATTGTAAGCCATTATGATGTAGGTAGTATTCAATATAAAACGACTTGAAGTACCTCGTCAAGAGGTATGAGACGTGGATAGGGGTCAATTCAAAAAGATAATAATTAAGAACAGTTTTATAGAGATCTTCTCGTTGAGGAGACATATTAAACATATCTCAAGTAGTTGAGATATTGTGGGATATGGATAAGGATTAAATCCTCGTTTGAAGGAAGCTTGGTTTAGAATGTCATTCGTATCATAACCAAAAGAAGGAGACCAGGCTTAAAAATCCATGATATATAAATATACAGAATATATGGAGAGAAGGGAGTGGAGATTAAGGGCCTTTAGTCCTGTAGATGAATATGTTTTGCATATTGTAAACGATTCGATATATAGAAGGATTGAAAATAATTTGAGTGGACTGTAATGCCATTGCTCATTGGTAAGGTATGTTCTCAGTATATATATAATTCATCTGGTGTATTAAATATTCTCGAAACATTGCGTAAAAGCCAATAGTTAAACGAGACCTTATAAACCTTTGAGGAATGTTTGATTCATAGAGTTCGTTGTGCTTTAAATGTCTATTTCTGTCCATGCATAGTTGAAACGAAAATAAAATAAAATATGAGATTTTAAATTCATCTCTTTCCTTCACGTAATGTTTTGAAGAGTTTTGGTCTGGTTCGTGCCTACATCGTGGATTGCCTCTAGCGGCTTAATGCCAAAAGACTGAATGCATATCTTTGTGCAAAGCAACACATTTGAGTCCGGGAAGGTCTTCTATAAAGAAGTGTTTCCGTCCTTGATTTTAATTCATCGTATAACGTCCTTTTGGATGGAAATGTAAGGTGAGGAACTTGATATGCTTGAGTATCATATGTTTCAGTTTGTTGTTTGAGAGCATAAAGCCACCAGGTTTATGAAAGACGTGCATACAGTGAAAACCTGTAGTAGCAAGCAGTCGAAGGCATTTGTACGAAGAAGGGCATCTGAGTATTGTGGTGGTGAGTGGAAAATGCGACACAGTTGCTGTTAAATCTGTTTCATGTGAAAGAAGTTGTTTGGTTATGGTCTGTTGAATTTTAAGGCCTATTAGATATACCCGAAATAGTTCCATAAGAAGTCATCTTAATTCATTTTGAAACGTTCAAAATTTGGGACTCTGATAGAATCAAGAGAGCATACAAAAAACAAGATCTCAAACAAATAAATAAGAACTGAACACAATTGCTACAGCAATCTCTTGAAGGATAAGATTTTATTGATCTTCAATTTTCATTGCTTACAATGATGCGCCCAAGCGTCTTTAAATAGAATTGAATCCAAACAATAATAAGAAAAACAAACTCAAGACTAATTTTAGTCTTTACATGCAAACTAACTCTAACAAATTATCAAACAGTTTAACTAACTGTTTGTTAACTAACTGAATGTAATCTAACTGATTGCTCAACTGTCAGTTTACTAACTGCTTGCATGCATGAGGAGTGGAGAAATTAAACTCCATTTCAACTTGACTTTCTAACACTCCCCCTTAATTTCTACCACTTACAATTTTATCATTTACAATGCTTAAATTTTGTCTCAAATAATCAAATGTCTCTTTTGCTAATGCATTTATAAATATGTCTGCCAATTGATCTTCAGATCTGCAAAAGTCCAGATGGATTTCTCCATTGTTCACTAACTCTCTGATAAAGTGAAATCTTGTATCAATGTGTTTGCTCCTCTTGTGAAACACATGATTTTTTGATAATGTGATTGCTGATTTGTTATCACAAAAGATTAGTGTTGACTCCTTCTATGCTTGTAATAAATCTTTCAATATTCTTCTCATCCAAGTTGCTTGACATGCTGCTGATGTGGCTGCTACATACTCTACTTCAGCTGATAAAAGTGTCACTGTAGGTTGCTTTTTGGATGCGCATGTGACCAGCCCTGTGCCTAAAAAAAAGGCATATCCAGAAGTACTCTTCCTATCATCAACACTACCTACAAAATTACTATCTGTAAAATCAATCAAACTAAAATCGTTAGTTATGGAATATAAAATTTCATATTCTGTAGTTCCTGCCACATATCTTAATATCCTTTTTCCAACTTACCGATGTGAGTCTTTCGGTGACTCCATGAATATTGAAATTAAACTAACCCCATAACTGATATCTGGTCTAGTAGCTGTAAGATACATCAAACTGCCAACTAATCTTTTGAATATTGTAGAATCAACATTGGATCCTTTGTCTTATTTGCTAAGTTTGGTCCCTGTAGCAACTAGTGTAGGTGCTGGTTTACAATTCAGCATCTTAAATCTCCTTAACACATCCTTTGCATATTTAGTTTGACAAATAAAAATTTCTTTCTCTGATTGTACAACTTCTATTTCCAAAAAATACTTCATTAATCCCAAATCTGTCATTTCAAATTCTTTCTTCATTGCTGATTTAAAAGTGTTTACAGACAAATTTTTAGTAAAAATTAAATCATCAACATATAAACACACAATCAAAATCTGACCTTCTTTGTTGATTTTTGTGTACAAAGTAGGCTCACTATCATTTATGCCGAATCCATTTTTTATCGTATATGAATCAATCATGCTATACCATGTTCTTCATGCTTGCTTGAGACCATAAAGAGCCTTATTAAATCTGTAAACTTTTTCTTCATGTCTTTGCACTTCATAACCTGTGGGCTGTTTCACATACACTTCATCTAGAAAACCTTTGAAGAATGCTGATTTTACATCCATTTGATATACATACCAATTATTTTGAGCAACAATTGATAAAACCATTCTAACAGTATCCATTCTAGCAACTGATGCAAATGTTTCATTATAGTCAACTCCATGTTCTTGTGTAAAACCTTTTGCTACTAACCTTGCCTTGTGATTTTCAACATTTCCATCTGCATCAAATTTAGTCTTATAAACCCATTTGACTCCAATACAATCCTTACCTTCAGGTAATGTAGTTAGATCCCATGTTTGATTTCTTTCTATAGCATTCATCTCTTCATCCATTGCTTTTAGCCAATGTTCCTCATTAACTGCTTCTTCATAATACATAGGATCATGAGTGAAAAGAGCAAAATTTGAAACCAAATCAAATTTCTCTTCTTGATTATAAATCTCATATAAACTTCTCGTTTTCTTACCTTTCAATCTTGTTCTTAAAGTAGCAAGAGTTGGATCTGATTCATCACTTACTTGTGAAGTTGGATTAGGGTGACATGCATGACTAGATGATTCACCTTGTGAAAACCTTCTAGGTGTTCTTATTGGAGTGCTTGTGCCTGCTTGTGGAGAGGATTGTCCACCTTGCAAATTTTGTTCTTCAGAAACTTCTTCATCTTGTGGAATTGGTGCTCCAACCGTGATGGTGCTACCATCCCATGCTTCTGCTTCCTTAAATTCAACATCTTTGCTGATAATCACTTGTTTTGAAATTGGGTTATACAACTTATAAGCTTTTGATTCTTCACTATAGCCAATAAAAATGCATTTCTCACCTCTATCATCAAGATTTATTATCAATTTAGATGGTATAAGAGAATATGCAACACAACCAAAAAAATTTAAAATGATAAACACTATATTTCTTACCACTCCATGCTTCTTGTGGAATTCGATCTCTGACACTCTTTGTTGGGATTCTGTTCAGAATATACACTACACATGCTACTGCTTCTACCCAATATTCATTTGACAAGTGTTTGGCTTTCAACATACTTCTTGCCATTTCCATGATTGTTCTATTCTTTCTTTTTGCTACACCATTCTACTATGGTGTGTACCTTGAAGTCAATTGCCTTTTGATTCCATGATATCTACAAAAATCTTGAAATGCATTAGACATATATTCACCTCCTCTATCTGATCTTAGTACCTTGATATAACGGCCACTCTACTTTTCAACCATTGTCTTGAATTCTTTAAACTTTCCAATGGCCTCAAACTTATTCTTGAGAAAATATATCCATGTCTTTCTTCTAAATTCATCAATGAAGGTTAGAAAATCAGTACTACCTCCTAATGATGTAGTTTGCATTAGTCCACATAAATCACTATGGAATAGCTCCAATATTACCTTAGCTCTATATGAAGATCCTACTGGAAATCTCTCTCTATGTTGTTTTGCCAGAATACAACTATCACATGAACTTTATGGCTGTTCTATTGGTGGTAAACCCTTCACCATATTTTTCTTCTGTAACAAATTCAAACCTCCAAAATGTAAATGTCCATACCTTAAGTGTCATAGCCATGATTGGTCTAGCTGCATGGTTTTGAAGTGGGCTTCATTTTCTCCTTGGATGCACTGAATATGAAGAGGGAACATCCGATTCTTGGTCGTATCCACTTTACCTATCAACCCGTTAGTTGAAAACTTGTCCAATATTGTGCAAACATTATCCATAAAGGATATTTTGTAACCTTTTTGTACTAACTGACCAACACTCAAAAGATTATGTTTTAGTCTAGGTACAACATAAACATCAAGTATAAACCTTCTTTCACCATTCTTTGCCAAAACATTTATGACACCTTTACCCATGACATCTACTATGATATCATTTCCTAATTTCACTTCTGATTTTACAGAATCATCAAGACTAGCAAAAAATTCTTTATTTCCTATCATATGATTACTGCATCCACTATCTAGGAACCAAACATCTCTAGCTTTTTCTTGAGTAACATTACAAGTAAGAAATAAGCTTCCAGGATTAGAACTAGATTCACTTGGATTAGAACTAGATTCACTTATGTAAATAGCATTCTGCTTGTACACATATCCTTGTTTACTTCTGTAGTCACTTACATACTGACCATATTTCTTGCAGTAAAAACATTAAACATTAGATTTATCAAACCTCTGTGAACCTTGCTGGAAGTGATTGTTGCCACGTCCTCTACTACTATAGTTTTGATTACCGTGTTCACTTTCATTTGAATTGTTCCTTCCATATCTGCCTCTACCTCTTCCTCTAAAGTTTGACCTTGCTCTTCCTCTTCCTCTGCCAAATGATACCTGTGACTTGAAGGCATTCTCAAGAGAAGTGTTATTCTTATTCATTCTGGATTCATGTGTTAACAAAGAACCCATTAATTCATCTACAAATAACTATTCTAAATCCTTGGTTTCCTCAATAGCTACAACTATTGCATCAAATTTATTGGGTAAATATCTGAGTATTCTCTCTATGATCTTCTGATCTATTATAGTTTCTCCATTAGATCTAATTTGATTCACTATATTCAAAACTTGACCCATAAACTGGTCTATAGATTCTGATTCATTCATTTGCAAATTTTCAAAAGTTCTCCTAAGAGATTGCAATTTGGCAATTTTTACCTTTGTATTACCTCTATAGGTAGTTTCCAAGATTTTCCATGCCTCTCTGGATCTTGTTGCTGCTGCAACTCTGAAAAATATAGATTCATCCAATGACTGTTGGATGAGAAATAAAACTTTTGCATCTTTTTTCCTATTCTCTTTAAGCTCGTCCTTTTGTGCTTGATTTAATGCCAAATGGGCTACCTCGTCCTGTAGTTCTACAAAACCACTCTCTACCAAATCCCAAACATCATGTGAGCAAAATCAAGTTATCATCTTAATTGCCTAGAAATCATAATTCTTACCATTGAAAATAGGAATTTGAGGCTGTGAAATACTATTGTTCACTGTCATTTCTCATGCTGGAATGGCTTTCTGGTTGCTATTTTTGAACACACAGTCATCGACATCAGTTATAATGCCGCGGTTGGTCGATAATACTGCTGATGTCAGTCTACTCTATCGATGTCAGTCTGGGAGTTGACTGATGTCAGTTTACACTACCAATGTCGATCTCTATGCTGCATGCTGGCTCTTCCTCCACTTTTCCTTCACGCGTTGTACTATGACTGCTTTGCTCTCCTTTCTTCTTGGCACCTCCTTGCTAGCTATTTTCCTAACTAGGCTCTGATACCAATTTGTTAGAATCAAAATAGCATACAAAAAATAAGAATTCAAACAAATAAATAAGAACTAAACACAATTACTACAGTGATCTTTTGAAGGATAAGATTCTATTAATCTTCAATTTTCCTTGCTTACAATGATGCGCCCAAGCATCTTTAAATAGAATTGAATCCAAACAAAAATTTGAAAAACAAACTCAAGACTTATTTTAGTCTTTGCATGCAAACTAACTCTCTAACCAATTCTCAAATAGTTTAACTAACTGTTTGTTAACTAACTGAATGTAATCTAACTGATTGCTCAACTATCAGTTTACTAACTACTTGCATGTATGAGGAGTGGAGAAATTAAACTACAGTTCAACTTGACATTCTAACAGACTCCAAATTACTGCACCAGAAAAACCATCCCAACACTTATAGAATCGATTCTTCTACAGATACAAATGTTCTCATACAGGAAATTACAATTGGAACAGGGAATGATTAGGTCGAGATAGGAGGAGAGTCGTGTTCATCGTCATCAATATCTATAAATTAATATGAGAACTTTTGCAAGGTCTTAGTCACATACAAGCCTACGAAAAAAATATATCATTGTATGGATGAGTCATCAAGATTTATAGAAGATATAGTGTAAAGAGAGAGAAAAAAAATCTATATAGTTATTGAACTGAGTGCACAAGGAAGGAGCGAAGGTTAGTTGTTTGGCAAGGATCAATTATTTATAAATTGAAGGAGGTATCAATTCGGCATATAGCATTAGAGGCAACCAATATGTAAGCTTTGATTACAAGAAAGACGATCAAATTTGGTAAGCTTGTATATGTGTTGTAATCTTAGTTCCAGCCTTGGATTTTGTGAGTTCAAAGACTTTGTTACTTAGATAAAGTTGTAAGGTAAAAATTGTGTCCTGTCATCTTTGTTTTCAGTGACCGGAAACTATATGGCGGAAGGAACATGAGAAGAGGGTTTGTATGGACTGAGCATTGAATTTATTGATTTTGAAAGGTTAAAAGTTGACAAAGGATACTAAATGAAGGCAAAGAACGTGTACGAAAATTAAATACAAAGACAAGTTGAGAGATAAGGATAAACTTGAATTAAAAAAATATACGTACTATAGTGTACCAAGATGGGAATAAAGGTAGTTTTAAAATCATGCAACTGTTATAGTCAGGGAAGAGGTTGATAGATCCCAGATTCATGGGTAGAATGAAGCAGTTTTAAAAATAAGGTTAAATGCTTCTCCTGACCCTACAAACACTTACAAACCACTTCCCATTAGCCTCAGTTTCGTCATACTATCCATTGCATATGGGTTTTAGGTTATATGTGTGTGTGTGTGTGTGTGTGTGTGTGTGTGTGTGTGTGTGTGTGTGTGTGGCCTTTGTGTCACCATTTGTTCTATCTTTGATCAATCATTATCTGGAGTGAGAAGAAGAAAAATGTTTGGTGGTTCCTGTGTTTCTTGTTTGTTATAAGCTTTTGCTTGATAAATGTTTTTTGTTGGTTAGTGGAAGCAACAGTAGGAACAACAAGAGCAGCAAATTTGTTTTTAGAATGCTCAGAATGGTGCCAAGCAGCATATTTTTCATTACCCGTTTATTCTTCCTCCCTTTCAGTAGAAATAGCAACAGTCTATGATGACGAATGGGTACCTGAAAACAAATGAGGCAATGTTACTACCATTCACACTAGTCATTTTATAGAATAATATTCTAATTTCCCTTGTAATATATTTTTTTACCTATTTTCAATTGCAGAGCCTTGCAGGGACTTGACACATTATGCACCTTATTTCACATAATAAATATATTATATGAACATTGATCTATATAATTTATATCATGTTGTCATCGTGGATTTATATTATAGATTTATATATTATAAAAATAAATGCATGCATCATGAATTAATAATAAAACAATGATCAAAAGACTTACAAACTCTTTATTATTATATATTAAATAATAATTTAAAAAAAAACCTCTATTAATGCATAAAAAATTCATAAAGGTTGTTGACAATGGATATTTTATTAATTTGTAAGAAAGATCAATGTCATATTTTTTTAATATATAAATAACAATCTTAATAAATGTGAATGTTTTTAGTATGGATCCAATATAAATGTAACCAATTTAATGTTTTAAAAATGTATTATATAAAATTGTATCATAAAATTATGTCTATAGTTGTATTTTATTAACTTGTTTGTCATATATCCTTTGACATTTATTGAGATTTTTTAAAATTTAATGTATTGTAATTTAAATATTATAGTTTTCATTTCATTTTATTGTATAATTTTACGATTGAATGTATTAATTTAATTTTCTGATCAATTATATTATTATTTTTTATCATGATATTAAGTTTACAATGGAATAAGTGTATTGAAAAATAGAGAGAGAATAAAATGAAACCATACATTCTAGATGACAAGAAAACCATGTTAATATCTCTAAAAAGAACTTAATATAAAATCATAAATAAAAAAACATAAAAATAGCTTATATATATAAAAGTTATTGTAAAATAAAATTAGATGTTGACACAGTTCTTGTAGTAGTGGAAAAAATGAACCCAAAAACTTTATCAATAAATGAAAATTTCATAACAATATTGAGAATGTACTTTATATTAGTTTGTAAGAATGACCAAGGTCATATCTTATTTAATATGGAAGGAAAAATCCAAATATAAGTGAAAGTTCCTTGTACATATCCAAAATAGATTTAACTAACTTATTGTTCTTAAAAACCTTTGTATAGGATTGTATTATAAAGCTATGTTTGCAATCATATTTTATGAACTTACTTTTAATGTGTTCTCTAACACCCATTGAGAATCTATTAACCTCAAAATGATTATAATTTAAATATTGCATTCTTCATTTTACTTTATCATGTAGGAAATTAAGACATATTATAAGTTGAATCGATTATTTGAGATTTTATTCGGAAGTAAAGGATATGATACATATTATTGTAAATAAATTTATTAAGAAAGCCCATTCCATGGTATTGCAAACATTCTCGTAGATAAAATTTTGGTTTATCTAAAACATAGATATGAACATTGTGATATGGACATTATGGTAAAATAGAAAAAATCAATAAATTATTAATTTAAAAATGTTATTAAAAATTTCAAACTCACTCTTATCATAGAATTTAACATAAAAATGATATGAAGTAGATGTATTTTGAATAACTTATATTAATCATTTTTAAATGTAATATTCTTTTGAAAATAGTTGGATGGATTGTTTATCATTTAGTATTTGTGTCAATGCTTTATAATTATTAGAACTAAAAAGTTGTGTTGTATAGACCAAATAACATCTCAATATGGTTTTAATTGTGTTTCTCTGTTGAAGTTAAGGAAGCTAAGCATGTTGATGTTAGATATTGTTGTGGTTTTTGATGGAAGCATGCAATACAAAAATCTAAATTCATGTTACTTCATAGCCATTTCATTTTCATTTTATATATCACTATCATCACTATGTATTTCACAATCAATTTTAAATTTTGTAGTTGTTTAACTTCATAGTTTAATAATAGATTCAACACAAATATGAAGATAAACTATTTGAAAAAATACTTATCAAAAATAAAAATTAAAATATAAAGCATCTGTTGGTGCCCAAACCTGCACTAAATAGTTGTTCTCCATTTTCATAATACTAATACCTCATTTGTTTAGCTTTTGTTACATGTTCGAAACTATGTTCACTTAGGTCATCCAAATATCCGCATATGCATCAAATCATTTAAAACTTCATTCTCGTATTTGTATTATGTAAACCCAAAAAAATCTTGATTTCACTAATGTTTAATATTTTTGCGTTTTAATAAGCTTGCAGGGTCCATGAAGATTCAAGGATGTAAGGAAGAAATAGCCAAAGAAGGTGCAAGGTTAATGAGTTACAAATATGACTAAAAAGTCCGCCGGGGATTTGAATTTTCAAAAGGCAATTGTGCAAATTGAAAAAGGCGATAAGAAGGTCCACGGGGATTTCTTGTGGGGAAAACAAGTTGTCAAAAACACATTTTAAAAATGCAAGTTGAGATTTCTTCATGAGCCCTTTCCCTCCCCCTCGCCCCCGATCTCGCAACAAAAGGCAACTAAGGTATTCCCACATGGAAAGGGGTCATATGAGTAAAACGAAACAAAGGTTAAAAGGTAATGTGACTTGCCCACGTGGAAGTAGCGAATAGAATCGGCATAGGATTTTAAAACACAACTGGGCAACATCAATATGGAGGAAATGCCACGTGGAAGACTGTGGAGGCACTCCACACCATTGAAATGTATAAACAATCCGTGTAAGAATAAGGTTTTGAACAAATATGAAGCCATTCCATTAGACCCCTGCCACATGAATTGAAGACATGGAATAAAGTAAAGTCATGATCTATCAAATGCTTGGGGACGCATGGTAATTGGAGGAATTGGTAGCATTGACTGCAAGTTTAGAAAATTACAAATGATGGTATAGAGTTCCTCCGGAGGTTTGGGGTGCCAAATGCAATTGGAAAACGGGGTAGGAAAGTCCACGGGAGAATTGCCTTGGGAATGCAAGGTCAGTTTTACAATTGCTAAATTGTAATTTGTTTCTACACTTCTGGATACCGCGGAAGGAAGGAGAATGAGAAGATGGTAGAAAAGGGAGACTGCACTGCAATTTATAATAATTGACAAATTGTAAATTGTTGTGGAGGCTCCAGATCCCACAGATGTGAACGGGGATTTCGAGGAATTTTAGACTTGAACCACGTGTCAACTGACAGTCCAGCAGCGACCAAGGACATGGAAGGAGATGTGTTCATCGAGACAATCAAGTGCAGATCATGGCATGAAGCACCTTTTGGGATGACAAGAGTAGTACAGGAGTAGATTGAGAGAAAAGTTTGCTTGTGATCAGAAATTATCTTTGGCGGGTGTAAAATCCAATGATATGCATGAAGAAAATTGGGTGCAAATGGTTTCTCCAACTGGTCGGAAGGTATCTAGAGAACAGAAGCCTGAGAAACAAATTCACTAGCAATCTAAAGAGGATGTCAAACCTGATGCATCAAATGCTTTTTATAGCTGGAAACAACAATATACTGATGCATATGCTTCAAATGCTGCTTTTATGAGACCAAAGGAAACTAAATATGACGAACGCATAAATGCAATACTTTAGTAAGAGAGGCCTTTAATAGCTTCCCATAGGAAGGAGATTGAAGATACAATGGAATTAGTGCGCAAGGAAATGAAGCTCATCACAGAAGTGGATCAGCCTAGTAGCTGTATAGATCGCTATGTGTCTCAACTAAGTTCTTTTCTATCACGCAAAGCAACAGGGTTGGTTATCCTACAGGCCTGTCTTGAGAGGTTTCAGCAGAAAATGAAGGACCATGAGATTTTTAGCACAAGGGAAATGCATTAATCTAAAGTTCAAGCGGCCGATTGGAGGGCTAAGATACGGATGTTGAATCTTGATGATCCCTCTAATGCAACAACTTATTGAAGATGGAGATTTTATCTTTAGACTGAGCTTTCAAAGTTTTGTAGAGGAGCAAAATATTTGCACGGTGAAGCTTTGATGCTGGGCTATGATGAAATTATTTTATATAGGAGATGTTAACTAACTCTCTGCAAATAAGTTCATTACACAGTATGTCGAAATGGTATCTCCAATGAAAAAACAAAGGATATTGGAACAAATTCTCTGGGAATAAGAGCCAGGTTCAAAAATTATAATATTTTGTTCGACCAAAAGGATGTGTGCCCACCCTTCCCGTGGTCTTGGTCGTTTTGGATCTGTTGTTATCCATGAAGACAAATCTCAAATAGATGAAAGAGCTTGGCTTCTATAAAAATCCTCTACAGCATTGTTATTTTTTAAACCAGGTTGGGATGAAGTTAGGTGAAAAGTCAAAATAATTGCAAGATCTAAAAGTTGCAGATGAGGCCGCCAAAGTCCCTGGGAGATTTGTTTAGTTGACGCAATTTGCCAAATGAAATTTGCAAATTACAATCAATTCTACAAAATCTGTCAGTCAAAACAAATGGAGAAAAGTCAACTCAAGAGGATCTTGAGGAAGAATTGAGGGAGGAAAGCAATTTTGCAATTTTGCATTTGTGTAAATTGCAAATTACACATGGATCTCCTAAACCTGTTAGTCAATGCCGGTCAAAATAAGTTCATAGTGTAAGTGGGAACTCTCAATGTCAATTGCAATTTTACAATTTTACAAAATTGCAATTTTGTTATTTTACAAAATTACAAATTACAATTGGAGTTTCAATTTCCTTAAGGGTCTTAGTTTAAATTTGAACTTTCAAGGACTTTGTAATTTTGTAAATTGTAAATTGCAGTTGGAGTTCACATTTCCCTAAAGGAACTTTTGATGGAAATTGTAATAGTGAATTGTAATTTTTAAATTTCTAAATTGTAAATTATAGTTAGAGTTCCCATTTCGCTGAAGGAACATTTAAGAGAAACAGAACTCCAACTATAATTTGTAATTTTAGAGTTTCGTAAATTGTAAATTACATGTTGAGTTGCCATTTCCGTAAGGAAACATTTTAGGGGAACTATAATTTCGAATTGAAATTTTACAATTTTCACATTTCAAAACTACTACTGAGTTCTGGATTTTCCAAATACAAAGGAATTTCAAAATTGCAAATGGGACTCGGATTTCCCCAAAATAAAGGAAAATTGTAAATTTACAAAGGGGACAAAATTTTCCGCAAAGGGCCAAAAAGTGAAAAGTAATCCATTCATGCATTAAAAATGTGGATTTAACCCTAAAAATACAATTTGTAAAAGGCAAATGTGAAAAAATTAAAAGTGGAGAAGGCAAGTTGGAGCTAAAAAGCAAAAAGGTAAAAATAACCTATGTTTTGCATTTTTTATTATTTGGCTTATTCAAACACTCCGTGGAAGAAATAGTACAAGTTTGTAAGATCAAGGTGGGCCACTTCAAAGAAGATTTCTCAAGCAACCATGCATTTAGGGTGTTAAAAAACCATCATTATAAGGCCAAGTTGTTATTTGGCATGCATATGAAAAAGGGAAGATATCAATAAGATTTCAAATTTGTAAATTATTGGTCAAAGGTAATTTCATGTGGTTACACAATAAGACAAATGATATTGTTTGGCTATAAAATTTAATATTCTCCTTCTAGCTCAAGAAAAATGCATTCCTAGCCAAGAAATCAAAGGGTTTGTTGTATATCTTAATCATTACTTGTAGAGGTAATTAGAAATATCATTTTTATTGTTAAATAATGAAGATTGTAGGCATGGCAAAGGGTATATTCTAGTTGGGAGTATTTTTGTAGAACATGGGGGGCCTCTTTGCAAGTTTTAAATATTGGAAATTGCAACCGACATTCTTGGATTACCAAGGGCTTGTCCTTTATTCGAAGGTTGTTGTTGATTTTGGGTTTTCTCTCCAAGTCTAAGATCTTTGAGATTTTGGGGTCATTAATATGAATGTAATGTCTCCCTTGCTAAGGTGTTTGTTGTTGTATAGCCATAAGCAAGCTTTCAGAGCATGTTTATCTCCCTTGTCAAAAGATCCAACTCACCATGCTTGTCCCCTTGGCAACGTTTTGAAAAAATGATGTATGTAATGTTTATTTACAAATTTAATGAGAATACTTGTGGTTTATACTCTTTCCTTTTGATGAAATGCAACAATATATTTTACAAATATTGTCGATCGGATATTTGGTTTAATTCTTACTACTGGTTATCATTTTAAACCTAGATTTGGATTATAAACCCTATTTGTAGTTTAGTTTGGAAATATGTTATTGAATGAAGTTCTAGGGCACCTTGGGTTTATGAATTCAATTAAAAAATGTATTTAAGATTCTAAGGGTAGTGTATACTCTAGGGTTTTAGGAATTATTTAGGTAGTTTCATTGTATAGGCACCAATCGATTCAAATCACTCTTAGTAGTTTCCATAGCCTATATTTTAGTTTTTTATACATATTTATAATAAATAATGTCATGAATATTCAAGAAACCCTATTGTTTAAAAATCACTAGTATACCACCCATTATAACTATCTACTTGTCCTACCTATCCTACCCTACAAATAATATGATTTTTGCATATTTTAAGTGTTATTTGCCTTGCAGATGCATGCTTATTTGCATACATAAAATGTTTCTACCCTTTGTGCTTTAAAAATAAACACTACAGTCTCCCATCCAACCCCTTGTTGAAATTTGTTTTTGAAATGAAGGTTGCAGGCACATCCCCTTCTATATTTAGTAGCTTGTATGTGACATATTGCATTTGTTCCTTCTATGTGACAACCCTTCTCAGGTGGAGTAAACAATTTTGGTTGTGCCATGCTCATATTTGTGTTTCCTTGTGCTAAAAATCCCCATGGAGTTTGGAATGCAAAATCATTCCATGTGAATGAGCTACCCCTTAGGTACTCTCACCTTGATTCAGTTAGAGCCACAAGTAGCAAGTGATCATACCCTTTATCAGTGCCTCCCAATCATTATTTACATCCTATATATCTTTGTACTAAACCCATTCTTGGATATAATGACATAAATGAGTTTATCATCTATGTTTGCCATTTCTATCAAGTGCACAAGGCCGAGTAACAAAGGTGTACAAATAGGAACAAAAACTCAATTGGTTCAATTATTGGAGAAGGAAAATACATCTATGGTAATTATTTTGCTAGAAAATATTGAATAGAGATAAAATAATTCATCTTCTATGATGTTATTTATAATGGAGTATTTTTATGCAAGTAATCTCAGTTGTATTTTTAGACAATTTTTTTTCATATCATTTTATGAGTTTCAAAATTGAGGTCATTCAAGTTTGGTTCACTACTTCATGTTGTCAACAAGCTCAACACTCCACTGAGAAACTTGTCATAAATTTCAAATATTTTATAATTAACTTCCACTACATTTCTTGTAAAGAGATGTTGGAAGGTGATTTCCCCTTTTGGACATAAATCTAAAAAAGATTGTATCTTTGTTTTCTATCTCATCAATAATCTTCAGTAAATTTTAATTTTAATAGGTAACACAATCAATTTGTTGAATATTATATTCAAGTATTTTGATTCTAGTGGTGACTCTAATTTTGACACTTGATTTTTAAAAAGATCATTACCTATTCTGAATATCTTTTTTATGTTTCAGCTTTGAGTGTTTTCTTGATTGCAAATCTCGAAGGATTAAGATCGTTCTTCAAAGGTGACTCATAAAAAAAACTTGCCTCACCCCTAAGTTTGCATCAAAGATGAAGCAGATAAGTTTGGAGACTTATTTAAGGGTAAAGATCAGATACTAAGGAGTGTTTGGGGTGTCAAGGTTCTGATAATCTTGAATTTTTTGTTGAACTTTCTATTATCGAAGACTATCATAGATCTCATAGTAATTTTGAAACTTATAGACCCATTTAGTATCCAACTCCTTATCAACCAACTTAATCCCCTGCTAAGTTTGATCCACCAAATCCACCTCATTCATCCCCTCATACCCCTTTTCCAATGGATCTTCAACCCATCATTGAACCAATCATGAGGCATTGAAAATAAGATGAGAATGATCATCCTACATTCTACATTCCCAAATTCAGGTCTATCAATTTTAATGACATGGAGGACTACCCTAGTGAACTCCTAAAATAAATAATCACCTTCCTAAGTTTTAAGGGAACAATGCAGTGACTAGTGATAAACAATCGAGGATTTTTCACATTGTCATTGAGGATTATGAGGTTTAAAATGAGGATGTGTGAATTAAGTTATTTATGCACATGCTAGAAGAAGATGCTCATGAATGGTTTAATTCCATTGCCTTTGGATGCATTGTGTTGGTTCCTAATTGTACACCTCTTTCACTTGGCCTTGCATAATTGAATAAAATGGAAAACAAACATGAAAAACCCATTGATATGTGATTATAATCGAGGGAGGGTTTGGAATCAATAATGGACCAAACATAGAAAATGATGGAGAGGCTTCGACAAAGGGTATGGTTATCTCCATACTACTTCTGACTTTACTTAAATCAAGGTTAGAGGACCTATGTGGTAGCTTTCTCACTTGGATAAATTCTACAATTCAACCTCCATGGGGATTTTTGGCACAAAGATAATAAATATGACCAGGACATAACCAAACTTGTTCACACCACCTGAGAAAGGTTGTCACACAAATTAAACAAATTCTCTATGTCATATACAAGCCACTAAACATAAATGGGTATGTGACTACAATCTTCATTCGATATAATTTTTTAAAATAGGTGTCAAATGGAAAACTATAACATTATGATTCAAAGTGCAAAATTCAAACACATGTTATATAGGTAAGATTTTATGCATTTTTAGGGAAAATAAAACTTATAATATGCAAATGGGGTACTATTTTTAGGAGAGGATAGGGTAGGACATGTTAGATAATTATAGGAAATAATGGTGTGTTAGTGGCTTTCAAATAGTAGGGTATCATGTAGTATTCATGAAAATATTTTATTACAAAGCTATAGTAAAAACACATAAGCGGGTTAATGGGAAATACAAAAATGATCCTTGAAAGACTAGAACGTACACTAAAATTAAACTTTCAAACACTTTTTCCTGTCAAATCCATTAACCTAGGGTGCCATTAAAAATTTATTCAATAACATATCCTAAAATAATGCATAAAGGGTTTATAATATAGATCTATGCTTAGAATGATAACCAATAATGAACACAAACACAAATTTCTAATCAACATAACTTGTAAAACACATTGTTGCACTTCATCAATAGGAAATAGAAAAGAATCACAAGCATTTTCATTAAATAGAAAATAGATATTACGTACATCATATTTTCTAAATGTTTCCATGGGGATAAACATGGTGAGATTTCTCTATGTTGGATAAGGGATACATAAACATGATCTTAAAGCTTATTAATGGTGGTATACTTATAACCACCTAAACAAGGGAAACAATATATACAACCAATAGTTGATCCAAATTTTTTTTACAGAACCTAGACTTAAAGAAAATGAACAACCAACAATAACCTATAATAAAAAAGAAGCTTTCTATTTATACATTTTTACCCCTTCTTAAATCCAAGAACAGCGGTTGCATTTTGTAATATTCAAAATTGTAATCACCACCCCAATGTTCTACCAAGATGCTCTAAACTAAAAAAATGTTTTACCATAGCTAGAATATTCATGTATTAGTAAGAAAAATGATTCCTCTAACTTCCTCTACAAGAAATGAGGAAGATTTTTAGCACACCCTATGATTTCTTGGCTAGAGATTCCTTCAAACATAAGATGGAAGATGAAAATACATGGTGGAGGCCTAAATAATTTGTCATCATGTTTAATTATAAAGTGATGCCCTTCACCACTTGCTTGCACAACTGGAGCCTCATGGACATTTTCCCTTTATCATATGCATGCCATATAACAACCTGCTCTTATAATGATTTCATGGTAATATATTAGATCCATGGCTATTTGGGTGATCTCTTTTGGAGTGGCCCACCTTGGCCTTACAAACCTATAATTTATCTCCCGTGAAGGATATTAGACAATCATAATAATGAAAAATGCAAAAACCTTAGGTCATTTTACATTTTTGTTTTTTGGCTCTAGTTTATTTTCTCCACATTTACTTTTCTGCAAATGTGTCTTTTCACTCTTTGCAATTTTTGCATTAGCTTTTTGCCCTTTTTTTTACACTTTTACTTTCTGTAAATTTGCCTTTTGTAAATTTCATAGTTGAAATTTGCACATGTACTTCCCCCTAAGGGATCTATAACTCCAAATGCAATTTGTAATTTTGTAAAATTATAAATTACACTTGAGTTTCCCATTTCCTTCAAAAGCTAATTTTAGGGAATCCAAAACTCCAAATGCAATTTGTAGTTTTTTTAAATTGTAAATTAAACTTATGGTTTCTATTTCCTTAAAAAGCATCCTTTAGGAAAATGGGAACTCTAATTGCAATTTGAAATTTTGCAAATTTTCAAAATTGCAAATGGACTTGAAAGTTCCCATTTGTACTAGGACCCCATGTTGACCAGCATTGAATAGAAAAAATGGGAGATCCATGTACAATTTGAAATTTGCACAAATGTAAAATTACAAAATTGCATTTCTTCTCCAACTCTCCCTGAATCTCCTTGAGTTGATTTTTCTTCTCCTTGCTTTGATTAGAAAGATTGGGAGAGTTGACAATAATTTGAAAAGTACATTTTGGAGACTTTTATTTTGCATGTTGCTCTTCCAACTAAGATTTTTGAGGGAGTTTGGGGCCTCATATGCAATTTTTGGAAATTTGAAATTTTTGGAATTTCTAAAATTTAACTTCATTTCCACCCACTTGATTTATAAAAATACCTTGTAAAGGATTTTTCTATAAACTTATCCCTTTCTCAATTTAATACATCAACTCATAAATCTATCTTTGTTTCCACAATGTATATGGATTTGAGGCATTCATCATTTCCCATTATTTTATTCTTAAAAGTCTAATGATCATTATTTGAATGAGAAGGGTTATAAAACATAAAGAATGAAATAACTAAGATTTTTCCTTGTGATAATGTACTCATAAAATAATTTTCTTTTAATAGCAATGTAAAATCCTATGGAGGTTTCATCGAATGGCCATTGACACCTCGAGAAGTCCCTGAATGCCCTTTTGCAATAGTTTTCAAAATAGATTTTTCAGGAGAACTATATGCTTTCTTCGAACCCTTTTTGAATGGCAATGGGACCGAACACCATGTTTTACATTTTTTATTTCTCGCATGCCCTGTAAATGAAGAAAATTTTTAGGGTTGCTTTGGCATTTAAAAATACCATGATAATCAATGACTTTGGCTTTAGAAGAGGCTTTATACCCTTCAAACTCTGCTATAACACTTTGGTTCCTACTCATTATGATGTTTATCTCCTTAATGTTCATGCCATGCTTTTTATTTCGTATAAGAAAAACCTAAGGGTTGGGGCTGAGGCTTCATATAATGCCTCCATAGTGACACTCTGAGGCTTTTACATTTATCACATTAACACTATGTTCTCTTACATTGGCATATAAGGAAATGGATTTTATAGACCCAAATTTTCCATTTAACAACAAAATGGTGCATCTAAGATTGTGCCACATAGGTTACTACTGTATTTATCATTTTGGTTGTTCCAAAAGGAGATGTAGTAACTTCAGGTATATTTTTTACTACAAGAGTAGTTGCATAGGCCATAACATGGGCTAGTTCCCACAAATGAATAAAATATCCCTTGATAACAAATAATTCAGAGTGAGAAGCTACAAATTCATCTAGTCATCCATACTATTTATTTTAGTCATGCTGATGAAGAGGAGGGGGAATTTATATAGTATATTTAGTAAAGATATCATGATCTTGATATGATCACTAGCTTCTGTATAAATGGCCCAATCAAATCATTCTAACAAAGGTCTCTCATTTAAAAGGGCTAGGTCAGATGCTTCACCATATCAATTCAATGTTTAAGATTTCAAAACATCTTGTACCAAGGGAGGACCAATGTGTTCTAATTTGAATCCAACATCATGTTTAATAGATATCACTATTTATTTTTGGTTATTGTACACATCTTGGAATGAAAATAATCATGCCTAATAAATACATGCTGCCTATACCTTTTCCCCTCTTAATTTTTGATCTCAATTCTCTCATGCCTCACGGGATCTAGAGCCTCTTACAAAATTTGTAATCTATATTATTAAAAATTGCACTTCCAATTCCCTTTTCTATCTATCCCTATCATTTTCCTTGTTTAAAATATCTAGAGGTGTGGATAAAAATAAATTTTTGGAAATGAGTCAAACTATAGTCTACAATTCAATTTATACCATGCATACCCTCTTATCTTCATGGAAGCCAACTATTCACAAGAAAATTATAGTTTGATAAACTTGAAAATTGCATATACATTTCCCTTTTCTACTGTGCACTTACTTTTTATTTTCTTTGCAATTTTTTGTTCATACCCAACACCTCTAACAAAACATTTATGCCAAAAATGTAATTTTCTTTCTAAGCTCTTAAACCCCTGGTAGAACTTTAAAAACCTATTTTGCAATTTCTTTTTAAACCATATACCTCTACTCACTTTTTTAGCTCTTTTCTACAGTCAACATGAAATTTTTTTCTAGGTTCCATTCATTTTCTCTTTATCTCCATAGTCTTTGAAATATTTACATGGCATCTTGAGCATTGGCATAGGGTATGAAATCCCAACCATTTATTTTACACACTCCTCTAGCCTTGTGGACATAAAAACCTCCATGTTGATGCCCTGTATAAGTTACATATTTTTTTATAAATTCTTTTTATTTTCATTTAATACACCCATGTGGGTTTTACTCTCTAAACAAAGGCCCAAAATTTCTTAGTACGATTTCAAGAACTAGCATTGGATCTTTCCTAAGGATGGATACCACTGTGGGTGTGTAAAGAACCCTGGAAAATAAGACCAGGATCAAATTCATTGGACCATGGAGTCAAAATTTAGCAATTTATTAGCAAACACTCATGGAATCCAAAAAAAACAAATTAGACTGAGAGAAATAGATCAAGAGGATCTGAAAATGAATACACTAAAATAAATTTTATAAATAAGGCCCAAAGTAGAGGGGCAATAAATAAATGAAACAACAAGACTATACACTAAAAACATTATATACAATCAAGGGCTTAGTCAAGGAAGTGTTTTAGGTGCCTATCATTGCATGGTAGCTCATGTATTTCAACATCTAGGTCTCTTAAGAGGAAAGTGTGTTGCCCAATCCAGTAGTCAATGGAGTAGGGACCCATCCACAAGGCATAAAATTTGACATGGTTGCCTTTCTCCTCATGCCTATTGTCCTCAAGTAGAACTAAAACACCTACTTGGAAGGTTATTGTAGTGACCTTCCTATCCGATATCTTATTCATCTTTTCCTTGAACTTGAAGTGTCTTTCATGAGCTTGTATTTGAATTTCATTAGGCTATATAAACTAGTTAATCCTTCTTTCATATTTGTTGATTTACTCATCATCTTCTAGTTGTTGCATGAGTTGATAAGTTTGTAACTATAAATTCATAGCCAAAATCTTTTGATCTACATAAACAATCTCAAAAGGGATATTGCTTGTAGCTCTCTTAGTCATGATCTTATTAGCCCAAAGGGAAAACTTTAGTTGTTCACCCCACTTTTTATTATTTTCTTCCAAAGTATGTCTAATGATTTTCAACAACTTTTAATGACTAGATTTTGCATGCCCGTTACCCTGAGGGTTATAATTGGAAGCATAGGTCAATTCAATCTTGTACTCTTTTCATAATTCCATTGAAGGATTAGTTTTGAAACTCATGGCATCATTATTAAATACCTTAATAGGCACACCAAACCTACAAATGATCTAATTCAACAAAATGTCCATAACCACCTTGTGTGTTGCTTTCTTTGTAGGGACTGCTTTAACCCATTTTGTGAAGTAGTGAATTATAACTAGTATCCATCTATGTACAATGCTTGAAAAATAAAAAATTTATCTATTTAAATCTATTCCCCATTATTTTAATGGGTGTTCAATTATCATAGGATGCAAGGGAAGAGAACAAAAAGCATTAATCTTGGCAAAGAATCACTGACACTTCTCACACTTTGTGAATTTATGAACATATTTGAATAATGATGTCCACCATTAACTAGATCTCAATATTTTTTGAGATGTAACTTTAGTTGAAAACTAGCCAGCACATACTCCACTATGATAATATTCAACCGGGTCAGAAATTTGTTCTTCTAGCATGTATCTTAGGAGAACCCCATCTAGATTCTTCCATGCAAGTTCATTTTTAGTCAAGAGGTATTTTTGGGATATAAGATTAAGAGTTATCCTTTGATTCTTTTCTAGGTCAGGGGATAATTTAGATTTTGAAACTAATAAACAACATCTTTATATGATGGAGACATTTTAAATTGACTCAAGGAATCATCAACATTGAAAGTAGTAGTGTTTACCTCAACAACATGAAAAATTTTCTTAGTCATGAGTTTAGCTAAAACCATCCCTAACACTAACCTGATGGTTTGAATATCCATATCATAGTCTTACAACTTATTAACCCAACTACATCTCTTGTTAGAGACTACAGTCTATGTCAAAATGTCCTTAACCATGGTGTGCGGGACATAAGCAACAATCTTTGAACTCATAATATAAGCCCTGAATGTGTTGGTAGACTCTAAGAGAATGAAATATCTCTTTTCCATGATGGTATAATTAAGCTCAGGACCTTTCATGGCTTTTCTAAAGAAAGCTATGGGTTTCACATGACCATATTCATTCTTTTGAAGTAAGACAATAGTAACAATGTTATATGATGCAAAACAGAATATCTAAAATGGCTTAGTGTAATCATGGATAGCCAAAATAGGGGAAAAATTTAAAGATCCTTTGATGTCATTAAATATTTTCATGACCATTTCCTCCCACTTGATGGTCTAGTCCTTATTTAGCATGGAAGTAATAGGGAGAGTGATCTCTACAAAATTGAACACAGACCTCATCACAAAAATTATTTGTCCAATGAACTGAATTCCCTTTTGAGACTATAGGATAAACACTTTATCAATGGCTTCTACCCTTTCATGGTTAATCATGACACCATATTAGGACACTATATGTCCCAAAACTTGGACTTTTGTACTCTAAAATGATATTTATTTTGATTAAATGAAATGTTTAACTCCTTGCATCTTATCAACACTTTTTCTAGATGTTCTAAATGTTCATTTCTAGTCTTGGATTACATAGTAATATCATCTTGATACATAATTATAAAATTTCTAATTTTCCTTGAAAAAATAATGTCTATATCTCGTTAAAACATTTCACCAACATTCATTAACCTAAAAGGCATCATCATATATACATACGTGTCCTAAGGCATTGCAAATGTTGTATTGTATTCTCTCATATTCCTTTAGCACAACTATGTTATACTCTGAGAAACCATCTAAAGTGTACAACATATCTAATCTAGTATTACTTTGTAGTAGGTTGTCCATATTGGATAGGGGATAATTATCTTCTAGAGAATCTTTATTAAAATTTTATAAATCCACACATAAGCATATGTCACCATTTTTATTTCATATAGGTACTAAATTATTAACCAATCATGAATAACTAATAGGATTAATGATTCTATCATCCCTTATCTTCCTTAATTTATCCTACATCTTAGTGGCCAAGATGGGATTAATAGGTATCTATTTCTGCTTGAAAGGCTTATTATCAAGATGTAATGGGATGACATTATAAAATATGTCTTCCCTATATGATGTTAACTCAGAATATGAACATGCTAAATATTCAAGGTACTTTATGAGTATCTATATCTAAACATACTTCTCAACTTTAGTTAGCTGAGTACCCAACTAAACTTTCCTTGGATTCTCATGAGAAGCCAAATTACACTCAGTCACATCTTTTTAAATTAATGAGTCTTAATATTTAATTCTATTCATTCAATAAAAATATGCTCCTAGACTTGCTAATCCCCTTGTGAGTTTAATTATCTTCAGGTGGAGAATGTCCATCCTAAACAAGGTTTGTTTTCCATCATAAACCTGAACCATGGATTCTAAGACTATGAGTTGATCATGGAACTTAGATTTTTAATTTAAAAACATATTAATCTATTCATCTTAAGCGAACACATCCCAATGATGAAAATTTTATAAAATTTAATTCCTAACAAACACCTCTACTTGATATTGACACTGAAGGCTTGTATATATATTATCAAACTAAGCACCTAACCCTACAAGTTTATCAGCCTCTTCATTGAAACTTATACTATGATAACAAAGATTGAATGCATTAAAAAAATCAGGAAGATACTAAAAAACATTATGATATTATTTCGATCCTTTTTTTTTTGGTGGCATAAGTACTATAGACCTACTTAACCACTAGCTCTAAATCACCCTTGACAACCAAATTTGAAATTACATGTTCTTGGGTAATCTCTAAACCAAGAAGGAATGCCTCATACTCAGAAGTATTATGTTTGCACCCAAAATAAATATGAATAGAAAACTTAAAACATTTACCATTTGGGACATAGAAATAACCCCATCTCCATTTCCAAGATTATAACAAGCCTCATCAAAACACATCTTCCAAACTAGACCTTCACTGCAGGTTCAATATCAAGAGAAAGAGGCTATTCATTAGTGTCAACATTCCCAATAAAGATGTCAAGCTGAATTTTGTGTACAATACTTCATTAAGATCACATGTTGGATCTTTAATTACATGTAGCATCTGTGACTGCCTATAAAGTTTGACCATCTGACCCTCTAACGGAATGGTGGCATAGGAAAGGTCCATTTTCACACTTCCACCCATGCTAGTAGCCAATTTATGTGACAAAAACATCCCCCACATAGGTGGGTATTCCATAAATACCACATCCATATTCAAATACTTACCTGGATGTACTACCAACTATACCACCAACCCCTTGACTTGTCCAACAACTTAAACTTCTCATGAATCCATGGAATAACACTTGCCAAAAGTTGATGTTATTTTCACTCTGATCACATTTAAGACACCCAAGGGCATCATAATATAAGAAACACTATAATAAAACATGCAATTATGGAAAATCAAATCATTCATCATCAAGGTTATATAAAATGGATCCACATTTACTTGACTCTCTACTAATGTAGTCCCTAAATAGACTTCTAGGATAGATTCTACAATCTTTTTTGGTTCTTCATCACATTTTAGGGGTGTTGAGGACAACTTAATTTCATTTAAAGATGACATCTCATCAAATTATAAATAATCAAAATCACTCTTCCTATGCTCATGAATTCTTAATAATTAAACAAGTGGCATGGTGATTTTTAGTTGCCTTAACACTTAGGCCATATCACATATGTTATACAGTAAAAGAGGAGTATTAGGTGGAAGGGTGATAACACCTTCAACTAGAATACAATCAATTAAAGTTTGAAGTGGAATAGTTTGGGATGAATTTGCATTTTTAATAGTATTCATCAAGATAAAATTTATTTTAACATCATTTTCACCCTTAGGAATACTAGATAGCAATGTTACTTTATGCTTAGCAGTAGTACCTCTAGGCTTAGAAATTTTGGAAATGGGTGATGGTTTGAAATCATTAGGGATTAATATAGTTTTATTCAATTCCTTAACTACTTCCCCTACCCTTGGATTTTTAGGGCTAGTGTTTTAAGGAACAACAACTTGATACTTTCTTCTCAAGTAGTAATCCTTCTCTTCGGCAATTGTTGCATTAATTAGCAACTACCTATCCTCAACTGATGGATTTCCCCCATCATATGTTTTAATAATATTTGATATTAAAAATTTTAAATCACGAATGATTAATTAATTTGATTTTTCCATATTAACCTCATAATAAAATTCACATGTTGGGACACATACGTTTTGTATTACACTCCAAAACTGATCAACTATAGCATCACTCATCAATTCTATGGAGGGAGACATATTACTTTGGGGAATTTGATAATTGAACATCATAATCTCACCATGGAATGATGCAAACTCAAGTTAATTTGCATCTCCATCAATCAATTCAGTTGTATCACATGAAGGATGTGGAAAGAAACACTTGTCACACTAATAAATATCAATGTCACAACCTACCATATTCACTATAGAGTTTAATAGATTAGGCACTTCTTTTTTATCCCCTCTATTATGATTTATATCCTTTCTTTCATCACATGTAGGCCTCTTCCTTTTATCATAATCTTGATTATAGAAAGGAAACCCCCTTTGTTCTTGAATTGGATTTGGAGCCCTCTCTTGACTGGTAGACACATGAGGGATCCCTTTCTCAGCTCTAGCAAGCTTGTAGGACATATGTTTGATAACAAAAGCCAAAGTCTTAACCATCTCTTCAAGTTTGGATGTCTTTATGGATTATGTTTTTTATAGATTAACAAATTTGACATCAGCCCATTTTTTCATGGGGTTTCCAACAACCTTTATATTATTCCAAATTTGGATGGCCATATTGAATACTAACCACAATCTATGGGAGCCTTATCCCTCAATTAGTACACAACCCTCTTATAAAGGGCATCACAATAATTTATCAAGCACACTGTATCACTAGGCCTTATGCTTTTAGGAAGTCACATCATAACTTTATTGAACCGTGTGTTGAATTCTTGCACGTACTCATTGGGCTTCTTCTTGATTTTTTCAGACTCAGCCAAGAGAAACCTGGGATCAACTCTATCAGCATACTAAACTCTAAAATCATTCTTCATCTCTTTCCATGAATTAAAGTATCCATGGGGAAGAGAATTGAGCCATTCTCATTTATCTTCTTCCAGTGTATGCAAAAAAAACTTGATGCACACATTGTCATGCTCGACCTCATATTCTTCAATGATATTTTGAAAATCCCTCAAGGGTTGATCACCACTTACTACATTATTATTTTGGAAACTTGGAAGGTAGTTTGTTACTTCATTTAAGATTTTATTGGGATAACCTTCCATGTCATCAAATTTGATAGGACTAAATATAGGAATGCAAAATGCAAGTTACTCATTCTCATCCAGGTCCCTATGCCTCATGATTGGTTTAATTAGAAGTTCAAGAAGAACTGGCAAAGGGATATGAGCGGGTGATTGAGGTGGACTTGTATAATCAAACCTAAGAGGGGCTTCAATTGCTTGAGAGGGAGATGGAAAATTAATAGGATTGTATGTTTGAGAATGACTAAGATATGTATGAAAATTATCAACAATGGGGAGTTTGACAAAAATTTCAAGATTATCAGAATCTTGGTAACCTAGACACTATTTTACAGCTAAACATTACCCTTTAATGGGCCTCTAAACTTTTCTCCTTCTTATTTGATAAAGACTTAAGGGAAAAACAAGTTTCTTATATGAGTCACCTTCGAAGGATGATATCAATCCATCTATATTTGGAAACAAGAAAGAGCAATGAAAGCTAAAATGAAGATATTCAGAATGGGCAATGATCTTCCTTGAAACCAGATGATGAAAATGGATTTGTCACTAGAATCAAAATTCTAGACTATAACAATTAATAAACTATTGTGGTAGTTTATGAAAACATGCTTTGGTGAATTTAATGATGAAATAATAGCACAAATAGATTGAAATTTTTAGAATTATGTTCGAAAGTGAGAAACACCTTCTATCATGCAATTTTATTAGTTCTTTGTAATAAATGTAGTAGAAGTGAAATTGTCAAATATTTCAATTCCTGACATGACCCCAATAGAGTGATGCAATGTTGGCGGACAAGATAGTCCAAATGTCATAAATGATAGGTTGAGAAATTTTTAAATAAATTACTTACATCTCTCTTCAAGAGTCCCCAGTAACACAAGTGACATGGACTTCAATTTAGTCCCTGACAATAACATCAGATGAGTGTTAGTTCCCAATTGTACACCTCTTTCACTCGACCTTGCACACATGAAGAAAATGGTAAACAAATATGAAAAACTTGTTGATATGTCATTGTATCGAGGGGAAGGTTTGGCATCAAGAATGGACTAAACATAGAAAATGAATGAGATACACTAAAAAATGGTATGGTGAGCTCCCTATTACTTGTATCCCTACCTAAACCAAGGTGAGAGGATAGAAGAGATAGCTTGATCAAATGGATATATTCTACAATTCAACCTCTATGGGGATTTTTGTTAAAAAGAATAACAAATATGACTATGGCATAACCAAAGTCCTTCACTCCACCTAGGAAATCTTGTCACACGAAGTAATAAAATGCTCTACATCATATACAAGATAGCGAAGATACATGTGTTTGTGAATTCAATTTTAATTATATAGAATCTTAAACAATAGGGGCCAAATATAAAACTACAACACTATGCTTCAAAAAACAAAATGGCAAGTCATGTTATATAGGTAAGATTTTATGCATTTACATGGCAACTAACAATTATACTATGTAAAGGGTGTTTTATTTATAGGGGAGTATAGAGTAGGACATGTTAGAAAATTATAAGAAAGGGTGGTGTGCTAGTGGCTTTAAAACAATAGGGTATATTTCAGTATTCATGAGAATATTCTTTTGAAAATTTATAGCAATAATTCATAAGCAAGTTAATGTGAAATACCAAAATGATCCTTTAAATACTAGAAAATACACTAAAATTAATCTTTCAAATAGTTTACTCTATCAAATTCATAAAATTAGGGTGCCTTAAATAGTTATTCAACAACATTCCTAAAATAATGTAGGAAGGGTTTATAATCTAGATCTATGCTCATAATGATAACCAATAATGAACACAAACCCAAATGTCTAACCAACATAATTTGCAAAAGACATTGCTGCACTTCATCAACATGAAATAACAAAGAACCACAAGCATATTCATTAATTTAAAATAGATATTGCATACATTAATTTTTCAAAATGTTGCCATGGGCACAACATGGTGATATTTCTCCATGTTGGATAAAGGAAACATAAACATGCTCTCAAGGATTTCTAATGGATGTACACTTACAAACACCTTAGTAAGGGAGATAAGAGCTACACAAAATAGTTGATCCCCAAAATTTTTGTAGAACCTAGACTTAAATTAAATGAACAACCAATAACAACCTAGAATATAAGAGAAGCCTTTTATTTATAGATTTTTTACCGCTTCTTTTACAATCTAGGAATGGGGGTTGCGTTTTGTAATTTTAAAATTTACAGTCAACACGCCAAAGTTTTGACAAGATACTCACAACTAGAATAATCCTTTGCCACACTAGGAATCTTCATATATTTGTAAGAAATATTATTCCTCTAGCTACCTCTAAAATAAATGATGAATATTTGGAGCACACCCTTTGATTTTATTGCTATATATACCTTCAAACATTAGTTGGAAGGTGAAAATTTGTGATGGAGGCCAAACAAAATTTGTCCTCATGTGTAACTATGTAGAGATGTCCTTGACCACTTGTTTGCACAGTTGGAACCTCAAGGATAACAACCCTTCCTCATATGCATGCCATAGAACAACATGCTCTTGCAATGATTTCATGGGAATATTTTATATCCATGGCTATTTAGGTGATCTTGTTTGCAGTGGCCCACCTTGGCCTTACAATCCTGTAATTTTTCTCCCATGAAGGATCATGGACAAGCACAATAATGAAAAAAGAAAAAAACTTAGGTTATTTAAACTTTTTTCTTTTTGGCTATAATTTATTTTCTCCACTTTTGATTTATTACAAACGTGTTTTTTCACTCTTCAGAATTTTCACATTTGCTTTTTTTAATTTTACTTTTCACAAATTTGTCTCTTACAAATTACATAGTTACAAATTGCACTTCTAGTTCCCTTTAAGGGATACATAACTCTAATTCTCCCTAAAACTCCTTGAGTTTACTTTTCTCCTCCATAATTTTACTGGAGGGTTTGGGAGACTTGAACATAATTTTCAAATTGCATTTTCTAGGGAGTTTGGGGCCTCATATGTAATTTTTGGATTTTTCTAAAATTTAACTCCATTTCCATCTACATGGTTCATCAAAATACCCTATAAAGGATTTTTATAGAAACTTATCCATTTATCAACCTAATGCATCCACTTTAAAATCTATCTTTATTTGCACAATGTATATGGATCTAAGGAATTCATCATTGCCCATTGTTTTGATCTTGAAAGTCTAATAATAATTCCTTGAATGAGAAGGATATAAAACTCAACAATTCTAATAACTAATATTGTTCCCTTGTGATAATTTACTTTATAAATACTTTTATTCTGATAATAATGTAAAATCCTATGGAGATTTCATGGAAATGGCCACTAACACCTCTAAAAGTGCCAGAATGCCCTTTTGCAATGGTTTTAAAACTAGATTCTTTAGGGGAACTATATGCTTTCTTCAAACCCTTTTTGAATGCCAATGGGATCAAACACCAAGTTTTGTATTTCCTATTTCCTATTTCCTATAAGCCCTAAAAACCAAACATAAATTTTTGGGTCACATTGGCATTTGAAAATAGGATAATAACCAATTTCTTTGGTTTTACAAGACCCTTCATACCCTTCAACCTCTGTTACAACACTTTAGCTCTTGCTCATCCTACCATTCAGTTCCTCAATGTTTGTGTCATGTTTTTTTTTGATTTTGTAAAGGAAAACCCTAAGGGTTGGGGTTGAGGCTTCACATAATGCCTCCACAGTCAAACTTTATGACATTTACATTTATCACATTAACACTTTTATCTCTTTTATTGCCATATAAGGCAATGGATATTACCCACCCAATTAGTCCATTTAATAATAAAATGGTGCATCTGAGACTGCGATATATGGGTTACTATTGTATTTAACATTATGGTTGTTCTAAAAGGAGATATAGTACTTATAGATTCAAATTTTAATACAACAATAGTTGTAGATGTTGTAGCATGGGATCCTTATAGCAGATGAATAATGTATCCCTCAATGATAAACAATTCAAGGAAAAAACCTACAAATTCATCTAGTCATCCATATTATTTCTGGTAGTCGTGTCGATGAAGGGAATTAGGAATTTTTCTAATATATTTAGTAAATATATATTGATATTGGTACAATAACTGTCTTTTACATGAATGGCCTAAATAATGGACTCTCATTTAAAATGGTTGGGTCAGATGCTTTGCCATATCTATTCAATGCTAAAGATTTTAAAACATCTTATACCAGGGGAGGACCAACGTATTCCAATTTGTAGCCAACATCAAGTTCAAGATATATCACTATTTATTTTTAGTTGTTTATAACATATTTACATGGAAGGAATCATGCTTGAAAAAGACACATTGCCTGTACCTTTTCCCCTCTTAATTTTCATGCTCATTTCTATCATTCCTTAAAAGATCCAGAGCCTCTTTTGCAATTTATAATCTAGCTTATTGTAAATTGCACCTCCACTTCCATTTTCCACCAACCCCTACCATTTTTATTATTTATGGGATCCATGGGTGTGGAGATAAATTTTAATTTGGAAATGAGTCAAACTATAGTCAATATCTCCATTTATATCATGTTTCCTCTCTTATATTTGCAGAAGTCAGAGATTCTTAACAAAATTATAGTTTGATAAACTTGTAAATTGCATCAACATTTCCATTTTCCATTCCATAATTTATTTTTGTTTTATTGTAAATTTATTTTTCATACCTGACACCCTTGACAAAACTCTTATATCATAAATAAAATTTGCTTTCTGACCTTTTAAACCCCTAGTGGAACTTTAGGACTTATTTTTCAATTCATTTTTTAACCATAGACCTCCAACAGACTTTACCCACCTCTCTATCAATTTGGTATGGTCAACTTGTAGTCAACATGAAATTCTCTACCAGGTTCTATGCATTTTCTATTTGGCTTCATAATCTTTGAAATGTTTATGTGGCATCTTAAAAATTAATGTTGGTTGTGGAACACCACAACTTACTTTTACACACTGCTATAGCCACATGGACATATAAACCTCTACATTGATGCCCTGTCTCATCTAAATGTTATTTTATAAACCTTGTTGCATTTTATTTACTGTCCCCATGTGGGCTTTAATGTCTTAACAAAACCCTAAAATTGCTTAGCACCATTTTAGGCACTAACACATTGATTTGTGGGATGAAATGAAGAATGTTTTAAAAATTTAGTATGGTGAAAGAAATGATATTAGATTATTTTGAACGAGTTTGAAAACATAAAAAAAAAAAAAAAAAAACCCTAATGAATGTGTTTATAACTTCAATACACTATTCAATAAGACTGTGATGTAGATACCTAAAAACATAAGGCATAGTGATACAACATACTTGATTAATTATTGTGATGCCTTTGATAAGAAGGCTATGTACTACTTGAGGGAAAATGCTCCTAATAACCTATGATAGGAATTCAATATGGCCATCCAAATTGACAATAACATAAAGGCTATGGGGAAGCCCTTGAACAAGCGGGTTGATGTAAAGTTAGTTAATCCTAAAAACTATAGTCCACTAAAATAGACAACCTTGAGGAAACTATTAAGACTTTGGCCTCCGCTATCAAAGAGATGTCCTAAGAGCTAGATAGAGTTGAGAATGGAATCCCTCACAAGTTTACAATTCAAGAGATAGGTCAAAATCTTAATGAATTACAAGGAAGGATGGTTTTCCATAATCAAGATAATGATAAAGGGAAGAAGCTTGCATATGATGAAAGGAATGATAGAAATCAGAATAGAGGGGATAGAAAAGAAGTTCTTGATTGATTAAATGTTAAATTAAATGTGGTAAATTGTGAATTAGACATTGATTAGTGTGATAAGTTCTTCCTTCCCCATCCCCCATGTGATATTGATGAACTGATTGATGAAGATATAGATGATCCTAAGTATGCATCATTTGATGATGAGATTTTGATGTTCAATTATCAAGACTCCCAAATTAAAATTTTTGCCTCCTCAGAAGTTTTGAGTGCTAGCATTATTGATCAAGTTTTGCATGTAGTTAAGAAGTTATGTGTCCTAAATCATAAATTTTCTTATGATGTTAATATGACACAAGCATATGGATTACCCATTCATCATTTTAAGTTTTTAAGATCGATGATGATTAATAAATGTAATGGGGGGATTCCTTCAATTAAGGATAGGTAGTTTCTATTTAGTGTAGTGGTTGCCCAAGAGAAAGCATGCTAATTGATAAGCATGCAATTGTGTGTTGCTCCTCAAGACAATATCCATGCAAATCCAAGGGTAGGAGATGCAGGTAAGGAACTTAAGAAAACTATAGTAGTACCAAATTATTCAAAACTAATATCCATTTCCCAAGTTACTAAACCAAGAGGTGCTCTACCCAAGAATAGAGTACCCATACTATTTAGTATTCCTAAGGGTGTGAATGACATTAGACAAAATCCACCCTTGAAGACTATTATTAAACAATCAATTTATCCCATCTTATTCCACTTCATACATTAAGTGATTTTATTTTAGTTGAAGGTTTTGTCACCATTCCACCTACTACTCCTCTTTCTCAATATAATGTGTGTGATATGGCCCATGTTTTGAGGAAACTAAAAATCACTGTGCCACTTGTTGACTTATTGCAAATACCTAAACATAGGAAGAGTGTATTAGAATATTTGACATTTGGTGAGAAATCAAATGCAAATGAATCTAAATCACCCCCAATACCCCCAAATGAAGATGAATAATCAAAAGATGTTTTTGAAACTACTCCATAAGTATATTTGGGGATTACAGTAATAGAACATTAGCTAAACGTGGATCTATTTTACATGACCATATTGATCAATGGTTTGATTATTTAGAACTACATGTTAGACTTTAGAGGTTCTTTCAATGTGATGCCTTTAGATGTCCTAAATGAGCTTCGAGTTTCAATTACATTAGCCTTTGGAAAGTGTTATTTCATGGTGTCAAGAGAGGTACCGCTTATTGAACAAGTTAATTGGTTAGTAGTACATTTCATCATGCATCCAGATAAGTATTTGAATATGGATGTGGTGGTTGTGGACTACCCACCTAAGTGGGAGATGTTGATGTCATGAAAATGTGTTACCATCATGGGTAGATGTGTATAAATGGACTTGTGTTATACGACTATTCCATTGGAGATTAAGATTGTCAAAATTTATGCATAAACAAAAATGTTGCATGTATTTGAAGATCGGAAACATGATCTCAATGAAGTGTTCTATATGGATGTGGAATTGGGTAACTTCATTAGGAATATTGATGTTGATGAACAACTTTTTGTTCTTGATGTTGAACCTGAAAAAGAAGGTGTTGCTTGGAAGATGTGTTTTTATGGGGCTTGCTCCAATCTTGGAAATGGAGTAGGGGTTGTCTTCTATACCCCTAATGGTAAATGTTTCAATTTTTATTTTATGTTGTCATTTGAGTGCATGAATAATATTGTTGAGTTTGAGGCACTCTTGTTTGGTTTACAGATTGCCCATGAACATGGGATTAAAAATTTGATTGTCAAGGGTGATTCTAAACTAGTGATTAAGCAAGTCTGCAAAGCTTATGCCACCAAAAGCAAATGGTTGAAATAATATCATAATGTTATTTGGGATTTTCATGAATTATTTGATGCTTTCAACATTTTTTATCGTGATAGATGTTTCAATGAAGAGCCTAACAAACATTCAAGGTTAGTTACTTAGTTTAAGATTGCAAATATGAACCCTCATTGTTAATATCAAGTGAAGGTGTTTGTTAGGCCTTTAATCCTATACAATGTTCATCATTGGTAGGTATTTGATGATGATGATCAAATCAAGAGGTTTGTGAATTGTGAAGTAGAATTCCATGATTAGCTCATAGACCTAGAATCCATGGTTTAGGTTTGAGATGGGAAAGAAACCTTTTTTGGGATATACATAATCCAACTGAAGACAAACACACTCTTAAGGGGATTGGTAAGTTTAGAAGCATCATTTGATGGAGTGCATAGAATAAAAACTAGATACTCATTTATTTTAAAAGACATGACTAAGTGTAATTTGGGTTCTCATGAGAATCCAAGGAAGGTTTGGGTGGGCAATCACCTAAGGGTAGTTGAGAAACAATTCTACATGCAACAACTAAAAAATCACTAGGCATGTTTATCATGGTCTTATTCTGAATTAAAAGCATTTAGAGAATAATGGTTTCAACATGTCATCACATTGCAACCTAATAGAAAGCATTTTAGGAAAAAACAAATGCTTATTAACCCCATATTGGCCTCTAAGATGTAGGATGAGTTAAATAAGGTAAGGGAGAGTGGGATGGTTCAGCGCATCAGGTATTCATCATGGGTGGCAAAATTAGTGCATGTATAGAATAAAAATGGCAACATCAACTTGTGTGTAGATTTCCATAATTTGAAAAAAGCTTCTTTAAAGGACAATTATCCACTTCTCAATATGGATAACCTACTACAAATTGTTAATGGATCAAAAATTTTGTCCACTTTAGATGATTTATCATGGTATAACTAGGTTATGGTAAAGGAATTTGAGAGACCCAAGACTGCATTTACTAGGCTTGGGGCACGTATGTATATATGAGGATGCCATTTAGGTTAATGAATATTGGTTTAACATTTTAGTGAGATATGGATGTTGCCTTTGCAAGGGTAATTAAAAAACTCATAGATATGTATCAAGATGACATTATAGTGTACTCCAAGACTAGAGAAAAACATTTTGAACATCTAGATAAAGTGTTGATTAGATGCAAGGAGTTTATCATTTCTCTTAATCTTAAGAAGTGCCACTTTAGAGTATAAAAGGCCAAGTTTTTGGGACATATAGTGTTCAAATATTGACCCTGAGAGGGTAGAAGTCATTAAGAAAGTGCATATTCCATATTCCAAGAAGGGAATTCAGTCCTTCTTTGGATAAATCAATTTTGTAACAAAGTTTGTGTCTAATTTTTTATATATTAATTTTCATATTCCTTCGATTATAAATAAAAACTAGACCATCAAGTGGGAGGAGTAGGTTGTACAAGCACACAATGACATTAAAGGAGCCTTAAAGCCTACCCTTGTCTTGGGCATCTATGATTACAATAAATAATTTAATATTTTATCTTTTGCTTCACATAATATTGTTGCTCCTATTTTATTTCAAAAGAATGAATATTGTCATGAGCAGTCCATAGCTTTATTTAGTAAAGCTATAAAAGGTGCTCAACTAAATGACACCATTATAGAAAAATAAGCCATCACTCTCTTAAAGGCTATTAAGATGTACAGATCTTATATTCTGAGTTATAATATTATCACATATGTCCCACAAACCATGGTGAAGGACATCTTGAATTAGATTGAAGTATCTAGTAGGAGATGCATGTTGGTCAACAAGTTGTAAGAGTACGACATGGATATTCAGACCACTAAGCTAGTGAGAGGGATGGGTCTAACCAACTTCATGGATGAGACCATTTTCAAGTTCATTGAGGTAAATACTTTTGTTTTTAATTTTAATGATTCCTTGAGTGAAATTAGCATGTATCCATGGTATAAAAATGTTGTTTACTACTTGGAAATTTTGAATTGTCCTCCTGACTTGGATAAGAATGAAAGGAGAACTCCTAGACTTATTTTCTAGAAATACCTCTTAACTAAGAATAGACTAGAATGGAAAAATCTAGATGTGTTTCTCCTAAGATGCTTGGTAGAAGAAGAAATTGATGACCTGATTAAAGACTTTTGTAGTGGAATATGAGGTGGCCATTTATTCACCTATAGTTATAACTCTTAAGATTCTATGAACTAAATATTAGTGGCCATCATTATTCAAGGATTTTACTAAGAAAGTTAAAAAGTGTGATAAATTTCATCATTTTATTGGGAAGCCAAAATCTTTGGGTTTTCTTCCCTTGTAGTTTGTGCTGATTGAAGGCCCATTTAGATAATGGGGAATGGATTTGATTAGGTAAATTATTAACTCATCAAGTGCTGGACATAGATAGATACTAATTGTAACTGACTACTTTATGAAATGGGTTGAATCATCCCTATAAAGAAGGCTACACACTAGGTAGTTATAGAATTTTTACTAAACTGGATTATTTGTAGATTTAGTGTGCCTAGTAAGGTAATTTTTGTTAATACCATGAGTTTTAAAGCTAAGCCTTTAGTTGCATTATGAAAAGAGTATTGGACTTAATTGGATTATGCTTCCAATTATAACCCTCACGAGAATGGGAAAGCAAAATCCCATAACAAGAACTTGTTAAAGATCATTATAAAAACTTTGGAATAAAATAAGAAGTGGGTTGAATAGCTGAAGTTTGCTTTGTGCACTAATAGAATCGGGCCTAAGAGAGCTATAGGAAAAAGCCCATTTATGTTTGTTTATGGAGTTCAAGTAGTTTTGCCTAAGAATTTGTAGTTTCCAACCTATCAGTTTATGCAACAACTAGAATATGACGAGCAAATCAACCACTATGAAAATAGATTTAACCAGATTGTTGAGCTTGATGAGATTTGAAGAGAAGCTCATGAGACACAGCTCAACTTCAAGGAAAGACTCAAGATAATATTGGATAGGAAGGTCAGTCTATGAACCTTTCAAGTACATGATTTGGTTTTAATTTGGGATATCATGCATGAGGAGAAATGTAAGAATGACAAGTTTGATTCCTTGTGGATGGGTCCCTATTCTACTAATTGTAGGTTCATGGAGCACACTTTCTTCCTTAGAGACCTCGATGGTGAAATAATGAAGCTATCAGTCAATGGTAGCATCTGAAACACTTCCTTGATTGAGTTCATAACCTATGTACAATATTGTATAGTGTATAGTTTTGTCACTTTGTCAATTTATTTCCCCTCTACTTTGGGCCTTGTTTGTATAGTTCCTTTCATCATTTTTATCATGTGTTCATTTTAGATCTTCTTGATCTATTTTTGTCATTCTAGATTATTTTTTTTGAGATTCCATGGATGTCTTTTGATAATTTTCTTAAAGTGTTGAATCCATAGCCCAATGTATTGACACTTGATCTTGTGTCTTGGGGTTCTTTACACACCTGTAGGAGGTGTAAATCCCCAAGCGAGAGCTAGTGTTAGTTTCCAAAATTGCACTAAGTAGTTGTGCCCCATTTTCAAAATACTAATGCCTCATTTGTATAGTTATTTCTCTATGTCTGCAATTGTTCTCACTTGGGTCATCCAAATCTACACATATACATTGAATAATTCAAACCCTAATTCTCATGTTCATGTTCTATTAATCCTATAAATTATTGATTTCAACTAAAGTTTAATATTTTCCTGTTTTAATAAGCTTGTAGAGTCCATGATGATTCAAGGATGTCATGAAGAAATAGTGAAAGAAAATGCAAGTTTTAATGAGTTGTAAATATGTTTAAAAGTCTGCCAACGATTAGAATGGTCTAAAGCAGTTTATAAATTACAAACGGGGATAATAAGGTCTACGGGGATTTCTAGTGGGGAAAACAAGTTGTCAAAAACACTTGTTAAAAATGCAAGTTGAGATTTGTTCGTGATCCCCCTCGAGCCTGCAAGAAAAGGCAAATAAGTTATTTCCATGTAGAAAGGGGTCATATGAGTAAAACGAAACAAAGGTTAAATTTGCAATGTGACTTGCCCATGAGGAGGTACCTAATAGACATGGCGAAGGGTTTTGAAATGCAGTTGGGCAGTGTCAGTATGGAGGAAATATCACGTGGAATACTATGAAGGGGCTCCATGGCATTGAAGGGTATAAATTCCCATGTAGGAATAAGGTTTTGAATAAATCTGAATCCATTCGATTAGACCCCTTCCACACGGATAGAAGACATGGAATAAATTCAAGTCATAATTTGTCAAATGCTTTGGGACACGTGGTAGTTGGTAGAACTGTCAACGTTGACTGCAAGTTTAGAAAATTGCAAAAGATGGTATAGAGTTCTGTCGAAGGTTTGGGGGGCCAAATGCAGTTGTAAAATGGGTAGGAAAATCCATAGGAAAGTTGCCTCCAGAATGCAAGGTTAGTTTTGTAATTGATAAATTGTAATTTGATTCGACACTTCTGAATCCCGTGAAAGGAATGAGAGTGAGAGGACGGGAAAAAAGGGAGATTGTAGTGCAATTTACAACAATTGACAAATTACAAATTATTATGGAGGCTTCGAATCTCATAGATGTGAATAGAGATTTCAAAGGGTTTTAGACTTGAACCATGTGCCAATTGATAGTCTAGCGATGACCAAGGATGTGGAAGGAGATGTGTTCATCGAAGCAAGTAAGTGCAGGTTGTGGCATGACGTGCACTTTGGGATGACAACAGTAGTACAGGAGTGGATTGAGAGAAAATTTATTGGTGATCAGAAATTATCTTTGGCAGGTGAAAAATCTAATGATATGAAAAATGAAAATTGGGTGCAAATGGTTTCTTCAACTGGTCGGAAGGTATCTAGAGAACAAAAGCCTGAGAAACAAATGCATTGGCAATCTAAAGAGAATGTAAAACCCTTATGCATCAAATGCTTTCTAAAGATGGAAACAATAATATAATGATGAATCTGCTTAGAATTCTGCTTCCATTAGGCCAAAGAAAACTGAATATGATGAATGCATAAATGCAATACTTGAGCAAGAGAAGACCTTAATTGCTTCCCACAGGAAAGATATTGAAGATACAATGGAATTAGGGAGCGAGGAAATGAATCTTATCAGAAAAGTTGATCAGCCTGGTAGCTGTAAAGATCGCTATGTGTCTCAACAAAGTTCTAGTCTATCACACAAGCAATAGGGTTGGTTAACCTACTGGTCTGTCTTGCAAGGTTTCAGCTGAAAATGAAGGAGCACGAGATTTTTAGCACAAGGGAAATGCATTACTCTAAAGTTCAAACTACCCGTTAGAGGGCACATATATAGATGTTGAATATTGATTATCCCTATGATGCAAAAAATTGTTGAAGACACATATTTTATCGATAGACTAAGCTTTTAAAGTCTGGCAAAGGAGCAGAATCTTTGCACGGTGAAGCTTTTATGATGGCCTATGATGAAATTATTATATAAAGTACATGTTAGTGAATTCCCTACAAAGAAGTCCATTACCCTAGTTCGAAGTTGTATCTTCAATGGAAAAACAAAGGAGATTTGAACATATTTTCTAAGGACAAGAGCCATGGTAAAAAATTATAATATTTTGTTCAACCAAAAGGACGTGTGACCAGCCTTCCCGTTCTCTTGGTCATTTTGGAGTTATTTTTATCCATGGAGACAAATGTCAAATTGAGGAAAGAGCTTGGCTTCTGGTAAAATCTTTTACATCATTGTCATTTTTTAAACCAGGTGGGGATGAAGTTAGGTGAAAAGTCAAAACATTTGAAAGTTTTAAAAGTTGCAGAATAGGCCCCCAAAGTCCCTAGGAGATTTCTTTGGGAGAAGCAATTTGAAAAATACAATTTACAAACTGCAATCAACTCTCCCAAATTTGTCGGTCAAAATAAATGGAGAAAATTCAACTTAAAAGGAGTTTTAAGAAGAATTCAGGGCAGAATGCAATTTTACAATTTTGTACTTATGCAAACTGAAAACTGCACTTGGATCTCTCAACCCTGCTAGTCAACAATAGTTAACATAATCATATAATGCAAGTGGGAACTCTCAAGGCCATTTTCAATTTTTCAATTATGAAAAAAAAAAAATGATTGCATTTAGAGTTCTCGTTTCTCTGAGTGTCCTAGTACAAATGGGAACTTCCAAGGCCATTTATAATTTTACATATATAGAAATTTCTAACCGTAATTGTAGTTCTCATTTCCCTAAGGTAAATTTGGGAGGAATTACATCTACGTGTTGTAATTTGCAAATTTCCAAATTGAAAATTGCAATTAGAGTTCCCATTTTCCTAAAAGAACTACAACTGTGAATTACAATTTTACAATTTACAAAACTATTGTTGAGTTATAGATTCATCCAATAAAAGGAATTGCAAAATTGTAACTGGGAACCATATTTCCTTAAAATAAATAAAAATTGCAAATTTACGAAAGGGACTAGAATTTCCCCAAAAAGCCAGAAAGTGAAAAGTAATGAACTTATGTATTAAAAATTGTGGATTTAACACTCAAAAGTAAATTTGAGAAAGACAAATATGAAAAAAACAAAGGTGTAAAAGGCAAGTTGGAGACCAAAATCATAAAGGTAAAAATAAACTAAGTTTTAAATTTTTTTGTTGTTTTGCTTGTTCAAACATTTCATGAGAGAAATATTACAGGTTTGCAAGATGAAGGCGAGCCACTCCAACGAAGATTTCTCAAGCAACCATGCATTTGTGGTGTTCAAAAGCCATCATTATAAGGCCAGGTTGTTCTTTAGCGTGCATATGAAGAAGGGCAGTTGTCAATAAGATTCCATATTTGTAAATGAGTGATCAAAGGCATCTCTAGGCAGTTTCACATTAAGACAAAAGATATTTTTTGGATCTAAAGGAAAATATTCTCCTTTCAACTCAATTAAAATTCATTTCTAGACATGAAATCAAAAGGTTTGTCTTAAATCTTTATCATTGCTTGTAGAGGAAATTATAACAACATTTTTCTTGTAAAATAATGAAGATTCGAGGCATGGCAGAGGGCATATTCCAGCTGGGAGCATCTTGGCAAAACTTGAGGGCTATTTATAATTTTGTAATTTTATAAATTGCAATGCAAAATTTTAAACTACAAAGGGTGGTTAAAAAAAAAGTGTATCAATAGAGGACTTGTCCGCTATTCGAAGGTTATTTTTGATTTTTTCTCTCTCTAAGTCTAGGATATTCTAAATTTCGGGATATTGCTATGAATGTATTATCTCCATTGCTAAGGTGGTTACATTTGTAAAATGCTTAGCAAGCTTTGGGAGTGTGTTTATGTCTCCCTTGTCAAAATAAAAAACTCACCATGCTTGTCGCCATTGCATCATTCTAGAAAAATGATGTATGTATGGTTTATTTGCTAAGTTAATGAGAAGACTTATGGATTTTAATTTTTTCTTTTTCTAAAGTACAATAGTATGTTTTACAAATATTGTTGATTCGATATTTGGTTTAATGCATACTATTGGTTATCATTTTAAGTATATATATGAATTATAGACCATTTCTATATATTACTTCGGAAATATGTTGTTGAGTGAATTTTTAAGGCACCTTGGGTTTATGAATTCAATGGGAAAATGTATTTGAGATTCTAACAATAGTATATGATCTAGGGTTTTAAGAATCTTTTCGGTGTTTGTTTTAAATTAACACCAATAGATGTAAATCACTCCTAGTAGTTCCCATATCTTGCATTTCAATTTTTTCTACATATTTGTAATAAATAATGTCATGAATATTGAAATAAATCTTACTATTTGAAAACCACCAACACACCACCCTTTATAACTATCTACTTGCCCTAACTATCCTTCCCTGCAAATAATATAGTTATTGTGTATTTTAAGTGTTATTTACCTTGCAGATGCATGAATATTTGCATACACAAAATGTGTCTACCCTTTGTGCTTAAAATATTATCATTACAGTCCCCCATTCAGCCCCTTATTGTTGAAAATTTCTTTTGAAATTAAGGTTGTAATCACGTCCCCTTCTATCTTCAGTAGCTTGTATGTCACCCAGTGAATTTGTTCATTCCCTGTGACAACCCTTTCCAAGTGGAGTGAACAAGTTTGGTTGTGCCCTGATCATATTTAAGTTTCTTTGTGCGAAAAATCCCCATGAAAGTTAAATTACAGAATCACTCCATGTGAGCAAGCTACCCCTTAGGTCCTCCCACCTTAATTCAAGCAAATCGATAAGTATCAAAGCGCTGACCATATCCTTTGTCAGTGCCTCCTACTCATTGTTTATGTCTATCCCATCCTTTGTTAGATATGCTATGAGACTCCTTTCCTTTTGGATGGATTCGGCGGACGGAAATGAGATGCAGAAATATATTCATATTTTAGTTTTATGTTATTACTATCCGACAGATCATTAATTGTTACGATTAATCAAATAATTAGAAAACTACTCAGAATTTAAAGCTTTCGTTCCATTCCGTTTCATTTCTCCTGTCGAGACTGATTTATTCAAACATTCGGTTCAACACCGCACCATTGCGTAGCCATCAACTACACGTGCATAACAGCTGTCATCGCATTGCCGCACCATTGCGTAGCCATCAACTACACGTGCATAACAGCTGTCATCGCATTGTATAGACTACATTCGCACTCTAATTTCAATGGCAGCCTTCCACTCCTCCACGTTGCATTCATGTATGTTTTTATTATACAATTTCTTCATAAAATGCTTGGTTGTAGAATTTAAAGTTGTTATCATCACATTTTCAAAAATGATGAATGAAAGTAACAGAACAATAACAATCCAATGATTGTATCGAGTTTTTATTATGGTTACCCAGAACTCTACAACGGTGGGACGTCGCTTGCGGGACAGCTCCCCAAAAATACAAAGATTTAGGTATGATGGAGGGATGTAGGGAGCGGTTAATTAAATAATATATAAATATTTATATTAAAAATTTAAAAAATAATATAAAAAATAATGCCAAAAAATTAAAATAAGTTAAAATTCAACGTTTTAAATATAATGTTAAAGATTTTGAAAAATTAATATTGTTAATAATTAAATTTTAAATTTTAATTTTAAAAAAATTAAAATTATGAATAATAAAGAAATTAGATAGATATATATTAACAATATTACAATTTACAATAAGAAAAGTACATGATCTAATGATAGATTATAATTGAACTACATCAAGGTGAAAGATAACAATGGTGTTTTTTGGATTTGAGGATTAGCAACAATGATATTAAATTTTAACAAAGATTTCAAGACTCATTCTTAATAAAATGATAGTGTCAAAAGGTATAGATTCAATATTCAAATTAAGCAATTAATATTTTTGAGAATATAGTTTATCAAATAATATTGAATGAATCAAAGAGATCCTAGGTCTAAAAGAATCTACTAGTACTTATTAAAGGTATAACATTTCGAAATAATGTTTTTCAAAAGAGATTATAATATCATACAGAGATGGATAGTTTAATAGAAGACATAATCAGAACATGTGAGGTAGTTTGATTCCTTTCACAGAATTAAGATATAATAACACTAATTAATCTAGAATTGGTATGTTCGTATTTATCGTTATGCATGGATTTGATCCTTTTTTTTCCATTTATTGGATATAGCAAAAAGTATTATTAGTACATAATGGGTACTTTTGTATTCACCTTGCAAGATTAATTTGCATTCCAAAAAGTTTTCAACGACTATGAATCTATTGTTGTCCAAAAATTGAACCATTTAAGTCTGTTAATATTTGATTATTTTACTAATTTCACTTAAATAGTTAATATTATTTATACACTGCATCCAATGAACATGCATTGTATGCATGAAATTTCCACGGATCCTTTTATGAATAGTAAAAACATTACTAATATTTACCATGGGTAGTTGAAGGACATGTTTTCATTTTGAGATAGTGAATAGGTAGTTGTGCTTAACGAATGATGATTGTTAGGCAAAGGAGAAGACAGATGCTTGTGATTGTTATTACACGTGCCTGTAAGACCTTCGACAGAATGATTAGAATTCAGTTACATGAACTAGGGAAAGCTTGAATTGACGGCACCCAACCCCTTGTAGGCACATAAAAACCCATAAAATAGAGCAAACAGGTGGAAAAGGAGGGGTTGTGTTGTTGTAAACAACCTCACACAACCTTCACAGTGGTCTACACACATGCTATAGGTCATATAAATGGCTCTAGAGGAAAAACAAACAACTGCAGTGACACACACTAAGTTGCTACCCAAAAATAGGTGTTGCTATAGGTACCTGTAGCAATGCTTGTATGTGGCTATGGGCACCTACAACAATGGCTATAGGTTACTACGGGCACTTGAAACAATGGTTGTAGGTGCATATGGGCACCTACAACAATGGTTGTAGGTTACTACGGGCACTTGCAACAATGACTATAAGTGGCTATGGACACCTGCATCAATGGTTGTAGGTTGTTGTGGGTACTTGCAACAAAATTTGTTGGTGGTTGTCTATAAATTTCAACAACCTAAGGGCTTTAAACTTGTAAATCACGCTCCAACTTTCAAAACAAAATTTTTAACACAATTAACACTCACAAGCACAGACAAAGATACAATTAGCTATCAAGATAATAGTATTATATTATATTATATTCTTAAAAAAATAGTATTTTACACTCTCTTACATACAATTGCAAAATAATATTTGCATTTCAAAGCATCCTCTGTTATTCCACTTCCTTCCTCGTTGTCTTCTATGTGTATAACACTGTCCTCTGTATCTTTCGCTTTAGATTCTCTTTTCTACTTCCTTTGTCTCTCTTTCTCCTTGTATGTTTTAATTTATTTTGGACCTTCCTTCCTACCCCTGATCTATTTTATTCTTCTCTTCTTTTCTTCACTCTCTTCTTCTCTTAAAAATTTCCAAAAATCTAGAACTTTCTCCAAAAAATCCTACGTAAATCTACTATAACATTCAAAACATTCATAAATCCCTCCAGCTACCACTTTTTGAGTTCAAAAACTACTGCTCAATTTTCACATTTTTGATTTATTCATTATGCTACTCATTTAATGAGTTATGATTAGGTGGCTAGCTATCCCAAAAGAAAACAAAAAAATACAATTTTTTAAATACAACTCCTTAAACCCCTTCATGTGGCATTAGCTAGTAGAAAAATAAAATCAATATTAAAAATAAAATGATGCCCCTACATCAAACTATTAGGCTAGAATGTTTTTTGAGCCCCTGCTCACTATGTAAATATCTCTATTGCTATGGCTTGAGGGTCTAATTGTTGCAGGTCAACAACTCCATCATCTTGAGCTAACTGGAGTGATTTTAGCTATGTTGGGCTTAACCATGTTGCATCCTCCACTAGTCTACCCTTTGAATTCACTAAATATTCAATGTACTCTTTTCCCCCTATCTTCTTAATTACTCTTGAATCCAAAATATCTTCTATCTCCTCTTGTGCTTTCTTAGGTAGATGTTTCTTCCATTTCTCTGGTAATGTTTTCTCTTCTTGTAATTGTGATGTCTCTCCCTCAAGATAAGTATATAAATTAGAAACATTAAAAATTGAAGATATTTCCAGTCCTTCAGGCAGCTCCAACTCATAGGTATTCAATGAAAACTTCTTGATGACCTTTCATGGTCCAATCTTCTTCCACTTAAGTTTATTATAGGCATGGCTAGAAAATATTTTCTTTTGTAGATGTGCCAATACCATACCTCCTACTTCAAAATTATTTTCTCTCTTTTTCAAATCATCTTCCTCTTTATATTGTTGGCTGCTCCAGCTAAGTTTTTCTCTCACTTGCTAATGCAAATATTGCATATATTTGGTAAACTCCTCTCCTTCAGCACTTCTCTTATATCCCTCGATATTTTTAAGCTCCCTTAATTTAAAAAATACCTATAGGACGATGCCCATAAACAATCTAAAATAGATTTTTACATGTGTTTTTATTAACTGAGTCATTATATGCAAAATCATCTTGGGGAAATACTAAATCCCATTGCTCAGGTTTGTCTCCAACTGAACATCTTAACAAATTCCCTAAGCTCTAATTAACAACTTTAGTATGTCCAATTCTTTGAGGAAGATATGCAGAACTAAACTTTAAATCAGTCCCTAATTTCTTCCAAAGTGTCCTCTAAAAATGTCATACAAACTTGGCATCATGGTCTAAAACTATGCTTCTTGGTAAACCATGTAATCTAATAACTTCTGTAAGTAAAAAATATGCTACATGTGTTACATCATCTGTCTTCTTACATACTTTAAAGTGAGTCATTTTGGAAAATCTATCAAAAACCACAAGAATAGAATTTTTACCTCGTTGTGTTCTTGCAAGCCCAAAAATGAAATCCATGCTCACATCTTCCCATGGCTTCTTTAGTATGGGTAATCACTGATATAGGCTTGTATTTTGACTCCTTCCTTTGGCATATTGACAAATTTGACATCCTTGAATAAATTATCTAAATTTTTCCCTCATTTTTGGCCAAAAATATCTTTCACTAAGTTGTGCCATTGTTTTATCAGCTCCAAAATGTCTAGCTAAACCACCGCAATGTTTTTCTCTTATTAAATTTTTCCTCATTGATCCTTGTGGTATGAAAAGTTGTGGTCTTTTGAACAACAGTCCATCTTGTATTAAATAATCCATCCAAGATGTCTTATCCATAGTAATAGGCTCCATACATGTTGTCCATGCATCTTTAAATTCCAAATCATCCTTACATAACTCTTTCATAGCATCAAATTCAACAACTACAACTCTCATTTAAGTCAACAATGTTGTTCTTCTACTCAATGCATCCACCACATTATTTGAACTCCCACTTCTATGCTTGAAAACAAAAGTATATCCTTGTAGGAATTCAACTCACTTCATATGTCTTTGGTTTAACTTGATTTGAATATTAATAAATTTCAAAGCATGATGATCTATGTATAAAATAAACTCATTTGGAAGCAAATAATCATGCCACTTCTTTAAAGCTTGCACAATGTCATAGAATTCTTGGTCATAAATAAAATACCTCTTATTGGCATCATTAAGCTTCTCACTAAAGTATCTACCCTCTTCACTTAAAATGACTAATATGGATGTCCCACTTGCATCACAATTCACTTGAAATACCTTTTAAAAATGAGGTAATGCTAATACTAGTTATTCAGCGACTTTCTTCTTCAAAATATCAAAACTCTTATCTATTGTTGTTGTCTAGTTAAACTCTTTCTTATCTCCCCTTATAGTTTTAGTTATGGGTGCACATATACCACTAAATTTTTGAATAAATCTATGATATAAAATTACTAAACCATGGAAACATCTAACATCATGTACACTTCTAGGTGTTGGCCATTCAACAATAGCACGTACCTTTTCTGGATCCATTTGTAGCCCTTGTTGAGATATAACATATTCCAAATAAACCAATTTATCTTTCATAAAACTAGACTTTTTCAATTTCACCAATAACCATTCTTCCTTAAGCCTTTGTAAGACTTATCTAATATGCAATAAATGATTGTCTTTGTTCTTTATAAAGATAATAATATCATCAAGATAAACAATCACAAACTATCATTAAAATGAATTCAACACTTCATTTTTTAACCTAATAAATGTACTGGGTGCATTTGTTAGCCCAAAGGGAATTACTAACCACTCATCTAGCCCCTATTTGGTATTAAAAGTGGTCTTCCATTCATCACCCTCTCTTATCCTAATTTGGTGATATTCACTCTTTAAATAAACTTTTGTAAAATATCTAGCCTTTTCCAAATAGTCCATGAGATCATCCATTCTTGGTAGAGAAAAATGATACCTTATGGTTATTTTGTTGATGGCTCTTGAGTCCGTGCACATATTCCATTCAACATCTTTCTTTGGTGCTAATACAACTAGTAATGCACATGGGCTAAGGATTTCTCTAATCAATCCTCTTTCCAATAGCTATTTCACTTGTTTTTTCACTTCATTTTCTGATGGTGTCAACCTATACACTGCCTTATTGGGTAAACATACCCCTAGAATCAAATCAATATGATGGCTAATGATCCTCATAGGTGGTAGTCCTTTTGGAAAATATTTGGACATAATTTAATCAAATTATTCAAACAACTACTTTACTTCTAAAGGCATGTCAATATTGTTCTTTACTACATCTAATTTTAACTTAGGAAATATTGCAAAACATAATTCTTCCCTTTTAATATCTTTCAAAAATTTCTTTCCGGCCACTAACATCATTCTTGGACCACCTTCCACCTCTTCTTCCTTGGTTGTTAATGGTGTGAGAGTGTGTTTTCTTCCATTTTTCTCCAATGTGTAAGTGTTTGCTCTTCCTTTATGGATTTCCTTCATTATAAATTTCCATGGCCTCCACAAGAGTAAATGGCATACATCCATGGGCACGATATGACACCATACCTCACCTTCATATGTGCCTATTCAAAAATTTACAAGGCATTGTTGATCAACCAATACTTGGTGCCCCTTTTGTAACCATGACACCTTGTAAGGGATATGATGAGCTATCATTTTTAAACCCAACTTATCCACCACTTCAACTAAAACTAAGTTGTCAGTACTGCCACTATCTATTATGACTTTGCAGCATTTTTTTCCTGATTTACAATTATTCTAAACAAATTTTTCCTTTGGATAGGTTCATCTTCTTTCTTAGTTGTCTTTAATAATGTAATCATCATCATAAATGTTTATCCTTTATTAGGTTCATTTTGTTGACTAATAGACCATATAGATTCACTATCCCCCTTTGCTACATGTGCACTTGCTGCCCCTATTTTCTTTGATCCTTCTGATATGCGTTGTTGGCATTTATAAAATCTATGGCTTGACTATCCACAACTAAAACATGTGCCTTGGAAGCCTCTACCTTGGCCCCTTCCATATCTACCTCTACCTCTCATGGGGTATGGTCTTCACCTTGTTTCATCTTTATCCTTTTGACTTTCTAATGGGCTGGCCTCCCTACCATGGCTTTAGTTTTTCTGTTCCTACACTTTACCTTTGTTGAATCCAACTCTACCTTTGTTTATTCCTTGCTTCCTTGTCAATTTCTCTTCAAACTTTAAATCATATTGGTATATTTCTTCCACATTTCATAGCCTTATCATACTTAGTTCATCTTGAATTTTTAATCTCAATCCTTTAACATACCTTACTACTTTTTCATGGTCTAACTCATTATGACCAGATCTGATAGAAATCTTATAAAACTCCTCTATATAGGCCTTCACACTCAACTCCCTTTGCTGTAAATTCTACAATTTCCTGAGAAGTTCAAGATGATAATCACCAGGTAGGAATTTAGCCTTCATCTTGCTCATCATTCGATCCCACTAATTAATATTTTATCTGCCATTTCTTCTTCTCTTAGCCTGCACCTCTTTCCACCAGAGTGTTGCATGACCTTTAGAATTTGTTTAAGCAACCTTCACTCTTTTTGCGTCCTCTACTTCATCATACTCAAAGTATTCCTCCATCTTTGTTATCCAATTAGTTAATTCATTTGGTTCTAAACCTCCTGAAAAGATTGGTAATTCTACCCTTGATCCTTTTCTAATGTTGGAAATATCTCTTATCAGCCTTCTTTCACCTACATCTACATCTCCATCTACATCTTCACATTCCTATCCAGCCATCTCTACTTTTTCTTCATCATCTTCACTATCACTTTATTAACATGTTCGGCTTCTTCTCATTACACCTTATATTACATTCATTTTTTTTGACATTTACTTTAGGGTTTATAACACCTCATCTATTCTTCTTGTGATTTATACAGCTACAAATTATGCCATCCTTCTCCTTGGTGGCATCTTCCTGCTTTAAGTCAACTTCTTTTCTTTTTCCTTCTTAATGTAGTCTTCTAGTTATAATATCCTTTGTGGTAGGGACACACCCATAGTTCTACTCGTAGGGATTATTCCAACCCTAATCTCAACTCACTATCCTTCTTCCCAGATTTGTCATTGTGCTCTAATACCACACTAATTGTACCCACCCCCTTATAGGCACCTAAAAACCCATAAAATAGAGAAAAAAGGTGGAAAAGAGGGGTTGTGTTCCTATAAAAAACATCACACAACCTTAACAGAGGTCTACATATGTGCTACATAGCCTATAACGGATTGAGAGGAAGAAAAAACAACTACAGTGACACACACTAAGTTGCTACCCAAAAACAGGGGTTGCTACGGGTACCTATAGCAATTGTTGTAGGTGGCTACAGACACCTACAAGAATGGTTGTAGGTTCCTAAGGGTACATGCAACAATGGGTGTATGTGGCTATGGGCACTTGCAGTAAAGGTTTTAGGTTGCTACAGGGACTTGTAGCAATGATTGTAGGTGGCTACGAGCACCTGTAGCAATGGTTGTAGGTTACTACAGGTACTTGTAGCAAAGGTTGTAGGTGGATATCAAAAAATTTCAACAACCTAAGGGATTCAAACATGCAAATCAAGCTTCAAATTTCAAAACATAAATTTACATATAATTAACACTCATGAGCACAGACAAAGAGACATTCATCTATCAAGATAATAGTATCTTACATACAGTTGTAAAAAAATATTTGTAGAATAGAACTTCGTCTGTTATTCCACGTCCTTCCTCCTTGTCTTCTACGTGTATAACACTATCCTCTGTATCTTTTGCTTTAGCTGCTCTTTTCTACTTCCTCTATCTCTCTTTGTCCTTGTATGTTCTATTCTATTCTGGACCTTCCTTCTTGCCCCTGTTATATTTAATTCTCCTCTTCCTTTTTGTGCTCTCTTCTCTTAAAATCTACCAAAAATTTAGAACTTTCCCTCCAAAATCAACTGCAACATTCAAAACTTTCATAAATTCTTCCACCTACCACTTTTTTAATTCAAAACTCCTGCTCAGCTTGCCCCTTTTTGATTTCTTCATTATGCTGCTCATTAAATGACCTACAGTTCGGTGGCTGGCTGCCCCAAAACAAAACAAAAAAATACAAATTTTAAAATACAACTCCTTAAGCCGCTTCACATGCCATTAGCTGTCAGTAAAATCAAAAAATATTTAAAATAAAATTATGCCCCTGCATCATGAATGGACTGGGCCTTGCTGGTTATGCACTGAGGACAACGTATCAATGAGGAAACTGTTGAGCAGAGCAGTTCTAATGTGCCTGCAAGAGCAATTTATGCATGTAGTGAATAACCTTCTCCTTCGCTTCATCAATAAGCAGCTGCAACGCCCAGAGTAAGTATATCACTATGCAATTCCCACGCATTACCTTACAACTGCATCTTGGTTAGTGAAATGCTGGATCATTGGACATCAATGGTGAAAATATTGTCATATAATTCATTCAATTTATATTCTATGAAAATGTCCGTCTCTGATTTCAATAAATGGGTTGATCTTGTGCACTAGAAAAATGGGTTTGATCTCAAGTTTCTGATTTTATAATATATGATTAAATGACTCCTATGTAATTAAAAACGAACTAGTCTTACATAGAACATTTACTTTTAAATGGGTTTGATCTCAAGTTTTTGAGTTGTCAAGCTATATATTTGATATGTGTATTTTTTTCCTCTAATTTTAGTTTTTGTTTTCGTTAAGAGCCTTCTTGAAAGATGCTAAACCAGGTTTCATGGACTTACTTTTGGCTTTTGGTGATGTGTTTGAGGGTTACTTATTCCATCATGGAACCTGTGTCTGGCATGAAGCTCTGCTAAACTCACTAGTGAACCACCACACTGTGACAAGAAAAGGTCGATGTGAGATTAATTTCATTCATTGTCTTATTTTTAGGTATTATATCTTGACACATGCATTTGGAATGAGGGACTATATTTAACAGCGACGTGTCTCAAACTAGGAGCCTGACATAAATTTTACACCATATGTAGATGGGCTATAGAAATTAACGAGGGTATAAATAGATAGTCTGTAGAAATTAATTATTGTCTTGTACAGAGACAAAACTTAGATCAGAGTTGTCTAAGGTCTACAATAAACGTAGTTTGTTATTTTAATGTTTTTCATTATCAATCAGAACACGTATCAGAATCCCTCCAATTAAACCAAAGATGTCCCGTAAGTTGTTAATTTGACCAGAACTTATAACTTCATTATCCTATGAACTGGCAAAGATCTCTATGAGAAGTAGTTCTAGGAACTGTTAGAAATTGGAGATAGATAATTTCTACTCCCTCTCATGCACGCCTCATGCACGTCATGCACATAGTCTGCATGATGTCTCTGCACCTCAGTTCGCATGATAGCAGTTTGTTCAAGAAGTTAAAGTTTAGTTCAGTCTTGTTAGCATGCAGTCAAAGCAGTAGTTTAGTTTTAGTTTGATAAGTTTTGAAACTCTATTTATGTAAGTATAGATTCACAATTTTCAAGAATAAGATCAAGAAGACTAGTAAAAAAACTCTTTTTCAAGATTGCCATAGCAATCAGAGGCAGTTTTATATTTCTATTATTTTTCTTTGTTTTTGCTCTATATTTACCTTCAAACTGGTATCAGAGCTTTTGGTTTGGAGCATAGGTTAGAGGCACAAGGCACATCATCAGATTAGAGAAGATAAGCACCCAGGTAGAACGCAAATTTTGAAGCGTAGTCAACTATTTTCAAGAAGTAACCTGGCCGACCCTGTGTTTGTTTGAGTCGAGTTATTTTTTACTTGCTTGTGTTACGACTTGTATTGATTCGTTTAAGCCATGGTAATGCTCATGGGGAATAGGCACTGAAGTTAATAGAGTGTGTACCATTCATCAAAGCAAGATCCAAAGATTTCTTTCAACCAGAACAACTAGCAAATATTTAGAGCGTAGATTAGTTCTACCATTCTTTGCGTCTCCATCGTGATCCACAGCCAAAGTTGTAGTGAAGAATATTAAAACCGAAGCTTGTCAACACAATTCATGGACTGTTTCATCCCATTTTAACATCAATTCATGGCCAATAGCAGCATCAGCTTATCTATAAGGTAGTGTTCTTCCGACCTACACAGTCAATGCACAACAGTTCCACGTACGAAGCACAGACGTTTATAAAGAAAGTGCATCAATTCGAACTAAGCGCAGTCAAAGAAAAGCTTTGGTGCAAGGAGGATTTAGTCACTTCAGTGTGAGATATGGAAACGAATAACATTATTTCTTAGCCTCAAATTCCCATTTTAAATGGTAAGAATTACGATTTTTGGGCAATTAGAATGAGAACATCGTTTTGTTCACAAGATGTTTGGGATCTAGTATAAAATGGTTTTGTAGAACCACAGGATGAGGTTGCCCATTAGGCATTAACTTGATCACAAAAGGAAGAGCTTAAAGAGAATAAGAAAAAAGATGCAAAAGGCTTTATTTCTAATCCAACAGGGATTGGATGAATCTTTTTTATCCAGAGTTGCAGCAGCAACGAGATCCAGATCAGCATGGAAAATCTTGGAGACTACCTATAAAGGTAATACAAAGGTACAAATTGCTAAATTTCAATCTCTTAGGAGAAGTTTTGAAAATTTGCAAATGAATGATTCAGATTCAATAGACCAATTTATGGGTCAAGTGTTGAATATAGTGAATCAAATTATATCTAATGGAGAAACAATCACGGATCAGAAGATCATAGAAAAAATACTTAGGAGTTTACCCAGCAAATTTGATGCAATAGTTGTAGCTATTGAGGAAACCAAGGATTTGGAACAGTTATTAGTAGATGAATTAATGGGTTCTTTGTTAACACATGAATCTAGAAAGAATATGAATAACAATACTTCTCTTGAGAATGCTTTCAAGTCACAAGTATCATTTGGCAGAGGAAGAGGAAGAGCAAGGTCAAACTTCAGAGGAAGAGGCAGAGGCAAAACTGGAAGGAACAATCCAGATCAAGGTGAAAATAGTAATCAAAACTATAACAATAGAGGTCGTGGCAACAATCACTTCCAACAAAATTCACAGAGGTTTGATAAATCTAACATTCAATGTTATTATTGCAAATAATATGGACATTATGCAAGTGAATGCAGAAAGAAACAAGGATATGTGGACAAGTAGAATGCTATTTACACAAATGAATCTAGTTCTAATCCTGGTGAATCTAGTTCTAATCCTAGAAGCTTATTTGTCACTTGTCATGTTACTCAAGAAAAAGCTAGAGATATTTAGTTCTTAGATAGTGGATGCAGTAATCATATGACAGGGAATAAAGAATTTTTTGCTAGTCTTGATGATTCCACAAAATCTGAAGTGAAATTAGGAAATGATAACAAAGTGGATGTAATGGGTAAAAGAGTAATACATGTTCTAGCAAAGAATGGTGAAAGAAGGTTTATTCCTGATGTTTATTTTGTACCTAGACTAAAGCATAATCTTATGAGTATTGGACAGTTAGTACAGAAAGGTTACAGAGTATCTTTTATGGATAATGTTTGCACAATACTATACAAGTTTCCAAGTGATAGGTTGATAGTAAAAGTGGAGATGACCAAGAATCAGATGTTCCCTCTTCGAATTCAGTGCATCCAAGGAGAAGAGGAAGCCCACTTCAAAACCATGCATCTAGACCAATCATGGATATGGCACTTAAATTATGGACATTTATATTTTGGAGGTTTGAATTTATTATAGAAGAAAAATATGGTGAAGGGATTACCACCAATAGAATAGCCAGGAAGTTCATGTGAATGTTGCATTCTGGCAAAACAACATAGAGAGATTTCCAATAGGAGCCTCATATAGGGCAAAGGTAATATTGGAGCTAGTTCATAGTGATTTATGTGGACCAATGCAAATTCCATCATTTTGAGGTAGTACTTATTTTCTAACCTTCATTGATGACTTTAGCAGAAAGACGTGGATATATTTTCTCAAAAATAAGTCTAAAGCCTTTAGAAAGTTTAAAGAATTCAAGGCTATGGTTGAAAAGCAGAGTGGCCTTTACATCAGGTTACTTAGATCAGATAGATGAGGTGAATATAAGTCAAATGAATTTCAAGATTTTTGTAGATATCATGGCATTAAAAGGCAACTGACTACAAGGTACACACCACAGCAGAATGGTGTAGCAGAAAGAAAGAATAGAACAATCATGGAGATGGCTAGAAGCATGTTGAAGGCCAAACACTTGTCAAATGAATATTAGGCAGAAGCAGTAGCATGTGTAGTATATATTTTGAATAGAATCCCAACAAAGAGTGTCAGAGATCGAATTCCACAAGAAGCGTGTAGTGGTAAGAAACATAGTGTACATCATTTCAGAATTTTTGGTTGTATTGCATATTCTTTTATACTATCTAAATTGAGAAGAAAAATTGATGATAGAGGTGAGAAATGCATTTTTATTGGCTATAGTGAAGAATCAAAGGCTTATAAGTTGTATAACCCCATTTCAAAGAAAGTGATTTTTAGCAGAGATGTTGAATTTAAGGAAGAAGAAGCATGGGATGGTAGGACCATCACAATTGGAGCACCAATTCCACAAAATGAATAAGAATCTGAAGAACAAAATTTACAAGGTGATCAATCCTCTCCACAAGAAAGAAAAAGCACTCCAATAAGAACACATAGGAGCTTAGAATAAGGTGAATAATCTGGTCATGCATGTCATCCTACTCCAAATTCACAAGTGATGAATCAGATCCAACTCTTGTCACTTTAAGATCAAGATTTAAAGGTAAGAAAATGAGAAACTTGAATGAGATTTATAATCAAGAGAAGAGAAGTTAGATTTGTGTTCAAATTTTGCTCTTTTCTCTCATGATCCTATGTATTATGAAGAAGCAGTTAATGAGGAACATTGGATAAAATCAATGGATGAAGAGATGAGTGCCATTGAAAGAAATCAAACATGGGATCTAACTAATCTACCTAAAGCTAAGGATTGTATAAGAGTCAAAGGGGTTTATAAGACTAAATTTGATGCCAAAGGAAATGTTGAAAAACACAAGGCAAGGTAAGTAGAAAAAGGTTTTGCACAAGAACATGGAATTGATTATAATGAAACATTTGCTCCAGTTGCTAGACTTGATACTGTTAGAATGGTTTTAACAATAGATGCTCAAAATAATTGGTATTTGTATCAAATAGATGTCAAATCAGCATTCTCGAATGGTTTCCTAGATGAAGAAGTGTATGTCAAACAGCCACCTAGTTATGAAATGCAAGGACATGAAAAAAAAGTCTACAGATTGAAGAAGGCCCTTTATGGTCTCAAGCAAACACCAAGAGCATGGTATAGCAGGATTGATTCATACATGACAAACAATGGATTCAGTAGAAGCAATAGTGAGCCTACATTGTACACAAAAATCAACAAAGAAGGTCAGTTTTTGATTGTGTGTTTGTATGTTGATGATTTGATTTTCACTAGAAATTTGTCTGTAGACACATTTAAATCAGTAATGAAGAAAGAATTTGAAATGACAAATTTGGGATTAATGAAGTACTTTCTGGGCATAGAAGTTGTACAATCAGAGAAGGGAATATTTATTTGTCAAACTAAATATGCAAAGGATGTGTTAAGGAGATTTAAGATGCTGAATTTTAAACCATCACCTACACCAGTGATGCAGGAGCATCTTGGGAGTGCTTAGATGTGCTAGGAATATTTCTTTCAAAAAAAAAATATTGTAATTCAAAAATTCAAATATGTACACTTGTCAAGAGGAGAAGGATAGGTCTATTTGAATCACATTTAGTTATTTTAGACTAAATAGAGAATTGACAACCGTGTAAGGGAAATCAAGCCATAAGTGGCGTAGGTTAGATGATAGTTGAGAAAGTCTATGTTTAAAATCATATTGTTAAGTCTTTTTAGGAGTTGGTTGAGTGGTGTTAGTAATAAATTAGGACTATTTCAATATTGTGTGTAGTAGTGTAGGAGGTAATGTAGGAGGAAGTGTAGGAGCAAGTCCGAAAAAAGGATTGCATTTTAATTGATTGTAATAGATTTGATGCGAATAATGAGAATTCTTGTGGGTGCAATTTATTCAGCTCTCTCTCTCATATCTACCAACATTCATTGACTACATTCTAATAGATTTTGTAAAATATTGTCATGGCGTGACTGTGTTTTGTTTAGAGCTGAATGGGGGTCGACATATTGGAAAATGGTCTTTTTGTATATAAACCCGAGAGGTGGCTGTAGATGGCACCGCTTTGCTTGAGAATAATGACGGGAGAATGAAAGATATATAATACATAAGGGAGAGGGACCTGCCATGGGAATCAATCTGGAGATGACATATTCATGCGTCGGCGAGTGGCAACATGACAAGGAAGATATAGTTATATGTCTGTTTAATTGAAAGAGATATGCAGTCTCGAATATAGGTATAGTGGATCTGTTGAGATATCTATAGGGATTATGTTTCTGGCAGATAGACCAAGGCCAGAGATAGAGATCTTTGTCATAAAGTATGACTATGTAATGGGTCAAAGCAGCCAACCAGGTATGTATGTCTTCCTTTATTTTGCAATGTCAAGTGAGATAATTAGCGTTGATAGGAGAATTTTGTATCAGCTAAATTGAGTCTATTTGAATAGAAGCCTAAAGTGAATTTTTTAAGGTGAATAAGGTTGCTAATATAAGTCCTTTGATCAAGAATCTGAGTAATAACAGTGGGTGGAGTCTGAATCAAGACATAAAATTGCAATGGTTGAGCAAGCTTTCCAGATTCTATGGACTCTGTAGGTAAATAACTATGGACTCTGCAGGTTCAGGTTTTTTATTTTGTATGTTGAGGAAAACTAGAAGTGGAAGCTCATCATGTGCCTAGATAGATTGATTTGGGATAGGTAAGATGGAGAATCTATAGATTTCCTTCCTACAGAGATAGTGTGGTGTCTGTCATCACATTTGGTAGCAGACAATCTATGGTCTGTCATCATTATTTAAGCTTGCAGATCTATAAGGTCAGCGTATCAATCATTTTAGTAGCCAGAATTTGGGGGTTTGAAGACCAAGCCAAATATATCTAAGGCTCCGCTTGCATTAGAAAATATTTTTGCTGGTGACATCCACCCTTCCAATAGAATTGATAATACCAATGAATCTGTGAATGCCAATGAAGCTGCTAGCATAGTTGAAGCTACTAACACTGCTGAAGTCACCAATACCAATGAGGTCGAAGGAGGTCATTGATGCAAAGAAAGGGTCAGAAATACAATGATGAGCGAGACTTGATGGAGGATGCATTTCATCAATGTGTCATTGGTCAAGATGAAGCCATCAAAGCTATCAGTTGAGCTATTCACCATGTAAGGTGACATTGTTTTTACTTGAAATACATATATGATTTAATTCTATCAGATATATATATATATATATATATATATATATATATATATATATATATATATATATATATATATATATTGGCCCTGTTGGATGTATGCTGGTTCATCAATTTGTAGTCTAAGGAAGATTTCAGTCCATCATTTAGGTATCAGAGCCTGTCTAGCTCGGCTGGTAGAGATATTGCAGTATTTTGGACCAGAACATTGTTTTGTGTAGAAGATCAGTCATTTCATCATTGGGTATCAGAGCGCAACGTTTGAGTTCTTGGAGAAGTAGCTACATTAAAGAATTAGGTATTGATGTTTTGTGAAAATATTGTTCTGAAGAAATTGTATGTTGGCAAATTGTGTTGGGAAAGTGGTATGTAGCAAAATCCATCCAAGTAAAGGTGAATTGAAGCTTGACAGGAAATAAAGATTCTTGAAGACCTTGAAAGAGAGGATTAGTGACAAGAAGAAGATCCTCCTAGACAAGATGGAGGTATAAACAGCCTTGAAAGGTAGATGGTTTGATTTGTTGTACCTTATTTGCATTTGTAAAGTTGGAAAAGGTAGAGATTTTTCAATTTTGATGAAGAATAGATATAGCAGTAAGGCTTTAAAGGTTTGAGAGAGAAGTGAAAAACCTTGAAGTGGAAAGAAAGGAGTGAGTGGCAAGAGAGAGTCCAAAAGCCATAGAGGCTTGAAGAACAAAGAAAGAGAGCTAGTAAGCTCCTGGAAAAAGGAAAATATTGTACTCTTCTAATCAGTTTTTGCAGAGATAATGTATTTTGTGAGGTTGCAGGTTCAAGGCAGTCAAGCCATTGAGGCTTAAGAGGAGAAGAAGCCAAGGAAGGCTTAGTGAAGAGCCAAGAGAAGCTCTAGAAGAAGAGCATAGTGAATTGCTCAAGAAGAAGAAGAAGATCCAAGAAGAAGCTTGGATAGTTTGCCAAAAGACTAAGGTGAAACAGACTTAGGTGAGGTAAAGGATGGAGTTTGAAGAGTTGAGAAGAGTGATAAAGGGACTGTCTAGAAGAAACATGAACCAGATAAAGAGAGAGAAATAAGAAAGAGACAAAAAGAAAGAGACAAAAAGAGGAAGAGTACCAAAGAGAAGTGAATGAGATAAAAGCAAGGATAGCCATGATAAAATTCATGGTAGAAAATATTTAAAACCCATGGCAAGGATGGGTAATGAAGAAGAAAAGAGTAAGATGGCCAGTTAGATTAGTGATGGAGAGAAGAAGAAGAAGAATGCTCAGAGTTGCCTTAAGGAGAGAGATGAAGAAGTATAAAAAGAAGGATAAGCTCAAGAATGAAGAACTTGGAGAAAAGTTTTAGCTTGAAGAGGAATTTCAGTATGAAGAGGATCAGTACTTGGTAGATGAGACGGATCTCATCATTGAAGAAATATACCAACAACAAGTAACCACTCAAAAGATCAAGTGTCCAAATGTTTTTGTATTTGACATTTCATTTGATGTTTTGTTTACAGGAAAGCAAGTTGAGGACAAAGGAGAAACATATGATCCAATGAAGATGCTCATGGATCAAGGAGGTGAAGCACTTCATGAGAGAGTGCTTAGACAAGAAGAAGAGGCTTGTTGTAATGCCTCAAGTGATGAAGACATGAAGAAGGATCAGTTGCAACTCCAACATAAAGAATTGATCAAGCAGGAAGAAGAAGTCCTTACTCAAGAGGACAAAAGAAATGAAGAGTTGCATGTTGATGAAGAACAAAGGTATAATGATCAAAATTCAGAATTGGAAAAGATTGAAGATTACAATTTTCAGTTGCATAATGTTGATATAGTTGGTTTTGATCAAAATGTACTAATCACTAAGGAGGAAGATCTCTTAAAAGAAATATGGCAGTTTGATCAAGAATTTGCAGATGAAGGAGAGTTGCTTGATAAGAAACAAGAAGGGGTAGAACAGCTGCAAGAAGAAGATGGAGAGAAGGTTAAGTGTTTAGACTTGACAATTGAAGAAGATATCCTGAAGGACATAGAAAAACTTGATGGAGAGTTTCTAGTTGAGGAACCAAACAAGATTTTTGTATATCAAAGTAAAGAGCAATTGTTGGAAGAATTGGCAGCCTTAGAATATGCCATTAACCATGAAGAGAAGAACAAAACTTGTCCTATGACAATATTTGAGGAGGTTGAACATTGCTATGAAGAAGAAATGAAGACAAAGGACCAAGAAGTCATATTTGAGCAGCAAGTATGGGTTCAAAAATTTGGAGAGACCCAAGGGTCTCAACTTTTTGCTTCTAATTTTGCTTTGAATGGTGATTGTACAGGTTTGCTTGATAAGGAGGTCAAGTACTTGGAGAAGAGAGCTCTTCTAAGAGGTCAAGAAGAGAGAATGGAAGTGGATATCCTCATTTAAGAGGATGAATATGTAAAGAAGAAGGCTGAAAAGAAGATGAAGCGACAAAAAGATATACTTTGGAAGGAAAAGCCAACAAACAAAAATAGACACAAGTGTGGTAGTCAAGAACATGCACATTTGTATGAAAAATTGAATGAAGAAGGCATTTGTTTTGTAAAAGTTTTACCTTTTTAAATGGGCAAACAAATGAAACTCATGAGCAGGAGCTCATGAAACTTTTTAAGCCAAGGAATCTGATGCAGGAGCATCTTGGGAGTGCTTAGATGTGCTAAGAATATTTCTTTCAAAAAAAAATATTGTAATTCAAAAATTCAAATATGTACACTTGTCAAGAGGAGAAGGATAGGTATATTTGAATCACATTTAGTTATTTTAGACTAAATAAAGGATTGAAAACCGTGTAAGGGGAATCAAGCCATAAGTGGCGTAGGTTAGATGATAGTTGAGAAAGTCTATGTTTAAAAGCATATTGTTGAGTCTTTTTAGGAGTTGGTTGAGTGGTGTTAGTAATAAATTAAGACTATTTTAATATTGTGTGCAGTAGTGTAGGAGGTAATGTAGGAGGAAGTGTAGGAGCAAGTCCGAAAAAAGGACTGTATTTTAATTGATTGTAACATATTTGATGCGAATAATGAAAATTCTTGTGGGTGTAATTTATTCGGCTCTCTCTCGTATCTACCAACATTCATTGACTGCATTCTGATATATTTTGTAAAATTTTGTCATGACGTGACTGCGTTTTGTTTAGAGTTGAATGGGGGTCGATATATTGGAAAATAGTTGTTTTGTATATAAACCCGAGAGGTGGCTGTAGATGGTACTGCTTTGCTTGAGAACAATGACGGGAGAATGAAAGATATATAATGCGAAAGGGAGAGGGACCTGCCATGGGAATCGATCTGGAGATGACATATTCATGTGTCGGTGAGTGGCAACATGACAAGGAAGATATAGTTATATGTCTGTGTAATTGAAAGAGATATGCAGTCTCGAATACAGGTATAGTGGATCTGTTGAGATATCTATAGGGGTTATGTTTCTAGTAGATAGACCGAGGCCAGAGATAGAGATCTTTGTCATAAAGTATGACTATGTAATGGGTCAAAGCAGCCAACTAGGTATGTATGTCTTCCTTTATTTTGCAACATCAAGTGAGATAATTAGCGTTGACAGGAGAATTCTGTATTAGTTGAACTGAGTATATTTGAATAGAAGCCTAAATTGAATTTTGTAAGACGAATAAGGTTGCTACTGTAAGTCCTTTGATTGGGAATCTAAGTAATAATAGTGGGTGGAGTCTGAATCAAGACACAAAATTGCAACAGTTGAGCAAGCTTTCCAGATTCTACAGACTCTGCAGGTAAATAACTACGGACTCTGCAGGGTCAGGTTTTTGATTTTGTATGTTGAGGAAAAGCAGAACTGGAAGCACATCATGTGCCTGGATAGATTGATTTGGGATAGGTAAGATGGAGAGTCCATAGATCTCCTTCCTGCAGAGACACTGTGGTGTCTGTCATCACATTTGGTAGTAGACAATATATGGTCTGTGATCATTATTTAAGCCTGCAGATCTATAAGGTCAACGTATCAATCAATTTAGGGGCCAAAATTTGGAGGTTTGAAGACCAAGCCAAATATATCTAAGGCTCCGCTTGCATTAGAAAAGATTTTTGCTGGTGGCATCCACCCTTCCAATGGAATTGCTAATACCAATGAATCTGCGAATGCCAATGAAGCTGCTAGCATAGCTGAAGCTGCTAACACCGCTGAAGTCACCAATACCAATGAGGTCAAAGGAGGTCATTGATGCAAAGAAAGGGTCAGAAATACAATGCTGAGTGAGACTTGATGGAGGATACGTTTCATCAACGTGTCATTGGTCAAGATGAAGCCATCAAAGCTATCAGTTGAGCTATTCACTGTGTAAGGTGACATCATTTTTATTTGAAATACATATATGATTTAATTCTGTCAGATATATATATATATATATATATATATATATATATATATATATATATATATATATATATATATATATATATTAGCCCTGTTGGATGTATGCTAGTTCATCAATTGATAGTCTAAGGAAGATTTCAGTCCATCATTTAGGTATCAGAGCCCGTCTAGCTCAGCTGGCAGAGCTGTTGCATTATTTTGGACCAGAACTTTGTTTTGTGCAGAAGATCAGTCATTTCATCAACCAGTTGCTACAGGGACCAAAATTAGCAAAGAAGACAAAGGGTCTAATGTTGATTCTACAACATTCAAAAGACTAGTTGGTAGTTTGATGTATCTTATAGCTACAAGACCAGATATCATGTATGGGGTCAGTTTAATCTCTAGATTCATGGAGTCAACAAAAGACTCACATTGGCATGTTGGAAAAAGGATATTGAGATATGTGGCAGGAACAACATAATATATAATTTTATATTCCACAACTAATTTTTTTAGTTTGATTGGTTATACTGATAGTGATTTTGCAGGTAGCATTGATGACAATAAAAGTATGTAGCAGCCACATCAACAGCATGTCAAGCAACTTGGATGAGGAGTCAACACCAATATTTTGTGACAACAAATCAGCAATTGCGTTATCAAAAAATCATGTTTTTCATAAGAGGAGCAAGCACATTGATACAAGATTTCATTTTATCCGAGAGTTAGTGAACAATGGAGAATTCCATCTAGAATTCTGTAGATTTGAAGACCAATTGGCAGATATATTCACAAAGGCATTAGCAAAGGAGACCTTTGATTATCTAAGACAACATTTAGGCATTGTAAATGTTGAGGTAGTTAGTGGTAGAAATTAAGGGGGAGTGTTAGAAACTGAAGATAGATAATTTTTATTCCCTCTCATGCACGCCTCATGCACGTCATGCACATAGTCTGCATGATGTCTCCACACCTCAGTTCGCATGATAGCAGTTCGTTCAAGCATTAAAAGTTTAGTTCAGTCTTGTTAGCATGCAATCAAAGCAGTAGTTTAGTTTCAGTTTTATAAGTTTTGAAACTCTATTTATGTAAGTATAAATTTGCAATTTTCAAGAATAAGATCAAGAAGATGAGTAAAAAATCTATTTTTCAAGATTGCCGTAGCAATCAGAGGCAGTTTTATATTTCTGTTATTTTTCTTTGTTTTTGCTCTGTATTTACCTTCAGGAACTACTATTGGCAGATTTTTTTATTCTGATTTTTAGTTTTAGATCTTTAATGCGGTATTATATGTTGTTGATTTCTACTTGGAGATCAATTAGAAAAATAGGTGTTCATTTACAGAAGTAAATGAGTGATTCTTAGAGGAAGATCGGTAATATCCGATTGCAGCTGCATAAGGTTTATGGTTACAGTTTTGGTGTTGCTAAAACTTAATCTAAAATCCTTTAGAGGAAGAGTTCTCTAAATATGGAAATAAGAAGTTTGGTAATCTTGTGACTTTTGTTTTCAAATAGCTTCTATTTCTACATCCCCATTTGATATGGCTGTAGTTTTGGCAATTATTATTATGGATATGCTATACAATTCTAGTGTTATTTCATAATAGTTTACTTAAATCTATTCTGCCCAGCATTTTTTACCCTTTTGCATATTGATCTTGGTGGTCCATCAGTTGGTGAAAAATTTATAGATTCTGGTAGATACCACTCCCAGAAGGGATGCATGTTTGTGCCAGTATATCTATTTCTAATTTTGTTTTTCTGACGCTGTACGTTTTCTCTATAAAATTTCTCCGTAACAAGATGAATGGGCAGGTGGAAGGTTATGGTTTTGTTGAGTTTGTATCGCATGTGAAAGCAGAGAGAATTATGCAGACCGACACGCCTGAGTGTTGAGGATGAATTGGGAATCTTTCTGTATAGGGGAAAGACGTTCAGAAGCAGGACTAGAACACTATTT
>JARHVA010004336.1:1230000-1497500 GCA_037957365.1 Torreya grandis
GTCATTCCCTCATATTAATCTTTATTTGAAAATTAAAAATTTGGGAAAGGGTTATGTTTTTACTGTGAAATAAAATGTAATCACAAGTGTAATTTTATAGAAAATAATTGTCATACACTAAAGATATTAATGAACAATAAATGAAAGATTAACATGAATTAGATAGTGCTAATGAACCACATGAGGAGTCAATAGAAACCTACAATAAACCATTTATTATCATGTTGTTTCAAGGATTAACACCCTAAGAAAAATCAAAATAGTGTGTTTCTTAAAAAACATATATACGATGATGGTATTGAATGACTTGAGAAAGTAACCATAAATTCATTATTAAGTTGGATGCTCTCTCGAATTATTTTATGTATCCAACTTTAGAGGTTGAGGTCATGACTGTATATGGTGGTACATTTTATTTTATAAAGATATGTAATGACACTAAATTATGTACCCAACTCTGGAGGTTAAGGTCATGATTTTATGTGGTTGTACATTTTGTTTTATAAGGATATGCAATGGAATTAAACACACAATATGAGATTATATCATAAATTTCAATATGTTTTTCTCTCATATGAAGTTCAAACATTTTGTTAGAATTCTAATAGATCATGGCATTAGGGATGAATAGTTTCAATATGGAAAATAGTTAGTCATGAATCTTTATTCAGGGAAAAAGGCATTTAAAGTACACGTTCTATATGAAAATTTCTCATATCTATTTAGCTCTCATCAGACGTATAAAATTATTAAATATGGAGATGGTAATATTTTTTGCACTTTATTTCATTATAACAACTAATTTAAAATACTTATAGACATCCACTTTTTAAATATATTTAGGTGGGTATAAATGAATTACAATATCCAAAGCAAATCATTTGGTGTCAAAAACACATCATTAAAAAAATAAAAAATAAAAGAATCTAATTTATCTACAATGTCAATTAGTTCAAAATGAGTTTTTATCTAATATGACATTTTTCGTAACAGTGTAGAACCAATGTGCATCAAACCTTCATCAATTTCATCATAAAGTATTTTATCTAGCCACTCTCAAAGATATACAATAGTATTTGGAAATTTGACTTCAATAAATAATTTTATAAAAATTAGCTATTATTCTTTGAGTATGATGATACATAATTAGACTAAGTAAAAATAACCTGAATCATATATGACTAGCAAATTTTTAATCATAATAACTAATAAAATGAAGTTCATATTCATGAATACAATGTTTCTTGAAGTGACATAATTTAAAAATACCTTCCCTTGTAGTAATCAAAGTATAAAAATTTGTATGAAAAAACCTTATGTATTGTATTCATTTATAGGATATATGTCAATTGTTTGCCATAAGATAACACATGGTGTTGCTCGATATGTTTATTTCAATTGATTTTATTATTTTTTACCTTTATATTCCTTTATTTGGTATAATAGGGACAAATTAATAAGGTCATTCTACTTTTTATTTAGGACATGTTTTTTAAAATCCATATAAAGTTGAGTATGATTTTTGGGTTTCTACAATGTTAATACATAAAAATGGATGCATAGCTAGGACACAAACATGTATAGTTGGTAATGATGTTAATGCCTTATTATAAAAAAGGACATTTTTATATAATGGGTCATGTGTTAGTTTTTATTTTAAATAATTTGTAGTGTACGTTATGTTAACCCATAAATCATATTTTTTTCTTTGGAACCTTACCTTTTGATAAACACTATATCCAATTGATCATTTCTTCTTATGAATTTTTTCAATGGAAATAATGTCTTGATAGAAACTAACAGTGTTCCCAGTATATTATTATTGTCCTCCATAAAAAAAATTTGTCATCAAAATTTTATTACTAGGTGACATAATTGTTTCACTAACCTGTGTTAACAACCATAAAAGTATAGGGTAATTTTGTGTATCTAGTTCTAGAGGTTAATATCATGATTGTAGATGGTAGTATATTTATTTGTATAAGGAAATCTAATGGTATTAAATAAATAATAGGATATTACCTCATAGATTTTAGTGTGATTTCCCTTCCCTTGGGAAGAACAAACATTATGTTAGAAGTCCAATGACTCATGACATTTGGGATGAAGAGTTTGAATATGAAAAATAGTTATTTTTGAAGTTTAATTTTGAAATAAGGACATTTGAAGTGTGTGATCTATATAGAAAATACTTATAACTATTTAGCTCTCACGAGATGTATAATATTATTAGAAAGAGGTTTAGTGTAATTTTCTATGCATTTTGTTTGTTAAAAATAATTACTTTCAAATAATTATATAGCTTCACATATAAAGAAAATTAAGGTGGGTATTAAGGCATTAAACCATTAAAATTGGGTTATTTGGTGTCAACAACATTCATCATGCAAAAAAGGAAAATATGAGAACCTAATTGATCTATCATGGTAGTTTAGCATAATTTTTTGTCCAATATGATCTTTTTTCCAACAAACTCAAATCAACACACATTAAGTCTTCATCAATTTTATCATCAGGTATTGAATGTAACCACTCTCAAACCCCTATACTAGTTAAGATGGAAAATTATATTCAATATTCTTTTTAACAAAATTGCTTATGATTTCTTGAGTATGGTGATGCATCATTAAATTAAATATAAAAAACATAAATATTGGATGACTACCAAATCTCTAGTCATAATAAATCATCAAATGAAGTGAATATTCATACATTTAATTCTTTTTAAAGAGGTGTACTATAATCATAGATTCACTTGTAAAATATTAATGGAACAAAAAATATATTAAATATATTCTCAAACTAGAATTAAAAAAAGATCTAATTTATTTTTCTTTCATAATCATTAACTATTATCATTAAGGTCAATTATCTATACAAGTTATTGGACATTCAAACATGAAAATGATATTATATAGGATAATTAAATTACAAATTATATACAATCATAATAATGTGGTAGATAATATGTAGTCTTTTTGTGGTCTTTTTTAATACACTATTGAATCAACTATGAAAAAAAAGAAGAAAGATAAATTCATTCCAACTTATATGGACATAAATAGGGTTATTTTAGAATCAAATTCATAACAGAATTATCTTTTTATATTTATAATCTCACTATTTTATCCATCTTTATGGAGGAAATCATTGAAGCCAATGATTGAATAGGAAGAAGATACACCAAAATTCATAAACATTACTTGTCATAAAAGTAAAAATTTAAAGGGTCATTAAGTCATTCAAACATATAATAATAATAATAATAATAATAATAATAATAATAATAATAATAATAATAATAATAATAATAATAATAATAATAATAATAATAAATTAAAATTAAATGATTTATTTTAGTAAAATAAATTGGTAAAATAAACTCGTAATATAGAATAAGATTAAATTATATTAAACCCATCTTTAATAGCTAGTATAGGTCCCAATCCCAATGGAAGGTCTAGGACTCCCTCTAGATTTTAAATGATTAAAAAGGAACAACTCATTATGAAATCAAAGGCAAGACTAAAAAGAGGCCCAAAATCAGAAGAACCAAAACACAACATAGGGTCTTAAGAGGGACCCACCATGAATAGAGAAACAATCATATAAATAACTAGTGTGGGAGTGAGCCTATGTACATCGAGTAGAGGTCAAATAATTAGAAATAGAAAATAAAATCATACAATTTTGATTAGATCAAGAACCAAAGGAAAGACAACTTCCACATTTTATTGTTCTAGTAACCAACCAATTTTAACTAGATCAAAAATTAGCATAGAATGGGAGAGTTAGTGGCCTAAGTCTTGAATGACAAAAAATGAGATTTTGACTGGATTGAGAACCATCCTATATATAAAAGGAGATCTAGGTGTCTAAAAATTCTTCAAGGTGCCTAGGGGATCCAATCCTTGACTGAAGCTAAAAGAGAAAACACCTATTAGTTTTAGATAGACCAACAACCATTTTCATCACTCAGATCCTCAAGGGGACCCAACGTTCCTAAATTTTCACTGAACTAGTTTTAGCTGGACCAAAAACTAGCATGAGATAATGAAGTAGGAGACCTAGGGCTCAAAAGTTTAACAGACTATTAGATCAATTTGAATGGATCAGGAACTTTCATGGACACCACTAGAGGCTCAACTATCCATAAACTATGTAAGATAAAATATCATGGGGATCCTCAATGGACTTAAAACTATTTTAACCTAGATCAGACACTAGATGTCATAATAGAGGAATGAGTTTTTATTGATTCTTCTTGAAACTTTCTCAGTCATAATAGGACCTGTGTTCCAAAAATCATATTCCAAATAGAATCAATTATTTCTAGACACATTGATTAGATCCAAATTCTATAGGAACTAAATCTAACGGTCATAATGAGAGAAATGTTTCATGGATAAAGCCTAAAAAATATGATCAAATCTAATATTTGAAACTGAAAGACATAACCATTAAAAAAATTGATGTAAATCAAGTCTTCAGGGATAACACAATTCTATTCAGACCTTAAAACCTTAAAAATAGATCTAATCTTTACTAGAAGGACTAAAGGGATGTAATTTATGAAACATGCCCTCATAGCCATCTCCATATAATGGTCTAAAAGTCAAATTAATGCACATCAAGTCTTCATCAAGTTCATCATAAAGTATTGTATGTATCCACACTCAAAGATCTAAAATAGTTATTAGAAAATTTTATTTAATATATTTTTAACAAAATTGGTTATATTTCCTTAAGTATGATAATACATCATTAGATTATGTTTAAATAATTCAATTATTGGATGAATACCAAGTTTGTAGTCATAATAACTCATTAATTGATGTGTAGATTCATCCATTTAAATTTTTTTAAAGTGATTATATTTTTGGTATATCTTCACTTGTAATAATCTAAGTACGAAATGTTGTATCAATTTTTCTTTTATTATACTAATTTATATGATACATGTCAATTATTGGTCATGAGATAGCACATGGTTTTGCTTAATATTCTTATTATATATATATATATATATATATATATATATATATATATATATATATATATATATATATAGATTTACATTCCTTTTATTTGTTATAATAAGGATGAATGATAAAGGTCATTTAGCTATGTAGTCAAGACATGAAGCTTAGAAACCATATAAAGTTAGTCAATTTGTTAGGTTTCTACAATGTTAATACATACATATTGATATATAATTGAGACATAAACAAGTATAATAGGTATTTATTTTTCCTTGAGAACCTTTTCTTTTGATAATATTGGAAATAATGTCTTTAAAATGTTTCACCAATAAAATTTTATTAATTGATGCTATAAACATTTAATTAACCTATGTTAACACCCATAAAAATATAAGTTTTTTAATGGGTGATCTATGTTATTTCATTTTGAAAACAACTAACCTTTTGCATTTGAAAATCATCTACAAAAAATGAATAGACCTTTTCATATTTGTGTTTTCATTTCTAAATAAGTTTCCATGCATATAAAAAATGGTCGAATAGATGGTAATTGATCCACTTCACAATAAAATTGCTTATGTTTCATAATAGTGTCTGAATTAAATGTATTATAAGTGATTACCTTTTTTCCAGTAACTTCAAGTGGAGAATCAATAGGAATTATCTTTACACTAAAAGAAGAATAAGTAGGTCTTACTTCCTATATTTTATACCACATTTGAGATAATGTGTAATTATTTGTGGTTGATATTTAATTTTATATAATATTAAGCATACCATTTGTGTACTTGTAAGGAATATATATAATATTAATTGAACTTGGACAAATTCTTTTTTTCCATTTATTGATAATATATTTTTTGAGTGGTGATCGACATCTTTATTTTTATTTAAGATATTTTTTATTTTCTTTGTGATATTCACATACTTTTTTTTGAGGGGGGATTGGGGGTGGGGGGGAGGGGGGGTAGGGGGGGGGGAGGGGGAACTCAACATCTTCAAGTTTAATCCAATTTTATTTATATTAATAAAATGTATATAAAATTTAAATCAAATAATAATATTATTATGTAAAAATACAATCATTCAATGTAATATTAAAAATTATTATTACATAAAATATTACGTTTAAAAAATGCAATAAAAATAATATATTGATTCTACCAAAAGTTTTAAAGACATATTAAAATCAAAATAAAATGAAATAAAAAATATAATATATTCTCAAACAATAATCAAACAAATATCAAATTTTAGTTTTTTTAATAATCATTAAGGTCAATTATCTACACGAGTTATTGGACATTCAAACATCAAAATGATATTTTATAGTATACAAAAATTCTAAATTCTATACAATTATAATAATGTGGCATATAATTTGTATTTTCATTTTAAATACACAATGTAATTAACTATGGAAAAAAAAATAAACAAGAAAATTTCATTTCAACTTATATGGACATAAATAAAGTTATTTTAGAATCAACTTATAACACACTTGTTTTTTAATATTTAGAAACTAACTATTATATCCATCTTCATGGAGGAGAAGATTGAAAATAATGTTTTAATAGGAGAAAGATACGATAAAAGTCATAAATATTACTTTTCATAAAAAGAAAAATATAAATGGTCGTCAAGTAAATTGAAATATAAAGAAAAATAATAAGAAAAAAATTTAAAAAATAAAAAATAAATAAATAAAAATAATAATAATAATAATAATAACAATAATAATAATAATAATAAAATATCATACTGATAAAAATATATTAAAGCATCTATCGATGTATTTTACATAGATTAATCTAAGATATGTATGCTATTTAAGTATGTATTGTCAATGATTCGAGAGGACGATGGCTGCGAGTGGCAGAAACGAGAAGGATGGTCTGGGCGAGGGGTCTGGTGAAGCACGGCTGCGATAGGAGGACTCTCCCCAGGGGATGGAGTCATATTATTTCAGTGAGAGATCCAGGGTTACTAAAGTAAATGACTACTTCCCATAGAGCCAGGATAGGCCTGTGCTGGTAATTTCTCCAGAAGCTGTTAAGAAGGATGTAGAATATTTATCTACTCATGCTCTGATCTACAAATTTATGGGCATTTGAATATCCCAGTCAGCCTTGGAAGCCTGGATGCACCGCACCTGGCAGGTAGAGGGGGATATAGATATCATGCTCACTGGCAATAGTTATTTTATGGTAAATTTATCCTCTATTTTGGATAGGAATCAAATATTTGAGGGTGGACAATACTTTTTGACCGCAATGGGATTTTTATCAAACCCTGGCATGCAGGTTTCAATTCTGTGAATGATCTACCAGCTTGCGTGCCTGTATGGGTCCATCTCCCGAGACTCCCTCTAGAATTTTGGAGAGAAGATATCCTGCATCAAATAGCTGCCTTACTAGGTACACCAATTGCTATAGCACATCAATCGCTGGACAAAAAACTTATCTCCTATGCCCGAATATGTGTTGAGATGGATTTAAATAACCCCTACCTAACTCTATGGAAATCTGCCTGGGGGCATCATCCTGGGTCAAAAAAATTGATTATGAATCCATCCCTTTTCATTGTAGAATTTGTCATGTATATGGCCATTTACATCAGCAATGTCCTTAGGCTGCAAGAAGTAATAGAATGGATCCCAATGGTGGCAAAGACACAGGGCATTCGGCCCAAATGGAAACTCCAGATTGCTTTCCTGGTATCACATTAAATGGAAATTCCCAATCAAATATGACTAAGGCATCTCAGGGCCCACCCGATTTCAACGGCCTTGACAAGGAGGGCTTCACTCAAGTTCGTCAACGTGTCAAGGGACATGGGTAGAAGCATAGGAATTAGAACCGGGTGCTTGAGATGATTTTTAACAGTTTTGAAATGCTGGAAAACATGGCTATTGAAGATGGCATTCCACCTAATGAGTTGGGAGGACCCTCAAAGGGTGAAGAGAAGTGCTCTTTCCTCAAGGACACCCAAGACATGGTGATCCAGCCGAATCGGGAGATGTCGACTACCCTAGAAGAGGAAGCACTGGTAGTACTTCCAGCACAATAGGACAAGGATATCAGTTGGGTAGACTTGGTTAAAGATACATATATCTCCAAGAAAGATAAGGGTTCATCGTTAGCACTAGGCTTAATGTAGAGACCATTCATGAAAGTCACCTTTACCACACCTTCTAGAGTGGGACGCAATAAGGACCAGGAGAAAATCAAACTCACAGGTGATTTATTGGTGGAGTCATGGGTGGTAAAGACCTTGGATGAACACTTCACCCAATCCACCCAATGATAGTGCTGTCATGGAATGTAAGGGGATTGCATAGTATCCCCAGACAAAAAGCTATGAAAAAGTTGGTTGTTGAGTACTCCCCAGATATCCTCTATATCCAGGAGACTAAACTTTCTGTTGAGGCTATGTTTAGCTGTATGCCAAAATTTTGGACCATGGGAAAATGCCAATGTGTGGATGCTATAGGTAGTACTGGGGGATTGGCAATCTTTTGGGATCTGGGGAAGGTAACACCACTCCATTGGGTGGCTAGTCTCTCAGCTCTATCCATGATGGCTTCCTCTTCCGAAAATGGGGAGCTGATTTTGATCACTAATGTGTATTCACCTGGTGATATCTCTGGACAACTCAAGTTATGGGAATGTTTATGTCATGTGTGGAGCTATTTTTCCTTACCTACCTTGGATTATGGATGGTGATTTTAATGTTGTTCTTAGCCTGGAGGAGAAAAGAGGTGGGCTAGCATGCTTAGACCCCTCATCTGAGCTACTTAGATATAATATTGAGAGGCTATGCTTATCAGATGTCAAACCCATCAATGGGATCTTCACATGGAACAACAAAAGATATGGTAAGGATTCTATCTTTGATCATTTAGATAGATTATTAGTTTCTTGTTTTTGTATATCTAGTGCTTTTTCTTTGGCCTCTAAAATCTTGGATTGGAAAGGATCTGATCATTGGCCCATTAAGCTCACAACTAGTCAAATTGTCAAGTGGAAGAAACGTCCCTTTAAGTTTCAGTGAATGTGGCTTCGGGATCCATCTCTCCATGGCCTGATGACCCATTGGTGGAGGTAGGGAGGGCTTGAATATGGCACATCTATGCTTTATTTTGCCAAGAAGCTTCAGTATGTGGAAAGAAAGCTGCAGGACTGGAATAGAAACGATTTTGGCAATCTTCACTCTATGAAGAAAAGAGCACAAGAGAGGCTGGATACTATTACCAGATAGATTCTTGACATTGGCCTATCAGATGATCTCCATAAGGCAAAATTTATGGCCTTGAATGAGCTTACTGAGTGGGAACTTTGAGAGGAAATCTTTTGGAAATAGAAGGCCAAAATTGATTGGCTACAAGAAGGTGATAGGAACATAGCATTCTTTCACAAGTCAGTTCAGGCGCGGTGCAATAGAAACTATATCTCTTCTCTTGTTATCTTGGATGGAACCTGCATAACATCCTCTCCTGCCATATCAGAGGAAGCTGTCTGATTTTTTTTTGAGCTTCTATCTGGAACTCTGCCTATTGCTAAACCAGAATAAGACATGGTCTTGTCCTATATACCTCCTATCATTACACCAAAAATGAATGAGGCACTTTTGAAGTTGATTGATAAGGTGGAAGTGGAAAAAATTATGTTTAGTATGTGCAGAGGTAAAGTGCTAGGCCCAGATGGTTTTCCACCTAATTTTTTTCAAGAATACTAGGGAATTATCAGTCAAGATCTCATGGAAGTGGTGCAAGAGTCTTACTTTAGCAAAGAGTTGCTCAAAGCGCTTAATGCAAATTTCCTAGTTTTGATCCCAAAAAAGGAAAAGGCTAATCAGATGGACCACTTTAGGACCATTGCACTCTGCAATATGGTGTACAAAATAATCACAAAGCACATTATAGAGCGGCTCAAAGTTTGGCTCCCCATGATCATCTCAGAGGAACAGGGGGGTTTTGTGGCTAGGAAACAAATCCTGGATAGGGTTGTGATCACCTCGGAAGCAATCCACTCTATGAACAATTCTCAAGAACAAGCTATGTTTATTAAGCCTAGTTTGGCTAAGGCTTATGATAGGGATGACTGGAGATTCCTACGAAAAATCCTTCTAGCTTTTGGTTTTAGCCAGGACTGGGTGCGCTAGGTGCTTAGTTGTCTTACCATGCCTTCTTACTCAGTCCTCATCAATGGGGCTCCATCCAGGATTTTTGGTGCCTATAGAGGCCTTCGCCAAGGTGATCCGATATCTCCATACTTGTTTATTATTCTAGCGGAGGGGATGGGCTGTCTTATCAAATCTCGGGCTTCTCAGAACTTGATTCATGGGTGGCAGTGGGGAAATGGGATAGCCAATCTGACCCATCTCTAATTTGTGGATGACACCATCTTGGTTGGGAAATCCCAGATTAGGGAAGCTCAAGCTTTCTAGAGTACCTTGGATATCTATTTAGCGGCATCTAGGTAAAAAATCAACGAGCATAAATCCTCCATCTTTTTCCTTAACACTCGTGAGCCTATCCAGCGAAGGATTGCCACTATCCTTAGATTTTAGAGGCAGTCTCTCCTGGTGACTTACTTGGGAATACCTATAGTGGTTGGAAGACAGCCTAGGCTTTTTTGGCAGAATGTTCTGGATAAATTGAGGCAAAGAGTTAATCATTGGACCCACCGGTGGCTCTCGACTGTGGGGAGGGTGACCCTTTTGCAATCTGTGATTCAAGCATTGCCCATTTAATGCAGTATGGTCTAGGCTACCCCGATGTATTTTTTAAAAGAATATGATGCTCTTTCATGGCAATTTCTTTGGAGTGGTAATCTCTGGAATTCAAAATGGAGTCTTGTTAATTGGAACACTATATGCCGACCAAAGAAGGATGGAGGTCTTGGGTTGCGTTCTATTGTCCTAGCTAGTCAATCCCTCACTGCAAAACTGTATTGGCACTGGCGCTCCAACCAAGGCCACCTCTGGGTCTATATCCTGTCGTTGAAATATTTCCCAGGAGCTAATCCATCTAAGATTCCTAGGCTTCCTATTGAGGGAAGAGGTTCTATGGTGTGGAACACCCTCAAACTTGGAGCTCATCTAGTGCAGTCCAACCTCTTTTGGATCTACAATAGTGTTATTGAGGCACTTTTTTGGGAACATTCATGGAATGGAGCTCCTCCCCTCCTATCCTCTCATCCCCATTTGCAGCCCCTGTGTGATTCATTTCTTGCAGCTGGTTGGGACACGGTTGAGCATTACAAAGAAGCTAATATTCTGGGTTCTACTATAGCTTATAAATGGAAGAATGCGTCAGACTAGCCACTGGGAGGGACTGTGGAGAACCGACAAGAATTATCCCAAATCCTTGCTATTAGAGGATGCAACTCCTTATAGGAGAGTGATATCCTGGCATGGGGAGGTGACTCCAATGGGTAGTACTTTGTTTCTTCCAGCTACTTTGAGCTGACCAAGAAATGTTTTGGTGAAGTTGAATTCTTTTGGGGGAAGAAAATTTGAAACTTTGCCTCCTGGCTGAAATGTAACTTCCTTCTTTGGAGTCTCACCTATAACCACTATCTGACATGGGATAATCTTTGCAGAAGAGGATTTGAAGGTCCTTCAATATGTATTCTTTGCTATGACAGTGAAGAGAATTGGGCACACCTCTTCTTTCAATGTTCCTTTGCTAAAAGATTATGGCATCTGTGGTGGGAAGCTTGGGGATGCCCTTACTGGCACGTCTCCTCTTTGACATAATTTTGGTAGCGATTGGGTTGACCACCTACCAAGGCATCTATACTACAGACTGCGTGGGCAATTGGTCCCGCTTTTATCCTCTGGAACCTCTGGATTGAGAGGAATCAGAGGATTTTTCAAGAGAGATTTTTGGGTATCAGGGATTTATGGATGAAAGTTATCAATGCTCTCTAGGAGACTCTCCAAGTTAAGGATGACAGTGGTACATAATTGGCTCTGAAAGAAGCCACTATTTTCACTCGCCTCTCCCCTATTGTGCTCTCTGCTGTGTCCAACATCCCTCATACTTGTCTTACAAAAAGGAATAGGCAAGGCTTGTGTCTTATTAGCCAATTGGGGCATTGGTCACCTCCCGGGGAGGGGCTCATTAAGATTAATGTCGATGGATCTTCCAAAGGGAATCCCAGTGATGTTGGAATTGGCATCATAGGTAGGGACAACACTAGTGCTATTCGATTCCTATTTTCTACTTACAAAGGCCATCACTCCAACAATCTTATGGAGGCTATGGCCATTCTGGAGGCGATGCATACTTGTTGCCAACAAGGTTGGCTTAGTATCATCTGTGAGTTAGATTCCCAAGTGATTGTTAACTTGCTGAGTAATTATATTTTTGATGATGTTGACTGGCAGCTGGCTGCAGTTATTAAGTAGATTCGTCAGGGTAGTACGTCCTTTGAGTCAATTTCCTTTAAGAATATTCCTTGTGAGTGGAATGGTGTTGCTGACTGTCTTGCTAAATGGGACTCAAAGCATGGGCCAAATTGGTCTATTCATGATCAGAAGATGCTTCTTGCTAATTTATCCATTACCCTGACTCAACTTCTTGAGTAGGATATGGTTTTTTTAATTATCCCAGTTTCGGGCCCTGTTAATAAATTTTTACCACTTTTAGTTGCAAAAATATATTAAAGTAAAAAACTTTATTTTAATAAAATAGATGGTTAAAATAAATTTCTAAAATAGAGTAATTTTAGATTAGATTAAATCCACCTATAATAAATGGTGTGGGTACCAACTCTAGGCACAATGAGAGGTCTCAACCTCCCCTTGGATTTCAAGAGATAAAATAGGAATAACTTACCAAAAAATTAAAATCACAACTAAAAAGAGACCTTAAATTTGAAGAACCAAAATAGATCAAGGGTCCCAAGAGGGGCCCACTAGGAACATATCAATAATCGCTTAAATAACTTGAATGAGAACCATCATGTGTAGAAAGAGAAGAGGCCAAGGAATTCAAAATAGGAAACCAAAACATATAATTTTATCTAGATCTGTAACTAGAAGAAAGGCAACATACACATTTGACTGTTGTGGTAACTAGCCAATTTTAACTAGAATGAAAACTAACCTAGTTTATGAGAACCATAGGCCCAAGTCACAGAGGTCAAATGATCTAATTTTGGCTTGATCAAGAACCATCCTATATGTAAAAGGAGATCTAGGTCATGAAAAATCCTTCAAGGTCCCTAGAGGACCCAAACTTTGATTAAAGCCAATAGGGAAAATACCTATTAATTTTTGTTCGACTAGAAACCATTTTATACTTAAATGAACACCAAGCCCATATCTCTGAAATAACTATTTGAATCCTCCATGGGACCCATCGTTCAATAATTTTGGTTGAACTAGCTTTATCTAGAACAAAAACTACCCTAGCCTAATGAATTTGCAACATTCAAAAGCATAAAATATGAGTAGACTTATTTGAGTAAATCAGGAATAATCTTGGACACAATTGGAGGTCTAAGTATCTATAAATTGTGGAATAAATAAAATCATTGGGATCTTCAATGGACCCCAAACTGCTTTAACCTGGATCAGACACCAGAGATCATAATAAAGCAATGAGGTTTTATGGATTGTTCGTAAAACCATTCATGGCCATAATAGGGCCTGTGTTCCCAAAATAATCTTCCAAATAGAATCAATAATTATTAGAAACACTGATTAGACCCAAATTTTACATGAATTAAATCTATTGGTCATAATGAGAGAAATGTTACTTGGTCAAATATTGAAAAAGATGATCAAATATGATATTTGAAAGTGAAGGTCATAAACTTTGGGGAAACTACTAAAAATTAAGTATTCAAGGATAATGCAACACTCTTGAGACCATAAAGCATTCAAAATAGAGCCAAATCTTACCAAAAAGTCTAAAGGGACCCAGTTTATGAAATGGGCCCTCATAACCATCTCCATAGAATTATTCTGAATGTATAATCAATGCACATGAACTCTTCATCAATTTCATCATAAGGTATTGTGTGTAGCCACTCTCAAAGATCTAAAATAGTTATTGGAAAATTGTATTTAATTTTTGTTTTAAAAAAATTGGTTATATTTCCTTGAGTATAATGATGCATGATTAGATTAATTATAAATAACTCAAATATTAGATGTCTACCAAATCTCTAGTGATAATAACTTATCAAATGAAACACATATTCATGAATTTAATTTTTTCAAAGTGATGTACCTTAAACATAGATTCACATGTAATAATTTAAATAGAACTTATTCTCTCTCTCTCTCTCTCTCTCTCTCTCTCTCTCTCTCTCTCTCTCTCTCTCTCTCTCTCTCTCTCTCTCTCTCTCTCTCTCTCTCTCTCTCTCTCTCTCTCTCTCTCTGTGATATATTATATAACAAATCAACTTCAATTGGAGATTCGAAAGGTATTTTCTTTGCATGAAATAGAGAATAAGTAGGTCTTAATTCTGATATATTATATAACATTTGAGATAACGTGTAATTATTTGTAGTTGACATTTAACTTTCTATATTTTTGAACATATCATTTGTGTGGTTGTAAGGAATAGATTCAATATTAATTGAACTTGCAATATATATATATAATCCAGACTTTTATTTTTTATAAAAACTTAAAAAAAACTTAATGATATCAAAACTTAAAAAAAAAACCTAAACATCTATATATGTATATATATATATATATATATAATATATATATTTTAACATTAATAAAATGCTTATAAAATTTACATCAAATAAAATTAATATTAAGTTATAAATGATTATTAAATGAAATATTAAAATGTATTCTTATATAAAACATTACATTCAAAAAATGTAATTAAAATAATAAAATTAATAAAATTATAATATTAGAAGTTTTTAAAAACATCTTAAAATCAAAATAAAATGAAACAAAGGATTTAATATATTTTGAAACAAAAATAAAACAAAGATCAAATTTATTTTTGTTTCATAATCATTAACTACAATCATAAAGGTCAATTATCTATACGAGTTATTGGACATTCAAACATGAAAATGATATTTTATAGTATAACAAAATTTTAAGTTATATACAAGATCATAATAATGTTGCACATAATATGTAGTTTTTTTTTTAATACATGATCAAATCAACTATGAAAAAGAAAAACAAGATAAATACATTTTAATTTATATGGACATAAATTAGGTTATTTAAAAATCGACATTGTAACACAATTATTTTTTGATGTTTATAAACTCATTATTTTATCCATCTTCATGGATTATAAGATTGAGGCCAATGTTTGAATAGGAATAAGATAAACAAAAATTCCTAAATATTATCTGTGATATAAATAAAAATTTAAACTATCATGAAGTCAACAAAAATATAAATAGAAACAAATTAAAATTATAAACTAAAAAATATAATTAAAATTAATAAATATAATAGAATAATAATTCTGATAAAAATAGATTAAAATTAGATTAAACCCACCTTTAATAGATGTTGTTGGTCCCAGCCCAAGCACAATGGGAGATCTATATCTCCCCTTGGGTTTGAAAGGATAAAACATGAACAACTTACCAGGAAAGCAAAGGAAGTACCAAAAAGAGATCCAAAAATAAAACAACCCAAAAATACCATAGGTTCCCAAAAGGGACCTAACATGAATAGAGAAATAATCCCATAAACAACTAGTGCGAGAGCCATTATGGGCAGAGAGATTAGAACTATAAGGATTAGAAATAGAATACCAAAGCATCCGATTTTGATTAGATCAGGAACTAGAGGAAATAAAACTTTGACATTTGACTTGTGCGATAACCAACTAGTTTTGATTGGACTAAAAACTAGCCTAGACTGATAGAGCCAGTAGCCCAAGTCTCAAAGGTCAATCGATCCAATTTTGAATAGATCGAGAAACAACTTGGATATAAAAGGAAATACAAGTTTCCAAATAGCTCTCAAGGTCCCTAAAGGACCCAAACCCTGACAAAAGCCAAAGGAGAAAACCCTTGTTGGTTTTACATGGAGTCGCAACCTTTCTAGACTTAAAAGAGCTTGAGGCCTAAATCTATGAAATAAACACTTGGATCCTCCAAAGGACCCACCACTCCAAAATTTTTGCTGAATCAATTTTAGTTGGACCAAAAACCAGCGTGACCTAACAAAATAAGAAATCCACTACTCAAAAGTGTAAAAATTTTGCAAACCAATTTGACTAGATCAGGGACCATCCTAGACACAACTGGAAGTCTAGGTCTTTGTAAATTGTGTAAGAGAAAAGATCATGGGGATCCTCAATGGAACCTAGACTACGTTAACCTAGATCAAACACGAAAGGTCATCCCAGAGCATTCAGGTTGTAATGATTATTCCTGAAACCATTCTCGGCCTCAATAGGCCTGTGTTCCCAAAAAACAAAAAAGTCTTCCAAATAGGATCAATAATTATTTGAAACATTGACTCGATCCAAATTATCTAGCAACTAAATCTAATGGTCACACCGAGACAAATGTTTCTTGGCCAAAGCCTAAAAAAGATGGTTAAATCTAAGATTTGATCGTGAAGGCCGTAACCATTCGGGAAACTGCTACAAATCATGTCTTCCAAGATACCGCAACCGCTCCACGGACCATAAAGCCTTCAAAATAGAGCCAACCCCTACCGTTAAGACTAAAGGGACCCAATTGTTGAAACGGTCCCTCATAACCATCTCCATAGAATGGTTCTAAAACACAAGGTAGCTCCCTTCAAACCAGCGGAGCAGTGACCAATACGATAATAGCCAGTGAAGACCGTGAATGAGCCCCAAACCCTGAAAGGGATTAAACAAGCCAAAAGCTGTAATTTGAAATTCAAAAGAGGCCATAGGTAGGAAATCCAACCAACAGGTTTAAATTTCAATGGTGAGCGAATCTGGTCAACCTGAGATCGAATCCAGTCACCATGAGAATCCTGAAAACACCCGACCCAGCCAAAGAGTTTCAAAATTTTCCACCGACTTGATCATTGGCAGTCATAAGCACGTAAGGGGATCGATCTTCAACACCCACCTTATCTTGTCAAAGTGGAAACCATAGCAGAGTGCCACTACGCAGCACCATGTCCAAAATGGACGTGGACAATTGTAGATGTAGTCTAACACTTCAAACACCAAGTAACCAGCATAATGTAAACCCAAGTATTTGAATACATAAATCCATCTTAGAGATAGCGCGAGAATTTTTTTTTAAGGAGCCAACGACCCTTAAGCATCTCAACTAGAGTCTATAGAAATTTATGGACCCCATAAAGAAAGGAACTGCGATCACCCGATACCCGACGTCTAGCTCCAAGGTCCGTGACAGGGATGAGAACCACACCCAATCTTTGACCACATCCATCGAAGGTCCCGAGCGGATCAGAATAGACCATAGAGTTGGATTGGTCGAGCATGAACAGAGGTCCAATGCAAGTAAAAGGATTGGTCAGGTTTAGGCCACACAACAGGCACTTAGAATAATTCCTTGCACTGCTGAGGGCAAACAATCCTAAGCCAAACAAAAAGGCTCCTCTCAAGCAAGACCCAAATGTGCACACTAGAGAACTCACCATCCGCAAACCCCAAGACACAGAAGATCTGTGAAACCGTTAAGAGAGACCATCATCCATCTCAACCTCATCCCCATCGTCCTTATCTTCTTTTCCTTCTTCCTCCTCCCATGCACCAGTGTTCAAACACCCTTGCTCGCTCCCTTTCCCGCTCAAAATAGAATAAACTAATAATAAAATAAAATTTAATATTTTTTTATTATTATTGTTAAAGTAAATTTTTTCATAAGGAACTCTACTCTAAATGGAGAGAAATATAAAAAATGAAAGTCAAACGAAGCTCCTCTTCTTAAAAAAAAAAAAAAAAAAAACGACAACAGACATGCTAAGAAAATAATGTTGAGATCTAAGAGTCATATTTAGTGATTTCAACTCTTTATATCCTCTTCCTATCCTTTTATTATCCTCTTCCTATCCTTTTATTATACACAATAGTCCATTCTCCACCTTTGCCTGTATCTTAAAAACCAAAGGAGACTTCAAAATTATCCATTGATTTAAAGTTCTTCATTCCCTCATTTGAATGCGAAGTATCACAATTAATTTTTGAAACAAATACTGTCAGCAACATAGCTCCATCTAGATCATATTTTTGCTCTTCCATAAGACATGAATCTCCTTCTATTCTTTGCTCCTCCTCATATTTTTCTTCTTCCTTGGTCTTGTCCTTTTTATAATCTAGAGATTTTTCCTCATCTTCGATCTCAAGAACATTTAAGGCCTCCACTATGAAATGATTAATAACGCCTCCACTATGAAATGATTAATAACGCCATCCTTCCACTAATATTTACTGATTTTATTTCTAGAATTTTGACATAAACCAACCATATGCCTTGTAGTAAAACATATTCTATGTAGTAAAACATATTCTATGTAGTAAAACATATTCTATATTGGAAAGGTAGCCATTTGTACTCAAGAATTTAAGTCCAACTACGATTTTGACTTTCAAATCAATAGTTGCAGGGAGTTTGGAAGACATATCCATACAAACTAAGATTCAATCATTGGTCGTATGATGATAGTTCATAATAGGAACATTCACCCCAATTAATATCAAAAATAAATATAAAAAATATATAGTAATAAAAAAATTAAATGGAATATAAATTAAATTAAATTAAAAAATAAAATAAAATAAAAAAGAACTGAAATAATATATAGTACAATTAAATTAAATTGAAATTAAATTAAATTAATAAAACAAAATAAAATATTAAGAAAAATAAAATAAGCTATATATTCAATCAGATTATATATATAACATCAAAGACAAAAATGTATTCTATTAAATTCGATTACAATTTTTGACAGTCTGCTCAAATTTTCGTTTTACGTATACAATAAGTAAATGATTATATTTTTAAACAAAAAAGTGAATACATGCATTCTGTTATTAGAATTACTCCGTACACAACATATATCTTAGATGCCTATTTAATTTCTGAGCTTTGGTTTATATGGAAATCGATTTGGGGAGTGGTTAAGTCAATCCTTTATTGTAACCTTTTTGTATCATCCTCGTACCAAGGTAATGGATTCCAACCTTTCTTCAGAGTTATATGGATAAATATTTTAAAGCTAGTGTAGTATTTAGCTGCTCCTTGGCATAAGACTAAGGTTGATCAATAAAGGGACAAGGCCATCTATGCATCTGATCAATGCTTCCAGACTAAAACTCCCACAAGATTAATTTATTCATATCAAGCCAGTTAACTAACCCATGTAATATATATGTTGTAACAAAAACCGGGCTTATTTGCACATAATTGGCTATAGACAAATTGATCTTGAAATAAAATATGAAGTCTAATATTAGATTGATCACTAGAAGTACATATTCATTATCTCAACTGTTTTCAGCTTTCATTTTTTATGTTTTAAAGGAGCTAGTAAATACTGTTGCCTCTTACTCATTTCAATAGCTATGTTGGATGTTAATGCTTTATCCTAAAGACTATTTTGGCCTAGTTAAGGGCTAACGGTAAGACAGAGTGCGCATCACTAATAGGACTTTAGAATTATTTTACAACCGTGGATTTATATTGATGCTCTTTGACATATTTTCACAGTTATATGCAACAAGTTCCTTTCCAGGTATCTTATAATTAATTTTTATTGTATATAAAGTGCAAGGAAGCTTTTTTGAACATGTGGAGACTATGTTAACATAAAATAATTAAAACCGGAGGTTGGCATACTTATCGTGGTTTTAGGGTAGCACCTAAACATATAAAGTTGAAAAATGTAAGTAATTATTGTTCGAACCTTAGCCAGAATGGTCAGCCGAACCCTGAATTGACGTCGATTGTATCTAGATGATGTTTTTCAGCATTTTTTTAACTATCAAAATACATTCCAATTCTCAAAGATTAATGGTAGTTCGCATGATTAAGAAGTCTAGAAATGACCTTGACTCATTGGATCCCACAGGTAGTGGCTAATAGAAAGGATATACTTTTTTAGTTAAATCGGATTATGTTGTGAATTGTCTAAAGGAGGGCACACGTTATTTATAGAGATACTTATGACCGTAGATGTCAACGATTTTTTTAGGAACGTGCCTTAACAAGGTGATATCGGTGGTTGATCCTAGTTTGAGATCTATATTTTTTTTTAGAGGAGGTTGGTCTTAAGTTTCCAAATTGAAGAATATATATGCACACCCACCTCAATTATGATTTAATATTGAATATGTAATTGGCCGCATAATGATCTCCTCTCTTTACTTCTTGGCAATTCAATCCGAATAACCTGCTTTTACAGATTGTTGTAGGCTATGCTTTTAGTGTAATCGTGTAAAGGGTAATATAATAAAGGGTAACATGATATATGTAACATGCATTTAATTTCATTTTGAGTTTTTTTATAACCTTGTTTTCTTTTAAATATGTATAATTTTGAAGGATTTAGAAGAAGTTTAAATTATGATTTGTTATATATTTTTGATGAGTATATTTTAATGATTGTTTTTATTTATAATGTAATGTATTGGTATGCATGCATAGATTAAAAATAGTTATATTGATACAGTTAGATGATAAAAATTATCTTATGTTAATTTTGTTTTGATTAATATGAAAATTATTAATAAATAATAATGTTATCAATTTTATGTTGATGTAATTTTTTAGACTATTTTAAACATGTCCATGTAACATAGTATAAAATATATACGAACAAAAAAATTAGATATAAAAGTAAAAGAATCTGTTATTAATTGAGGGATACATAAAATTAAAACCTTATAGATAATAATTTGATCATTGAAGATAATAATTTTTTTTATTAAAATAATTCTAAAGTTTCATTTAGAATCTATTATCTAACATAAAGCATAAATTATTTTATTAGTTCAAATAGAATATCACTTCAGAATCATCTCCATAGAAGTATAAGATAAGTATCTTGCTATAATATCTACCATCACAATATATGAATAACGACCTCTAAGGAAATGATTAACTTATATTTTACATATGATTAGGGACTCACAATAAGATGACATTGTATGAGGAACTGGCAATTAGGAAGATCAATACACACAAATACATCCTTCCTTTTGGTATAAGTACAATAATACTTATGTTTAGAATAATTCAATTTAACAAAAAATACTCATTTTATTATAATATAATTTTGCAAATATTTTTCACATGGTTTAATGTTATAGTCCTTCCAATTAAATGTTTAACTAGTTTCAAAGTATTGTGTAGACTTTGATCACAAAATTGTATAAATATTTTAACTTAAAACTGAGCCGTTGGTTTCAAAATAATAAATGAGGTCCTACATATTTAATATTCCATCTTATAAAGTTTTATATTAAAATAAGTGGCCCCATAAGATATAATATATTTATCATGAGATAAATAATGAGATATATATATAAAAATGATCCTTGACTTAACACCTTACACACATATTTATTTCCTTTTTATAAAATAATTATGATCAATCCTATTAATTAGGATTTGTATAGAATTATAATTTTTTGAAAAGAATAAGGAATTTTTTTTTTATAATTGTAATTATTAAAATTGAAGATACTCCAAAATAGCTACAATCAACAAGTAGTGAAAATGTTCATTTCATAAAAGGAGAAGAGTTTTCACATAAGATATTTATAACACACTCCATAATAGGAGTTCACAATATAAAGAGAAATGCATTTATTGAATCGTTATTATCTTCTATCAACCTTCATCCTACACTACAATCATTAAGCAAGTCACATCAAAAAAAAAAGTTCAATACATCTTTAAAAAGATACATAAGAGAATTAATTTATGAGTATAACAACCATAATCAACACAAAATGTCAACAAATATTCAATAGCTCTTCATTTATAGAGTAGAACTCATTTTTAGCAATATATTGTTTGATTATAGAAATTGATAGTATTAAGAATTATGGAAAATATTTTGATCCCACTTAAGCAATTGATTTTAAACAAGTAATTAAATATATCATATATTATTAGGTAACTGAGGAAATAAATTACACTCATTTATATGCACACTACATCACAATGGAAACATGTCACATTACTATATTATATCTTCACATTTAAATAAAATGCAATATACGACACTAGTAAAAAATAGTCAACAACAAAATAAAATTTGAAATTAGCTTTTATTGATTATTTATCTCATAATGAGAATAACTGAGGCCATATGGTTATATCCCAAATAAATTTTCTCACCTAATAAAGGTTATGGTTCTTTACATTATACTTAAATTTATATGAATCCACTACATATCTATAAGGCATTCAATCATAATCTAATTATATCTTTCCATATAGTTTTATATTGCAATAGATTTTTAATAACATTTACCAATTTATTACCTCATTACATAATCACACCAAACATCATTATACTAATTGTTTACATTTTTTACTTCAATTCAATCTTCATTCACACAACCTTGGGCCTTTGAAGGTGTGTTGCCATATATTGAAGATTATGGAGTTTCCAAGAGTAAAATTAATTCAACGTATAAAATGTAGAATGTGGTTCATACTCAGACTAGGGGTTTAATTAACGAAAACTATTATCATCTATGATGATTAGTTTGGGAAAACACATTCATCATTAGGAAGTAGACTCAAAAAATAAATTTTATAGTTTTATACATGGAACCATTCCTTTTATTCATCATGAAGGAAATCATGAAAATAATTCAATAAGTTTGATTGAATAGTTTTGAATGCAAATTTCAAAAACATAACAATTCATGGATATCAAGAAAAGAAAAAATAACTATAGCAGATTCAATACAAAAAGTTCTAATAAAATGAATTTAAAAATAAATGCCATTTTTCTATTGAAGGGAGATTTGTCTAACCCCCTAACTTTCTGAAGTCTCCCTTGGCCATCTATGGAAGTTCATATTCCTCTCAAGATTAACAGATCCAAGAGAAGATAAAAAAAATATGCTGAGTAAACATAGTTCGATGCAATCAGTCTAATAAAACCCAATTAACACTACACTTCAAAAAATAATTTGCTAATTTTGAGAAGACTTTTAAGTCTACTAAGAAAATGGAAATTTAATGATGTTAAACAAATAATGAATTATGTAATGGAGGCCTGATTACAATTATGGAAAATAACAAATCTATCCACGAGAAAAATTATACCAAATAGAAGTTTTGTTTTACCCAATTTTGAATGGCCCAAGCTAGGAACTAAGAGAATTACTTGCATCAACATTAACCAAATGAAAGGTAACATTAATAAATGGGAAGAAAGACACTTTACCTTTGGTTGACCAAAGATATCATGTCCTCTGTAGATGATTTTATAACCAAAAAAACAAAGGTAAAATAAAATGACCATCAGCTTCGAGCTTACGGTGAGCTACTTTATAGTATTACCATAATTGAAAATTTTTGATGCATTCATCCAAGTTGCGTCTTCAATTTTTTAATCTTTGCACTTGAAAAGTTAAGATAGTGCTCACTGCCTCATGTCTTCTTGCCAACTCTAATATCTATAATGACTTATATTATTTATATGGTCGTGACAACGGCTCCTTCCAATCCTCAACTAAAAAATCTATGTTGTTACTTGTTTCCCAATCAACATACAAGTATAAATCATCCATATTGAATATATAAAAATAACCAACTCCATCAAGTAACTCAATCTCATATGAATTAGGTGATAACTTCATTACAATCTTGTACGACACAATATTTTTCAACTTGAGTTTGTCATATTGACCTTTAAAAAACATCACCTTGTGCAAAAGCACAAACAAAAAGTACCCAACATAAGAATTCAATATTCTCAATTACATATTATCATGTTATTTTCATTTTCCATCACTCTCTTCAAGTATTCTCTTAGCTTCTTGATACACATTGTGCATATCTTGAGCATATTCTTCACCTTCTACACATATTCTTCTCATAATAGTTATACAATCAATTCACATACACCTCTAATTCTAATCCCACACAATATTTTAAATGACTCATTCCCTTATTACATATGACTAAATCATTTCAACAAATTCAAATTGTGCCAACATCATGTCCAACTATTCTAGCTTGTGACCAACTAAATATCTCAGTATTTTATCAACAATATGACTCACCATATCCATTTTGTCGATCTGTATAAGGGTGAGAAGTTGGAATGAAGTTTAATTTGGTACTCAACTTATTCTATGTCATCTTCCATAATTGGTCATCAAACTTCATATCTCTATCCAATACAGTACTCCAAGGCAATCCATGGAATTTAACAATTTATTGAAAGAGGAAATGTTCAATGTGTGTGACATCATTTGTCTTAATGCATTCTATAAAGGGATCCATATTTGAAAATGTATCAATAGAAATAAATATGGAATAAATTCTTCACTATATTCTTGAAAACTAATAACAAAATTCATGCTCAACACATCCCATGGTCCATCTATAATGGGAAATGGTTGATAGAAAAAAACATTATTACTCTTTCCCTTTTGTTGGAGGAATATACATTGATGCACAAACTTATTCACATATATACCCACATGTGACCAATGGCATATTTCATTAATATACACCAAAGTATTGTCATATCCAAACTAACTAAAAATCACTCTGCTACACTTCTCCTTCAAAAATTTATCACTCATGGACCCTTGTGGTATACACAAATTTCATCCTTTGAATAATACTACATCTTGTAACATGTACTCTAACCATAGACTAATTTCCACATCCATTGGATTCTTATACATTGTCTGTGAATCTTGGAAATTAAGTCTTCCTCATCCAACTACTTTTTGGATATAGATCCAAGTACCTCTACCTTCAATTCATTCACTAAAAGACCTTTCCTACTCAAGGAGTATGCTACCTTGTTAAACTTTCCACTCCTTGGATTCAATATAATATAATATAATATATATGATTCAATTATATCCACTTCATATGTAGTTCATTTAACTTAACTTGTTTGTTTATGAGTTACAAAACATGATTGTCCATGTATAAAATGAAATCATTTAGCAACAAGTAATGTTGTCACTTCTTGATAGTTTCTAACATTATCTAGAATTCTTGGTCATGGATCAAATAATTCCTCTAAGAATAGCTCAACTTCTCACTGAAATAGGAAATGGGTTTACCTTCTAGACTCAACATGGTACATATATTTTTTTACTTGGATCAAAATCAAGCTGAAACACATTACCATAATATGGTAAGCCTATAACTTGGTGTTCCATCACTTTTCTCTTGAAAAACTAAATTTTACTCTCTACTGAAACAATACAAAAATAAATATTCTTATCTCCCTTGATTGTATCTATGATGGGTGCACATACGCTACTAAATTTTATGATAAACTTTTTATAGAATCTCTCTATCCCATGGAAACTCAATTTTTCAAACATACTTTCTAGGAAAGGCCAATCCAAAAATTTCGCCGCCTTCTTGGGGTGTATATTCATCCATTATATTTAGATTTAAAAACTGAAATACACTAACTCTTCAAGCATGAATTTTCAATTCTTCAAGTTCACTAGCAAATTTTCTTCCTTCTATTTATCCAAAACTAACTTTAAATGTCCCAAATGATCATCATAGGAAATAACGAAAGCAAAAATGTTTTCTAAATAAACTATTGTATTACATGTGAAAGGATTCAACACTTCATTCATGAGTATAATCAATGTACTTTTAGAATTTGATAAACTGAATGCCATGACTATTCACTCATACAATTTATCATTCATCTTAAATGTGGTCTTCGATTCATCTCCTCTTATGTGGATTTGATGATAAACATAATTACCTTACCCCACTCAAATAGTCTATTAATTCATCCATTATTGGCAACAAAAACCTGTAATTAAAGGTGATCTTGTTTATTACAAGGGAAGTTATACATATTTTCCATCCCCCACCTTTCTTCGGTTCCAACACATATGGAAATGTACATAGGTTCATACTCACATGGATTATGCCCTTAATTGATAGCTCATGAATTTGCTTCTTTATCTCCTCATTCTCTATTGTAAACAACCTATAGGATAGTTTGTTACAAATATTCACTCTTGTTTCTAAAACCATATGATGACTAATATTCCTTATAAGTGGTATTCCATTAGGTAACTCACTAATTATAATATAGAAATAATTCTTAAACATATTTTGATTTTCATTAGGAAATTTAATTACTATAGTGGCTATCACAACATGCACATGTGTATAAATTACTGAAAAACCTAGTTATTCATCCTTAACCACATTTAATAAATCATTATCGCATACCAACATTGATTTGGAACTACTTCCCACTTCATCTCCTTTGTCTTTCAATGGACTGAAGGTGAATTTATTATCACCATTCATAATAGTTTAGTCGTTTGACTATCCTCCATGCATGAATATCTTATGAAACATCCATGGCCTTCCCAACAAAACATGACACATGTCTATGGGAATGTAATCACATAAAACATGGTCCTTGTATGAACTAAACTAAGCATTCACCACACACTACTCATTAACTATCAGTAGGTGCCACTTAAGAAACCAAGAAACCTTTTATGATGTAGGATGTGGTAAACATTTTTTCTGAAGTATTTCTACCATTTATTGAGAAACCAAGTTATCTATGCAACCACTATCAATAAAAAATCTACAACACTTACATCAAGACTTGTAAATAGTTTGGAATATAATATTTGGTTGTGTTAGTTTGTTCACCTCCTCGGATTATTTTAACATAACTCTTTTCATCAGTAGATCCTCTCCTTATTTTAGATCTTTGATACGATTGAGACACCCAACACTCTCCTCATCTTCAAAAGTTGTATGAGTTGTCTCTTCATCTCTCTTACCATTATTCTTAGGTTTTCTTAGACAACATTTATCCTTATTACTGGCATACTTATTACACCTAAAAAACTTACCAAAAATATCTCTACCTCTACCACATCTATTGACCTACTCTATCTTGCGGATGAGGAGGTTGAGTTGCCTACCTTCACATACCCCAAAGGGGACCCAAACTCCAGTGGGTGGTCACTCCTTTCTCATAGAACTGTACGTGATCTTCATCATCATATGAATCCATCTTGAGATTCACATCATCAACCATCCCACTGGGAAGGGAATCATCTAATATAATAGAGCATGAAGATCCCTCTAAGTATATCATATGCTCTAATGGAGAGATACATATAGGGGTTTTAGTTCTTAATGTCTACCTCAAACCATTGATTTTTTGACCTTTTCTACCATTGTTTGGTCCTCGCCCTCTCAAAGGCCTTCCTCTACCTATAGATTTTGTTTTCGACTTCTTTGTCAACTTCTCCTTTTTATTCATTGCAAAATTATTGGCTTCCTTTATAGTTTTTAGGTTCAACAAACATATTTCATCATGTATGGAAAAGCACAGTCCATTCAAATACCTTGCAACATTTTTATGCATCCTCAATAGCTTTTTTAGCTTGTATGGTGAATCTATAGATTTCCTTGATGGATTATTTGATACTCACCTCCTTGTGTCCCAAAATTTTTAGCCTTCCTAGTAAGCTCAATTAATAGTCTGAGATCAGAAAAATTCTTTCAATATTGTTAACATTAAATCCCATGATCTTATTTTTTTTTAATTCTTTTTCTCTCTTAGTCTACACATTATCCCACCATGAGGATGTATGACCCTTCAAATTCGTGTATGCAAAATTTATCTTCTTTTATTCTGAAATAGACTCATAATCAATTTCTTTCCATTTTAGCCTCCATTCTATGATTGTTTTGGGATTCAAACTACCAATATAATAAGGTGTACCTAGTTTTATCTAACATTCAGCTATAATAAATATCATCTTAGCTTTATGTTTTATATCTTTTATCGCAACCTCTTCATCTCGTTCTTCTTCATCCTTGCTCATGTTACCACTATGAGCCAGTCTCCTTTAAGATAATTTCATTGCGTCCAACCTTCCCTGATACCTCTCATCATCTCAACAAAATATAAAACTGGAGGTTCTTTCAAGATTTCCCCTCTTTGAATAAAATTTTAGCAATGTGCCATCTCTCCGATGATTTAAACTTGTCTTTTAAAGTTTGGCAATAAACTCTACCGAAGTCTTCTCTCTACACATTCTACTAACAAGAAAATGTAGCACCGATGTTAATTGGTTCACCTGCAAATTGGGGTTGAAATTAAGGACAACCCTTTCATTTACTATCCTTAGTTTTGGAATACACATTCATTATTAAAAACTAAACTAAGAAAAAAAAATTTGAAATTTAACATGGAACCATTCCTTTTATTCATCTTGAAGGAAATCAAGAAAAAACTAAAGCAAGACTTGCTGACAAGTTTTGAATACAATTTTCAGCATCACAATCCTTCACTAATGTCAAGAAGAGAAAAATAGCAATACCACATTCAATACACAACCCCAACAAAAGGAGTTTAAAAAAATATTCCATTTTATCATTTAAGGTTGGAACGGACCAACCTCTCAATTTTCCCCAGTGTCCCTCGGCCTTCCATGGCATTTCGTATGCATCTCAAACAAAATGGCTCCAAAAGAAGACCCAAAAAAATGTCGCGTTAAGCAAACACAAGTTGACCTAATCGTGTCATGAAACCCAATTATCATTACACTTCAACGATTTTCTCATGCTAATTTTGATAAGAATTTTGCGTCCGCTTAGCAAATGGACATTGAACCATGATGAATAAAAAATAAATCGGGAGACCCAATCACAACTATAAAGAAGAACAATTTTTTTCTCAGATAAAAAGACAAAACCAATTTTTACTCTAACCCAATTTTGAATGTCCCATGGCGAGAACCAAGAGAAGAACCTAAAACAACATACACAAAATTTAAGGCAAAACAAAACAATGGGAAAAACAAACTAGTTACGCAAGATAGCCTATCCAGTGCCATGTATTCTAATGCATTAGAATGTTTAAAAAAAAAGAATAATATACACATTACTTTCCCCGATGACATGTCATGTTAAGAAAACATGCGAACAAGAAGGGTTTAGTTTTATTAAATATTTCATATTGCTTGGTATGCAAGATATACTATCTTTGCCTTTAAAATATTCCACAAAATAGAAACATATAATTTGGGACTTATTCCATATTCCAATGCACAGCTCCAACTCTTCAATAAAGATCAAACAATGCCAATGCCACACCTAGCCACTGCTCTTATATGTTTTGGCTACGCTTCAAGGCTTCTCCAAGAAACGATTTTGACCAGGCATCATTGTTGGGGATATAAGGGTATAAAAAATATATTAATATTCCATCCATATTATATATTCTATTGAAGCATAAGTAAGAATGTATAATCAGCACAATATAAAGAATAATTGGCCCGAAGTGTCTACCAATTACCAGAACTACGAACAAACAAATGAAAATTTCTTTATCGTACGTAAACATAAGTGCCTATAAATGGACGGAGGAGTAAGTTTAATGTCTCTTGGAGAAAATAAACTAATAAATTGTCATATCACTACGGGAACTCATATATCAATTCCAGTCTGTTGCATTGCAGTCTAAAACTTGCTAAGCTAGAACGGTAACAAACATCCACTGCGTTTTTAAAAAAAAAAAATTGTGGTCGGTATCTAGGCAGACACATCCATTCCATTTTCCACTGGCCTGCCAACTGTGGAACGATATGAGCTTGTAAATACGTGAATATGGATAACCCAAAGTAAGCGGAGAATAGTGAGGAGAAAGGCATATTGACATTTAAGGAAAAGACACCCTATTTGTTGTAGCAAATCCACGGAAAAGTAGTAATTCTATCAATTCAATCCAATAGTATAGAGATTCAAAGTGCGGAGTCATGAAAGAAAAAACACACAGAATGACAACATGTCTCAATACCACTTCTATAAATTAGGCTTTGCCTTTCTAACAGAGACCAACTTGACCTTAATCATTTTTTAATGCATAATGTTTAAGATAACTGTAAACAAGGACTTGCATAAGCATCATATTGCCCAGGCTAAGTATCAAGAGTAATTGTAAGAGAATACATTCCTGGTTAGATGATGGATCCATTAATGTGAATCTTAGATTTTACTCAAGTCACCAACATGCTGGGAGGGCGAATATCCTGGTTGGGCAGCTGTTGTTTCCATCTGATGAAGCAACATCAACCTCTGTGTACTCCCAGCTGCACCATTACTTGACACCACTGACCGAATGAAGTCCTAGACCATATCCGTTTAAAATGAAACAGACACATTCTTAAACAAAGAAGAATTAATGCTCGCAGCTTCACCATGCAGCCAGCTAGGATAGCTACCATACAACCTCAACAGATTCTTGTCGTGTAATTGTAAGTGCGTAAGAAGGCCATAATTACTGTTGCCCTTGCCCTTGGATCGAGGAGTGATTTAAGGAAAAGACGAAATGGTGGTTCAAAGTATATTTGGAGGGAGATATTTTATATTTCAACAAGATAATCAATGATATAATAAAAGGGCCTATCTATTCCCTAATAGGCAGCATAGGCATACATTTCACAAAAATGATTTGGGGAAGATTCCATATAAAAGGTTGTAAGGTGGCCATTGAAATAGGCATTGTCATAGTCCTCTTTCAAAATAAATATTAAAAAAACTTATTAATAATAATTTATTATTTACTAATTCATATAATAATTACTCATTCACAATCTCTCATTCAATTTTATTCTTATTTTTCAAAAAAATTCAATGCTCTATAATTCACAACATAGTTTATATAATTTAATGTCAATATAATGATTTTTAAGGTTTTAGCCATATAACATGTCATTTTTATTGGTCTCTAAATTATTAAATTTAAGTCTTAAGATATATTTTGCATTTGACCATGAGACAATTTTTAATCATAAGTTCTTAAATTTTAATCCTTTGAATAACTTTTAAATTATGAACTAAAGTCTTCACACATCATTAACTGAATTGCATTTACCAACTCATAAGCTCCCATGGACCATCAATCATTTACCATTATCTTAACCCTAATTGTCATCAATCTAGCTCTATAGTTAACTTGTGTCCTCATTTGGACCATAGTAGTTCTCATCTGAAGCATAGCCATTCACATAATGTTTTTCTTTTAAATCATAGCCATATGCATAATGATTTCTATTTGGATCAAAACCATTCTCGTTGGGGTCATTGCATTTATATCAAGTCTACGGAAAATTGTCATATTGACCACAACATAAAAGACATATTTTTGCATGTAAAAGTGGAGCACGCTATGTTCTAATGATGGTTATGTTTTTAGATCAAATTGTATTTGTTTAATTTCAACACCTTTATTTTCCAACATAAGTTCCATGTTACCATTAAAAGGATGAAGAAAAAACTATAATTTCTACATGCATTTTAATTCCACCTTTTCCCCAAAATGAATTGGAAGCAAGGGTGGTAGAAATATCTACTACACATCAAAATGGTCCTTAACTATTTTGTGAATACATATTTATCCACATAAAATGAAATTATGTGTTCCTGTAGGATTCAAATTTTTATCATAAATGGTCCTATATAAGACTAATTTGTTTATTTTGGGATTTGCACTTCTTGTCCTTGACCGATGAAATTTTGAAATGTGTCATAAGGAAATCAATTATATTCTCCTAACCATTAATCTCTTTCAAGAATTTATTTGGCATTGAATTGTTTTATTGTTAAACACTTATTAGTAAAACTTGTTAATCACTTCTTATTTGTCAATCATCGAATTGGTTGAGCATTATGATATTTAAAAATAATGAATTGTCTTTTGGTAATAAAGAAAACACCTAGTAAACTAGAAGAGATCAGTGATGAAATTTCCATGGAGGGTTACGAAGTGTACCTAGCAATGAGTAATGGATACTCCAAGGCTGTACAACATGTGTAAAGGTTAATAACAACAAGGATTAGGTTGAAAACTCTTATAATTTATTTCAAAAATAGGACACATTGCATCCAATTTCCCTTATAAAAGCATTAGCTTTGATGTAATGAAAAATAGTAAAATTATTCCAAAGGTTTGATTTTACACATTATTCCCTACATATTAGAGGAAAAGGTGTTATTTTTCACAAATTTGACATTTAAATTTTCATAAAAGAGTGAAAATCTTCAAAGTAGATCAAAAGTAAACTTTTATAAATAATTTTTAGAAAATGTTTATAGGATTTGATATTTTTACCTAATTTTCACATAATTATTGTTAATTTTGTGCAATCCAATCATGAAGCTTAATAATTGAACAATCAATTTAGGATATGGAGGAGATATTATGTATATGATTTTGCACAAAATGTAACTATCATGAGAAAACTTATAATGTAGGTCATATTTCTAAATGAGTTTTAATTAGTAGTCCTAGTTAAGGCATATAAAATCATGGGATAAATCATGTTTAATACCCATTTTAAATATAAAGTTTTTGAAGGAACTTATAGTTGATATAAAATATTCCTAATGTAAAATAACAACATAACAATCATAGTTACAAAATTGCAAAAGCAACTCAATCAACATATGCTAAGCAAGGAATTTTACCAAGGTGGTATGCTACTTTCAATCATAGTTAGCATATTGAGAAAATTCTAGGGGTTCAAGTCATCATGTTGTACCTTATGTGGTCAAGTATAAGTAAAATTAATAAGGTATTAGCCTTTGTAAGTTATTTTCATCATATCAATAAGGGTTTTGGGACTTCCATGAATCCCATCATTAGTGTAAGAACCATATCCAATAAAAATTATACACACATATAACAATTAAATATCCATATCATGGTCCTACTTGTTACATAACATTTACTTCTACACATTGTTAGTGCCCAAAATCATACTTAATAATTTCTACCCTTGTTGATAAACTAATACGTGATTATTTCAAATGTTACCTCAATCTACAAGTGTATTCACTTGAGTTATAAAAAACCCAGCTCTCATGTTCATGTTGTGTAAACCTTGTAAGATCTCCATTTTGACTAACGATTAACATCTTTGGGGTTTCATGAGATTTTAGGGTCTATAATATAAATTAAGATGGAAAGATCAAATAATGTTGAGTATTATTTTTCCATTATAAAAATAAATAAAGTGGTCAATATTTTGAGAGATATTATAATTTTTCATATTACAAACTTGTAGATTATTTCCCAAGTTTCTATTCTCGATGGACATATTGGTGGGAAAAGTAACATGTAAAAAAAAACTTCCTCAAAATGCAAGTTATAATTTGAAAATTGACCTCCTGAACCCACAGGAAAGGATAAAAAAGGATTATGGTGAGGATGTGATGTGTATTAGCAAAGTAAAAAACCAATATTCAAAACACTAGCTAGCTAGAAAGAGATCCATGCTATTAAGGCATCCCATGTAGAAGGTTTCGAAGAACTGTAAGAAGGGTAGAAAAGGTCTATGTGGGAGTAATAGTTTGAAAATGTACTAAATTCATACCAATTATTCCAAGGCCTACATGGAAAATAACAAATAATTCCATGCCAGTAATAGGAAGGAGTATGCCAACTCCTCCTTGAAATCAAGTTAACAAATGAATAAAAGATAAAAAAATATATATAAGGAGAAGGTTTGCAAATTTTTGAGGTTAAAAAACTAGTTTGACCAATTTAAAAATTTCCTATGAGGTATGAGATGTCTGGCGGAATTCCAAAGAAAAAGGGCAAATTTTCATTTATAAAGTACAATCCCATCTTTGCCACCCACCATAAGTAAATGCCCATGTGGATAGAGTAAGGAAGGGTCTATGGATTTTTTGATAAGAATTATAATTTACACATTTGTAATTTACAAATATGGAAATTGCGTATAATTTTCCTAAATATGTAGCACACCATGAAGAAGCACCATGGAAATATTCATCAAAGAAATAAGTCAGAAATGCAAGTTTTATACTTACAATTTCTAAACTCCTTGAAAGTATCTAAAACCCACGAGAGCAAAGGTGTCTATCACATGGGATGTTAGTATAAATCATAATTAGGAAAGTATCATGCCAAATCAGATATTGAAAATGCAATTCGTAATTAATAATTATGTATAAAGTTCCCATACCTAGTGGAACCTTTGGGCATAAAAGTAGCTTTAAAAATACAAGTTGTAAGTTGAAAATAGATCTTTGACATCTACAGTATTGAAATATGTGCTTGTAGGAAGTTTAAAATCACATTGGAGGAAAAATAATGCCATATGTCTTTATCAATTTATGAATTGAATTGAAGGAAGATAAAAATTCTAGATGCAACTTTGCATCTTTATGCATTGTTAAGTTTCAACTCTAATGCCTTGTGGCTAGAAGTGGCTTCATGGAAGGGGCTAAGAAACTAAAATAACATTCAACACATAATGCTACATAAATGACAATCATGCAAAGGGAATCACAATTATCAAAATGTGAAATTGAGGCATATACAACATTGGTAACAATCTAGAGAATAGTTGATGATAGGACTTAGAAAATCAGCAATTCTGGAACACAAGGTTTTTATGTTTGAGATGGAATGTTGAAGCTTAACATAGGATCTGCAAGAATTAGATGCTTGATTTTCTCAGGAAAAAAAGATAATAATAAAATAATCTAATCAAACATATTAGGCATAGAGAGAGGAAGTAGAGTGGACATGCCAAGTAGAGAGGGAAGTAGAGGCCAAGCTTTCTACCATGGAGGCTTAAAATCCAAAGATGAGATTCAAAATGTCAAACATGAAAATATTTTTAAAATCCATGGATGCTATGTAGAATGAAGTCATCAAATTTTGGTCTATGAGTACTTTGAGAACATTAACATTGTTCAAGCTTTACTAGGTTTAGAGAATAAGAGAATAGATTTTCACTAGCCAAATAGAGTTAAGATTTGCATGGGAAATGCTAGTGGTCTTGCTTGTCTCTATGAGGAGCTTGTTTCATAAATTGTAGACGAAGATATTAAATATAGTAATTTACTTCTTGACAAATATCTTAACACAAAGATAGTAAACTTTAGTATGGATAATTTTTTTTTCAGATAATATCACTCATATCAACACACAAGATGCTATCATAATTAGTTATTTGGCCCCATAATATGCCATACATGGATAACTAATAGAGAAATTAGACATTGTGTCGATGTATGAAATAGAAAAAGGCTTAGCTTCAAAGGAGATCTTATATAGGGTAAATTTATAAACTAGGATGTAATGGAGTCAAGAAGAAAAGTCAACTAAAATGGAAGTCTACACAAGATTTCAAGGAGAAATTCCATTTTGCATATTTACAAATGTGCAATTTAAAAAATGTACTCAGATGTCTGCCACTCGCAAGTCAACATGAATTTGAAGGTAGAGGCAGAACATTAAATGCCAATTATAATTTTGCATTTTTTAAAATTATAAATTGCACTAGAAGCTCTCAAGTCTATGGAGGAAGTTATGAGGGGAACTGTAACTCTAGATTGTAGGTTGTAAAGTTATAAATTGCAAATGTGGATTTGACTTTTGGATTTTTTCCAACTTCCAAGGTTGCAATTTTGGTTTGAAATCCCATAGTACAAAGAAGGTGAAATATTGCAAAAAAATTTGGAAGGTCTACATAAAGAAAAAAAGAGTAAAATAATACACTTGTGCACTATAATTTTTTATGACAAACCTAAAAAGGGTCAAACGCCAAATGGGAAAAAGGAAAAGGCACGTTTAAGTCAAAATGTGGAAAAGTTAAATGAACCAAGTCTTTCCATTTCTAATATTTTCCTTGCATCGAATATCTCCATGAAAGGAATGTTTTCGGGTTCATGAGGCCAAGGTGTACCATTATAAGGACATTTTTTAAACCACCATAGATCCTTCTTTGGTTATATCATAAATGGAGTATTCCAATGAAATCATTGAAATGCAAGGGCCATTCTTTGGCTTACACAAAAAGAAGGGTAGTTGTCCAAAAGTTTCAAGTTGTGCAAATGATTAGTGGAATGCATGGCCAACCAGTTACACAAGAGGATAATGAGTTTATTTTTCTCCCAAGGGAATATTCTCCTTGAACCCTGAGTACATTGTATTTTTAGCAAAGGATATCAAGGGTTTGTTTTAAATCTCATCATGACATATATAGGTAGTTTTTTCAATGATTCCTTTACAAAAGAAAGAGTTTATATGTGTGATAAAGAGCATCTTACATCTACATAATCTTGGAAAAAATTTTGGAGCTGATTGCAAGTTTGTAATATTACAAATTGAAAATGGGGTGAGAAATTTGAATAACAATAGACCTTATCCTCTTTTAAAATATTGTTGGGTTTTATTGGTTTTTTTAAGTCTTAGGATTTTTCAAATTTAGGGATCCCTTCTTTGTGTATTTTCTCTCTCTTAATAAAGTGGTTGAAGCTATACAACCATTAGCAAGATCTGAGAGTATTCTATATGTCTCCCCTATTCAAGAGCAAACTCACCATGCTTCTCCCCATGTCAAATTTCTAAAACACTTGTGTATGTAAGATTCACTTTCAAGATAGTGTAAAATATCTATGATTTTTAATCTTTCCTATTAATGAAGTACAATTTAACATTTTACATGATCTATTGATTGGATATCGGGTTTAATTCTTAGTAATAGTGGTCATTTTGGGAATAGATCTAGGTTATAAATTGCTTTCTACATTGTAATTTGGAAATGTTTTGTTTATAACCTTTTAATGGCATCCTAGGTTTATGGATTTAATATGATAAATTATTTTAAATTCTAATTATAGTGTATTCTTTAGGGTTTCAACAATCATTTAAATATTTACATTGTATTAACATCGATAGATGGAAATCATTTTTTTTAGTTTCCTTAACTTGTCTTTGAGTCTTCTACATTTTTTTAATGAATTATGTCATGCTTGTTAAAGGTTATCTTTTTTTTTGAAAACCCTCACACCAAATTTTTATCTATACCTAACTCATTCTACGATCCCTACCCTATAAAAAATACATCCTTTTACATATTCTAATTATTGTTTGCCTATAGGTGCATAAATATTGCATATATAAAATGTATCTATGATTTTTATTTCAAGACCATCATTGTAATCTCCCTTTTAGACCTATGTTGTTGTAAAATTATTTAAAATGAAGGTTGAAATCATATTTAAATATATCATTATTAATTTTTTACTGGGATAGAGCACTTGCTCATTCTGTGTTACTGAGTACACTATGTAAACTTGGTTATGTCTTGGTCGTATTTGTGTTTTTCATGTGCCAATAATCCCCATGGATATTAAAATATAGTATCCCTCCATGCCATCAAAATGCCCCATAGGTCCTCTCACCTTTATTTAAGAAAAGCTAGAAGTAGTAGGGGCTTATCATACCCTTTGTTAGTGTCTTCTAGTCATTGTCTGTATTTAGTCTATACTAATGCTAAACCCTCCCTTGACTATAATGACATAATCCAAAATTTTCATATTTTTTTGCCACTCCAACCAAGTGTGCAAGTTTGATTTCAGTAAGTGTACAATTGGGAACCAAAACTCAATGGCATCATTACCAGGGGAAATTGTTATAACCCATGTTATAATGACTCTTACAAAGAACTACATTTGTTAAGGTTATTAAGCTCTTTGGCTTGGAAAATTTAATGCATTAACCTAAACTGTATAGTTTTAGAAAATGTTTATTCATATTATCTCATTTTTTTAATGTCAAGGTTATTTGAGTGTACTTTACTACTTTGGGCCACCAACTGTGCATCACTCTACTATCACCATTATTGGGGACTTTAAATATTTGTTAAATTGACATTTGTTGAACTTATTACAAGGAGCTATACATTTGTTCATGTTTTAAGTTGGTTTTCCCTTTTGAACATAAATATGTAGTTTAAGTATATTTAGTTTTGTATCTCATCACTAACTTTCCCCTCTTAATTTTTTCTCTCATTTCTCCCAGGCCTCAGGGGATCTAGAGCCTCTGACAAAATTTGTAATCTGGATCAATACAAATTGCACCTCCACTTCCCTTTTCTGTCGATCCGTATCATTTTCCTTATTTTCAGGATCTAGAGGTGTGGAGAAGAATTAAACTTTGGAAATGAGTCAAACTATAGTCAACACTTCAATTTCTACAATGCATCCTTTCTTGTCTTCATAGAAGCTATATATTCATAATCAAATTGTAATTTTATAAACTTAAAAATTGCATATACATTTCCCTTTTCTATAGTGCATTGACTTTTTGTCTTTTTGGAAATTTGTTTTTCATACCCAACACCTCTGATATAACACTTATGCCAAAAATGTAATATTATTTCTAACCTCTTAAACCCCTAGTAGAACTTTAAATCATACTTTAAAATTGATTTTTAATCCATATACCTCTACCCACCTCTTTAGTAATTTTTTATAGTCAACCTGTAGTCAACATGAAATTCTTTGCTAGGTTCCATGCATTTTCTATTTATCTCCATAGTCTTTGAAATGTTTGCATGGCATCTTGATCACTGGCATGGGTTATGGAATTCCAAACATTGATTTTACACACTCCTCTAGCCATGTGAACATAGAAATCTCCATGTTGATGCCCTGTATCAGTTGCATGTTTTTTTATAAATGTTTTTGCATTTTACTTAATACAAACATGTGGGATTTAATCTCTTAATAAAGGCCTGCAATTTATTAGTATGATTTTAGGAACTAACATTGGATCTTTCCAAGGATGGATACACTTGTGGGTGTGTAAAGAACCATAGAAAATAAGACTGGGTGCTAATCCGTTGGACCATGGAATCAAAATTTAGCAATTTATTAGCAAACACTCATGGTAGCCAAATAAAAGAAAGTAGATTGACAAAAATAGATCAAGAGGGTCTGAAAATAAGCACACAACAAAACACACAAGAATAAATTGTACAAACAAGGCCCAAAGTAGAGTGGAAATAAATTACTAAAATAAAAAGACTATACACTATATAATTTATATACAATCAAGGGCATAGTCAAGGAAGTGCTTTAGGTGCCTGTCATTGACTGGCAACTCAATTATTTCACCATCTAAGTCTCTTAAGAAGAGATAATTTTCAGCATGGAAGGTTATCCTAATGAACTTCTAAAATAAGTAAGGAACCAACTTCCTAGGTTCTAAGGGAGTAATGTAGTGACTAGTGATCAACACTTGATGTTTTTTCACATTGTCATTGAGGATAATGAGGTTTATCATGAGGATGTGTGCATTATGTTATTTATGCACATGTTGGAAGAATATTTTCATGAATGGTTTAATTCTATTCCCTTTGGATGAATTGTGTTGGTTCCTAATTATACACCTCTTTCACTTGGCCTTGCATAATTGAATAAAATGGCAAACAAAGATTAAAAACTCGTTGATATGTTATTATAATTTGGGGAGGGTTTGGCATCAAGAATGAACCAAATAGAGAAAATGACTGAGAAGCTTTGACAAAGGGTATGGTTATCTCCCTACTACTTCTAACTCTACCTAAACCAATTTTAGATGACTTAAGGAGGAGCTTTCTCACTTAGATAAATACTATAATTCAACCTCCATGGGGATTTTTGGCACAAAAATAAGAAATATGACTAGCGTATAACCAAACTTGTTCACACCACTTGTGAAAGGTTGTCACATAATTTTAAACAAATTCTCTAGATCATATACAAGGTACTAAACATATATGGGTATGTGACTATAGTCTTCATTTTATATAATCTTCAAAAACATGGGTCAAATGGAAAACTATATCATTATGCTTCAAAGTGAAAAATTGAAACACATGATATATAGGCAAGATTTTATGAATTTGCAAGGTAAATAATACTTATAGTATGCAAATGGTATATTATTTTTAGGAGAGGATAGGGTAGGATTGGTTATATAATTGTAAGAAAGGGTGGTGTGCTGGTGGCTTTCAAATAGTAGCGTATCATGTAGTATTCATGACAATATTTCATTACAAAGATATAGTAAAAACACATAAGCATGTTAATGGGAAATACAATATCATCCTTGAAAGACTAGAACATACACTGAAACTAAAATTTCAAACAATTTTCCCTATCAAATCCATAAAACTAGGTTTGCATCAAAATTTATTCAATAACATATCCTGAAATAATGTAGAAAGGATTTATAATATAGATATATGCTTAGAATGATAACCAATAATGAACATAAACACAAACATGCAATCAACATAACTTGAAAAACACATTTTTGCACTTCATCAATAGGAAATAACAAAGAACCACAAGCATTTTCATTAAATTAAAAAGAGATATTACATACATCATTTTTTCTAAATGTTGCCATGGGGATAAACATGGTTAGATTTCTCCATGTTGGATAAGGGAGACATAAACATGATCTTAAATCTTATTAATGGTGGTACACTTATAACAACCTTATTAAGGGATACAAGATATACACACAATAGTTGATCCCCAATTATTTTTGTAGAGCAAATAGTTGATCCCCAATTTTTTTTGTAGAGCCTAGACTTAAATAAAATGAACAACCAATAATAACCTAGAATATAAGAGAAGCCTTCTATTTATAAATTTTTACCCATTGTTTTGAAATCCAAGAATGGGGGTTACATTTTGTAATATTCAAAATTGTAGTTAACACCCCAATGTTCTGCCAAGATGCTCCCAACTACAAATCTATTTGACCACAACTAGAATCTTCATGTATTAGTAAGAAAAATAAGTCCTCTAACTACGTCTACAAGAAATGATGAAGATTTGGAGCACACCATTTGATTTTTTGGCTAGAGATACCTTCAAAGATGAGCTGGAAGGTGAAAATACATGGTGGAGGCCAAAAAAACATTGGCATCATGTTTAATTATGAAGAGATGCCTTTGACCACTTTCTTGCACAACTAAAACCTCATGGACAATTTCCCTTCCTCATATGCATGCCATAGAACAACCTGCTCTTTTAATGATTTCATTAGAATATATTAGATCCATGGCTATTTGGTTGATCTTATTTGGAGTAGCCCACCTTGGCCTTGCAAACCCATAATTTCTATCGAATAGAGGAGCTTGGATAGGCATAACAATGAAAAATGCAAAAAACTTAGGTCATTTTATGTTTTTATTTTTTGGCTCCAATTTATTTTCTCCACTTTTGCTTTTTAGCAAATGTGCCTTTTCATTCTTTACAATTTTCACATTTTATTTTTTCCCTTTTTTTTGCACTTTTGATTTTTGTAAATTTACCTTTTGTAAATTGCATAGTTGTATTTTGAACTTGTACTTTCCCCTAAGGGATCCAGAACTCCAAATGCAATTTGTAATTTTGTAAAATTTCAAATTGCACTTGGGGTTCCCATTTCCTTCATAAACCAAATTTAGGGAATCTGAAACTCCAAATGTAATTTGAATTTTTTAAAAATTTTAAATTGAACTAGTGGTTCTTGTTTCCTTAAAAAGCATCCTTTAGGAAAATGGGAACTCCAATTACAATTTGAATTTTTTAAAATTTTCAAAATTGCTAATGGACTTAAAAGTTTCCATTTGTTTTGGGACCCCATTTTGACTAGAATTGACTTGTAGGAATGGGAGATACATGTGTAATTTTAAATTTGCACAAATGCAAAATTTCAAAATTGTGTTTCTTCTCCAATTCTCCCTAAATCTCCTTGAGTTGATTTTTCTTCTCCTTGCTTTGACTACCGGGATTGGAAGAGTTGATAGTAATTTGAAAATTACATTTTAGAGACATGTATTTTGCATGTTTCTCTTCCCACTAATATTTACAAGGGATTTTGGGGCCTCATATTCAATTTTTTGAAACTTATAATTTTTGAAATTTTCTAAAATTTAACTTCATTTCCATCCACTTGGTTCAGTAAAATACCTTGTAAAGGATTTTTATAGAAACATGGCCCTTTCTCAACTTGATACATCAACTCAAAAATCTATCTTTATTTCTATAATGTATATGGATCTAAGGCACTCATCATTTCCCATTGTTTTGTTATTAAAAGTCCAATGATCATTGTTGTAATGACAAGGGTTATGAAACATAAAGAATGAAATAACTATGATTTTTCCCTTGTGATAATGTACTCTAAAAATACTTTTCTTCTAATATCAATGTAAAATATTGTGGAGGTTTCATGGAAATGTCAATTGACACCTCGAGAAGTGCTAAAATGACTTTTTTCAATGGTTTTCAAACATGATTTTTCAAGGGAATTGTATGCTTTCTTTGAACCCTTTTTGAATGGAAATTTGATCAAACACCAAGTTTGACATGTCTTATTTCTCATATGCCCTGTAAAATGAATAGAAATTTTAGGGTCACTTTGACATTGAAAAATAGCAAGCTAATCAATGCCTTTGGTTTTAGAAGCCCCTTTATACCCTTCAAACTCTGTTATAGCACTTTGGTTCCTACTCATCCTGATATTTAGATTCTCAATGTTTATGCCATGATTTTTATTTGGTATAGGAAAAACCTAAGGGTTGGGGTTGAGGCTTCACATAATGCCTCCATAGTGGCACTCTAAGGCATTTACATTTATTATAATATTAACACTATGCTCTCTTACATTGGCATATAAGGAAATGGATTTTAGAGACCCAATTGGTCCATTTAACAACAAAACAGTGCATATATGACTGTGTTACATGGTTTACTACTGTATTTAAGATTTTGGATGTTCTAAAAGGTGATGTAGTAGGTATAGGTATAGTTTTTAATACAATAGTAGTTGCATAGGCCATAGCATGGGCTAATTCCCACAAATGAATAACATTTCCCTCGATGACAAGTAATTCAAAGTGAGAAGCTACAAATTAATCTACTCATCTATACTATTTATTTTAGTCATTTTGATGAAGAGGAGTAGACATTTTTATAGTCTATTTAGTAAAGTTATATTGATATTTATATGGTCACTAGCTTCTACATAAATGGCTCAATCAAAGCATGCTAAGAAAGGTATCTCATCTAAAAGGGTTTTGTCAGATGTTTCACCATATCCATTCAATGTTGAATATTTAAAAACATCTTGTACCAATGGAGGATTAACATTTTATAATTTGAAGCCAACATCATGTTTAAGATATAGAACTACTTATTTTTGGTTTTTGTACACATCTTGGCATAAAAATATCATGCCTGATAAAGACACGCTGCATATATCTTTTGCTCTCTAAATTTTTACTCTAATTTCTCTCACGCCTTAGGGGATTTAGATCCTCTTACAAAATTTTATATCTGGATTATTACAAATTTAACCTCCACTTCCATTTTCTATCGATCCCTATCATTTTCCTTGTTTATAGGATCTAGAGGTGTGGATAATAATTAAAGTTTGGAAATGAGTCAAACTATAGTCAATAGCTCAATTTATATCATGAATCCTCTCATGCATTCATGGAAGCTATATATTCAAAAGCAAATTATAGTTTGATAAACTTGCAAATTGCATATAAATTTCCCTTTTCTATTGTGCACTTTCTTTTTATCTTCTTGGTAATTTGTTTTTCATACCCAACACCTCTGATATAAAACTTATGCCAAAAATGTAATTTTATTTCTATCCTATTAAACCCCTAGTAGAAATTTAAAACCTATTTTTCAATTCCTTTTTAAACCATATACCTCTACCCACCTCTATAATAATTTTCTACAGTCAACCTGCATTCAACATGAAATTCTTTGGTAGGTTCCATGCATTTTCTCTTTATCTCCATAGTCTTTAAAATGTTTGCATGGCATCTTGAGCCTGGGCATGGGTTTTGGAATGCCAAACATTGATTTTACACACTCCTCTGGCCATGTGAACATAGAAACCTCCATGTTGACGCCCTATATAAATTGCATGTTTTTTAATAAATGCTTTTGCATTTCATTTAATACACCCATGTGTGATTTAATCTCTTAATAAAGGCCTAAATTTTATTAGTACGATTTTAGGAACTAACATTAGATCTTTCCCAAGGATGGACACCCCTGTGGGTGTGCAAATAACCTTATAAAATAAGACCAGGAAACAATCCATTGGACCATGGAGTCAAAATTTATCAATTTATTAGGAAACACTCATGGAAGCCCATTAAAACAAAGAAGAATGACAAAAATAGATCAAGAGGATCTAAAAATGAATACACAACAAAAAACAAGAAAAGAGATTGAACAAATAAGGCCCAAAGTAGAGGGGCAATAAATCAGTGAAACAACAAGACTATACACTATACAAATTATATACAATCAAGGTCTCAGTCAAGGAAGTGTTTTATGTTCCTATCATTGACTAAAAACTCAAGTATTTCACCATCTATATTTCTCAAGAAGAAAGTGTGTTGCCCAATGTGATAGTCAATGGAGTAGGGACCCATCCACAAGGCATCACATTTGCCATGCTTGCCTTTCTCCTAATGCCTATTATCCTAAAGTAGAACTAGAACTCCTACTTGGAAGGTTCTTGTAGTGACCTTCCTATCAGCTATCTTCTTAATATTTTCCTTGAACTTGAGGTGTCTTTCATGAGTTTGTATTTTAATTTCATCAATCTAAACAATCTATTTCATCCTTCTTTCATAGTGGTTGATTTACTAATCATCTTCTAGTTGTTGCATATGCTGATAAGTCAGTAACTACAAATTCATAGGAAAAATGTTTTAATCTACATAAAATATATCAAAAGGGATATTTCTTGTAGCTCTCTTAGGCATGATCTTATCATCCCAAAGGTAAAACTTAAGTTTTTCACCCCACTTTTTCTTGTTTTCTTCCAAATTACATCTAATGATTTTGAGTAACTTTTAATTACTAGATTTTGCTTGCCCATTCCCCTAAGGTTTATAATTGGAAGCATAGGTCAATTCAATATTTTACTCTCTACATAATTACACTAAAGGCTTAGCTTTTAAACTCATGGGATAATTAGTAATTACCTTAATAGGCACACCAAACCTATAAATGGTCTGATTCAATAAAAAATACATAACCACCTTGTGTGTTACTTTCTTTATAGGGACTATTTTAACCCATTTCATGAAGTAGTCAATTGTAACTAGTATCCATCTATGTCCAAATATTGATGAATCAACAACTTCTCCAATAAAATATATTCCTCATTGTTTGAATGGGCCATCAATTGTCAAGGATGCAAGGGAAGAGAACCAGAAGCTTTAATCCTCCTAGAAAATCATTGACACTTCTTGGAATTTCTATATTTATGAGAAAAATATATGAATAGTGATGTCCAACATTAACTAGCTCTAAGGATTTTATGAGTTATGACATTAGTTGCATAGTGTCCACCACATACTCCATTGTGATAATCTTCAATCAGGTCAGCAGTTTTTTCTTCTAGCATGCATCTTAGTAGAACCCTATCTCGATTATTCCATGCAAGTCCATTTTTAGTAAAAACGTATTTTTGGAATACAATATTAATAGTTCTCCTTTTATTCTTATCCAATTCAATGGATAATTTACATTTTGCAGCTAATAGACAATGTCTTTATATGATGGAGACATATTAAATTGACTCAAGGAATCATCAAAATTGAATGTAGTAGTGTTTACCTCAACAGTATGCAAATTTGTCTTTGTCATGAGTTTGGATAAACCCATCCCTCATACTAACCTTGTGATCTGAATATCCATGTCATACTCTTGCAACTTATTAACCCAACTATATATCTTTCTAGATACTTCAGTCTGTGTCAAAATGTGCGTAACCATGGCATGCGAGATGTAAGCAAAAATATTTAAACTCATAATATAAGACTTGAATGTGTTGGTATCCTTTAAGATAATGAAATATTTCTTTTTTGTGATGGTATAATTAAGCTCAGGACCTTGCATAAATTTTATAAAGAAAGCTATAGGTTGCTCATGACCATATTCATTCTTTTATGACAAGACAATAGTAACAATGTTATATGATGAAAAAGATAATATCTAAAATGGCTTAGTGTAATCATGGATAGCCAGAATAAGGGAAAACATTAAAGATCCATTGATGTCATTAAATCATTGCATGACCTTTTCCTCCCACTTGATGTTCTGGTCCTTATTTAGCATGGAAGTAATAGGCAGAGTGATCTCTGAAAAATTGAAAATAAACCTCCTTATAAAAATAATTTGTCCAAACAAGAACTAAATTCCCTTCTTGGACTATAGGATAGGCACTTTATCAATGGATTCTAATCTCTCAAGGTTAATCATGGCACCATATTAGGATACTATATGTCTCAACAACATAGCCTTTTGTTCTCTCAAATGACATTTATTTTGATTAAATTAAATGTTGAACTCCTTGCATCTAATCAACACTTTTTCTAGATGCTCTAAATTTTATTCTCTAGGCTTGGAGTACACAATAATATCATCTTGATACACAATTATAAACTTTTTAATCATCCTTGTAAAAAAAATGTCTATATCTCATTAAAACATTATACCAACATTAATTAGCCTAAAAGGCATCCTCATATATACATGCATTCCCCAAGGCATTGTAAATGTTATATTAGATTCTCTTAGATTCCTTCACCACAACCAAGTTATAATCTAAGAAACCATCCAAAGTGTACAACATATCTAATCTATTAGCACATTGTAGTAGGTTGTCCATAGTGGGTAGGGGATAATTATCTTTTAAAGAATCTTTATTCAAATTTCAAAATCCCACACGAAAGTAGATGTCACCATTATTTTTAATACAAGGACAAAATTTATAACCCATGATGAATACCTAATAGGCTTAGTTATTCCACCATCCCTTATCTTCCTTAATTCATCATGCATCTTAGTGGACAAGATGGGATTAATAGGTCTTTATTTCTTCCTGAAAGGCTTACTATTAGGGTGCAATGGGATGACATGATAAAATATGTCTTCCCTATATGACTTTAACTCAGAATATGACCATGCTAAATACTCGAGGTACTTTCTTAGCATATGCATCTAAACATACTTATCAACTATAGTTAGCTAAGTACCTAGCTACAATTTCCTTGGATTCTCATGAGAAGCCAAATTGCACTCAGTCACATCTTTTAAAATGAATGATTATCAAGTTTTAATTCTATTTATTCCATCAAAATATGCTCATATAATTACTAATCCCCTTGGGAGTGTGCTTATCTTTAGGTGGATAATGTACTTTCTAAATAATGTTTTTCTTCCATCATAAACCTAAACCATGGATTCTAAGACTATGAGTTGATCATGCAACTCAGATTTATAATTTAGAAACCTCTTAATCTATTCATCTTCATTAAATACATCCCAATGATGAACATTGTCTGAGATTGAATTCCAAACAAGCACCTCTACTTGATATTAATAATGAGGGCTTGTATCTATAATATCAAACTTAGCACCTAACCTTACAATTTTATCAGCCTCTTCATTAAAACTTATATCATGATAATAAAGATTGAATGCATTAAATAACTCAAGCAAATAATAAATAACATTTTGATATTATTTAAACCTTTTTATTTTTAGTGACATAAGCACTGAAAACCTACTTAACCACTAGCTCTAAATCACCCTTGACAACCAAATTTGAAATCCCATGTTCTTGGGCAATATATAAACCAAGTAAGACTACCTCATACTCAAAATTAATATTTGGGCACTCAAAAAAAAAGTTGAAATGAAAACTTAAAACATTTATCTTTGGAGGAATAGAAATAACCCTAGCTCCATTTCCAAGATTGGAGCAAGCTTCATCAAAACACATCTTCCAAACTAGACTTTCGTGGTCAAGTTCAATATCAAGAGCAAGAGGCTATTCGTTAGTGTCAACATACCCAAAAATGATGTGAAGCTGAATTTTTGTGTACAATAATTCATTAAGATTATATATTGGATATTAAATTACATGTAGCATCTGTGACTCTCTATCAAGTTTGACCATCTTAACCTCTAATAGAATGGTGGCATAAGAAAGGTCCATTTACACACTTACATTGATGCTAGTAGCCCATTTACATGAAAATAACATCCCCCACTTAGTTGGGTAGTCCATAACTACCACATCCATATTCAAATACTTACATGGATATACTTCCAACTGTACCACCAACCCTTTGACTTGTCCAACAACTGGAACTTCTCATGAATCCATATAATAACACTTGCCAGAAGTTGATGTTATTTTCACTCTAAGCTCATTTAGGACACCAAGGGGCATCACACTGTAAGAAATAATAGAATAAAACATGTAACTATGTAAAACCAAACCATTCATGAGCACGGTTATATAAGATGGATCCACATTTAGTTGACTCTCTATTAATGTAGTCCCCAAATAGACTTTTGGGACATATTCTACAATCTCTTTTCATTCGTCATCACTTTTCATGGGTGTTGGGGGTGACTTAATTTCATTTAAAGAAGATTTATCATCAAATTATAAATATTCAAAAGCCCTCTTCCTATTCTCATGCATTCTTAATAATTCAACAAGTTCCATGGTGATTTTTAGTTTCCTCAACACTTCAGCCATATCACATATGTCATACTATGAAAGAGGAATATTAGGTGGAAGGGTGACGACACCTTTAGTTGGAATTTAATCACTTAAGGTCTGAATTGGAGTAGGCTGGGATGGATTTGCATTTTTAATATAAGTCTTCAAGGGTGAATTTGTTTTAAAATCATTTTCACCCTTAGGAATACTAGATAGAAATGGTACTTTATTCATAGCAACAGTACCTCTAGGCTTAGCAATTTTGGAAATGGGTGATGGTTTGAAATTATTAGGGATTACTATAGTTCTATTCAATTTCTTACTTGCTTCCCCAGCCTTGGATTTGTAGGGGTAGTGTTTTGAGGAATAACAACTTGATACTTGCTTCTCAAGTAGTAATCTTTCTCTTGGGCAAATGCTGCATTAATTAGAAACTAGTTATCCACAATTAATGGATTTCCCCCATCATATTTTTTAATCATATTTGATATTAAAATTTTTAAATAATGAATGAGTAATTAATTTGATTTTGAAATATTAAGGTCATAATCAAATGCAGAAGTTGGGACACATACCTTTTGTATTGCACTCTAAAACTAATCAACCATAGAAGTACTCATCAATTATGTGGAGGGAGACACCTTACATTGGGGACTTTGATAATTGAAAAGCATAATCTCATCACTAAATGATGTAGACTCAAGTTCATCTACATCTTCATCAATCAACTCAGTTGCATCACATGGAGGATGTGTAAGGAAGCACTTCTCACACTAATAAATATAAATGTCACAACCTACCACATTCACTATAGAATTTAACAGATAGGGCACTTATTTTTTATCCCCTCTATTTTGAGTTATATACTTTCTTTCATCATGTTTAAGCCTCTTCCCTTTATCTTATCTCAATTATGGAAAGAAGACCCCCTTTGTTCTTGAATTTGATTTTGAGCCCCCTCTTGATTTGTAGACACATGAGGGATCCCTTTCTCAGCCCTAGTAAGCTTGTAGGCCATATGTTTGAGAGTGGAGGCCAAATTCTTAACCATCTCCTCAAGGTTGGATGTCTTTGTTGACTATTGTTTTTATGGATTGACCAATTTGACATCAGCCCATTTATTCATGGGCTTTCCCACAACCTTTATATTATTCCCAATTTGGATGGCCATATTGAATGCCAACCACCATCTCATGGGACCCTTATCCCTCAAGTAGTACATAAATTTATTTTTAAAGGGATCACAATATTTTATCAAGCACATGGTATCACTAGGCCTTATGTTCTTATGAAGTCACATCTTAACTTTCTTGAACCATGTGTTGAAGTCTTGCATGCACTCATTTGGGTTCTTCTTGATTTTTTCAAACTCAGCCAAGAGAAACCTGGGATCAACTCTATCACCATACTAAATTCTAAAATCATTATTCATATCTTTCCATGAATCAAAGCATCCATGGGGAAGGGAATTGAGCCATTATCATGTATCTTCTTCTAGCTTATGTATAAATAACTTGATGCACACATCCTCATGCTCAACCTCATATTATTCAATGATATTTTGAAAATCCCTCAGGTGTTGATCAACATTAGTTGCATTATTATTTTGAAAATTTGGAAGGTAGTTTATTACTTCATTTAGGAATTTATTTGGATAACCTTCCATGCCATCAAAGTTGATAGGCCTAAATCTAGGAATGTAGAATGTAAGACACTCATTCTTATATGGGTCCCTATGCCTCATGATTGGTTCAATTAGAGGTTCAAGAATAAATGGTAAAGGGATATGAGGGGGTGAATGAGGTGCACTTGTATGATCAAACTTAGGAGGGGATAGAATTGGTTGAGAGGTAGATGAAAAACTAATAGGATTTTAAGTTTTAGAATGACTAAGATATGTAAGAAAGTTCTCAACAATGGGGAGTTCAACACAAAATTTGAAGATTATCAGAATCTTGGTAATGTAGACACTATTTTATAGCTAAACATTGCCCTTCATTGGGCTTCTAAACTTTTCTCCTTATTTGATAAATACTTAAAGGCAAAACAAGTTTCTTAGATGATTCATATTTTAAGGATAATATCAATCCATCTAGCCTTGAAAACAAGGAATAACACTCAAAGCTAAAATCAAGATATTCAGAATAGGCAATGATCATTCTTGAAACTAGATGATAATAATGGAGTTGCCACTAGAATCAAAATTTTAGAATATAATAGTTAATAAACTATTGTGGTAGTTGATGGAAGCATACTTTGATGAATTTAATGATGAAATAATAGCATAAAGACATTGAAATTTTTAGAACTATGTTCAAAAGTGAAAAACACCTTATAACATGTAATTTTATTAGTCCTTTACAATAAATACAATAGAAGTCAAATTGTCAAATATTTTGATTCCTGACACATCCCAAATATAGTGATGCAATATTGATGGACAAGATAGTCCAAATATCATAAATTATAGTTTGAGAACGTTTTAAGAAAATTATTTATAGCTCTCTTCAAGAGTCCCCAGCAACACAAGTGACATGGACTTAAATTTAGTCCCTAAAAATAACATTAGATGAGTGTTAGTTCATAGTCGTACACCCCTTTCACTCGGCCTTACTCACTTGAAAAAAATGGAAAATAAAGATTAGAAACTTGTTGATATGTCATTGTATCCACGGGAAGGTTTGGCATCAAGAATACATCAAACAAAGAAAATGATTGAGAGGCACCAACAAATGATATGGTCAGCTCCATGTTACTTCTGGCTCTACCTAAACCAAGGTGAGAGGATAGAAGAGGTATCTTAATCACATCAAGATATTCTACAATTCAACCTCTATGGGGATCTCTATCATAAAGAATAACAAATATGACCAGGACATAACCAAGGTCGTTCACTTCACCTAGGAAATGTTGTCACACAAAGTAAAAAAATGCTCTACATCATATATAAGATACTGAAGATATATGTGTTTGTGATTAAAATTCCATTCGATATAATCCTCAACAATAGGGGTCAAATAGAAAACTATAACACTATGCTTCAAAGCACAAAATGGAAACTCATGTTATATAGGGAAGATTTTATGCATTTGTAGGGCAACTAACACTTATAGAATGTAAAGGGTGTACTATTTTAGTGGAGGATAAGGTAGGACATATTAGATAATTATAATAAAGGGTGATGTGGTAGTGGATTTCAAAAAATAGGGTATGTTTCAGTATACATGACAATATTCCTTTGAAAATATATAGTAATAATTTATAAGCAAATTAATGGGAAATACCAAAATGATCCTTGAAATAATAGAACATACACTAAAATTAATATTTCAAATAGTTTTCTCTATCAAATTCATACAATTAGGGTGCTTTAAAAAATTATTCAACAACATATCCTAAAATAATGTAGGAAGGGTTTATAATCTAGATCTATGCTCAGAATGATAACCTATAATGAACACAAACCCAAATGTCTAATTAACATAATTTGTAAAACACATTTCTACACTTCATCAACAAGAAATAGCAAAGAACCACAAGCATTTTCATTAACTTGAAAAGAGATATTACGTACATCCATTTTTCAAAAAAAATCCATGGTGACAAATAGGGTAATATTTCTCCATGCTAGACAAGGAAAACATAAAAACACTCTCAAATCTTGCTAATGGATGTACACTTACAACCACCTTATTAAGGGAGACAAGATATACACAGAACAGTTCACCCCCAAAAATTTTGCAAAACCTAGACTTAAATAAAATGAACAACCAACAACAACCTAGAATATAAGATAAGCCTTCTATTTATACATTTTTTACCCCTTATTTTGCAATCCAAGAATGGGGGTTACATTTTACAATTTTAAAAATTACAGTGAACAACCCAATGTTTTGACAAGATACTCCCAAATGGAAAAATCCTTTGCCACACTAGGAATATTCATGTATTTATAAGAAAAATTATTCCTCTATCTGCCTCTAAAATAAATGATGAATATTTGTAACACCCCTTTGATTTCATTGCTTGATATGCCTTAAACTATGAGTTAGAAGGTGAAAAATTGTGATGGAGGCCAAAAAACATTTGTCCTCATGTTTAGCTACCTAGAGATTCCCTTGACCACTTTTTCTCACAGCTAAACCTCATGGGCAACTTCGCTTCCTCATATGCATGGCATAAAACAACCTAATTTTGCAATTATTTCATTGGAATATTTTCGATCCATGGCTATTAAGGTGATCTTGTTTGTAGTAGCCCACCCTGGTCTTATAAACCTACAATTTTTCTCCCAAAGAGGAGCTTGGACAAGCATAATAATAAAAATGAGAAAAAACATAGGTCATTTTAACTTTTTGCATTTTGGATACAATTTATTTTCTCCACTTTTGATTTTTTTGCAAATGTGCGTTCTCACTCTTTGAAATTTTTACATTTGCTTTTTGGACTTTTACTTTTTGTAAATTTGCCTTTTACAAATTACATAGTTGAAATTTACACTTCTAGTTCCCTCTAAGGGATATAGAACTCTAATTTCAACTTACACTTGAGGTTCTCATTTCCCTCAAAATATCCTTTTTGGGAATCCACAAATCCAAATGCAATTTAAAAATTTTCAAAATTATATATTGTACTTGGGGTTTCCATTTCCATGAAAAGCATTCTTTAGGGAAATGGGAACTCTAATTGAAATTTGAAATTTTATAAATTTGAAAATTTTCAAATGGCACTAAAAGTACCCATTTGCACTATGACCCCATGTTAACTGACATTGACTAGCAGAAATGGGAGATCCATATACAATTTACAAAAGTGCAAATTTGTGAAATTGCATTTCTTCTCCAATTTTCCTTGAAACTCCTTGAGTTGAATTTTCTCTTCCATACTCTGACTAGAGGGGTTGGGCTACTTGAAAATAATTTACAAATTGCATTTTGGAGACTTGCATTTCTAAAGATTCTCTTCCTATTAATATTTTCTAGGGAGTTTGTTCCCTCGTATGCACTTTTTGGATTTTTCTAAAATTTAACTCCTTTTCCATCTACTTAGTTCATCAAAATACCTTGTAGATGATTTTCATAGAAACTTATCCCTTTATCAACCTGATGCATCCACTTAAAAATATATCTTTATTTACACAATGTATATGGATCTGAGGCATCCATCATTAAAAATCATCATTTCCCATTGCTTTGATCTTGAAAGTCCAATGATCATTACTGGAATGAGAAAGGTATAAAACTCAAAGAACGCAATAACTAAGATTTTTCCCTTGTGATAATGTACTATATAAATACTTTGCTTCTGATAGTAATGTAAAATCCTATGGAGATTTCATGGAAATGGTCACTAACACCTCCAAAAGTGTTAGAATGCCCTTTTGCAATGGTTTTAAAACTAGATTTTTTAGGGGAACTATATGCTTTCTTTAAATCCTTTCCAAATGGTGATGAGACCAAATACCAAGTTTTGTATTTCCTATTTCCCATATGCCTTGTAAACCAAAAATAATTTTTTGGGTCACTTTGGCATTTAAAAATAAGATAATAACCAATGTATTTAGATTTACAAGACCCTTTATACCCTTAAAACTCTGTTACAACACTTTGGCTCCTGCTCATTGTGCCATTCAGTTCCTCAATGTTCATGTCATGTTTTTTTTATTTTGTAAGGGATAACCCTAAGGGTTGGGGCTGAGGCTTCACATAATGCCTCCACAGTGTAGCTCCAATGAATTTACCTTTATCATATTAAAACCATGATCTATTGTATTTTAATATGGGGCAATAGATATTACCCACCCAATTGGTCCATTTAACAATAAAATGGTGCATCTGAGACTGTGCTACATGGGTTACTATTGTATTTAGCATTATGGTTGTTCTAAAAGGAGATACAGTAGTTATAGCTTCAAATTTTAATACAAAAATATTTATAGATGTTGTATCATGGGATCCTTATAGTAAATGAATAATGTCTCCCTTTATGACAAATAATTCAAGGCAAGAAGCTACAAATTCATCCAGTCATCCATATTATTTCTTGTAGTCATGCTGGTGAAGAGGAGTACACATTTCTATAGTTTATTTAGTAAATTTATATTGATCTTGATACAGTAATTGGCTTCTACATGAATGTCCTAAATAATGGTATCTCATCTAAAAGAGTTGGGTCAAATGCTTTTCCATATCCATTCAATGCTAAAGATTTCAAAACATCTTGTACCAGGGGAGGACTAATGTATTCCAATTTATAGCTAACATCAAGTTCAAGATATAACGCTATTTATTTTTGGTTATTTTTAACATCTTGGCATGGAAGGAATCATGCTTGACAAGGACATGTTGCTTGTACCTTTTACCCTCTAAATTTTTGTGCTCATTTCTCTCATTCCTCACAGGATCTAGAGCCTCTTATGCAATTTATAATCTAGATTATTTTAAATTGCACCTCCACTTCCATTTTATGACAACCCCTATCATTTTCCTTATTTGTGGGATCCAAAGATATGGAGATAAATCATAGTTTAGAAATGATTCAAACTATAGTCAATAGCTCAATTTATATCATGCGTCCTCTCTTATCTTTGTAGAAGCCATAGATTATTAAGAAAAGTATAGTTTGATAAACTTGTAAATTTCATCGACATTTACCTTTTCCATTGTGTACTCTTTTTTTGTCTTATTGTCAATTTTTTTTCATACTCGACACCCTTGATAGAAATCTTATACTATATATACAATTTTCTTTCTGACCTCTTAAACCCCCAATGGAACTTTAAGACCTATTTTTCAATTTCTTTTATTACCATATAACTCAGATAGGCTTTACCCACCTCTCTATCAATTTGATATGGTCAACTTATAGTCAACATGAAATTATTTACCAGGTTCCATTCATTTTCTCTTTGTCTTCATAATATTTGAAATGTTTATGTGCCATCTTGAGCATTGATGTGGGTTGTGGAACACCACACATTACTTTTACACACTCCTACAGCCATGTGGACATATAAACATCCACATTGATGCCCTATCTCATTTGCATGTTATTTTATAAACCTTGTTGCATTTCATTTACTACCCCCATGTGGTCTTTAATATATTAACAAAGCCTTGAAATTGTTTAGCATAATTCTAGGAACTAGCACATTGATTTTTGGTAAGAAATGAAGAATGTTTTAAAATTGAGTATGGTGATAGAAATGATCCTAGTTTTATTTTGGATGAATTTGAAAACATAAAAAATAACCCCAATGAATGTGTGTATAAATTTAATACATAGCTCAATAAGACCATGATGTAGCTACCTGAAAACATAAGGCCTAGTGATACAACATGCTTCATTAATTCTTATGATGCCTTTGATAAGAAGTCTGTGTACTACCTAAGGGAAAATTCTCCCACTAACCTATGTTAGGAATTCAATATGGCCATCCAAATTCAGAATAACATAAAGGCTATGGGAAATCCATTGAACAAGTGGGTTGATGTAAAGATGGTTATTCCTAAAAAATATAGTCCACTAAAATAGCCAACCTTTAGGACACTATTAAGAACATGGCCTATGTTATAAAAGAGATGTCCTACAAGCTAGATAGAGTTGAGAAGGGAATCCCTCACATTTTTACAAATAAGGAGAGAAATAAAAATCCTAATTAGGCACAAGGAAGGACTGCTTTCCATAATTAAGATAATGATAGAGGGAAGAGGCTTGCATATGATGAAAGGAATGATAGAAATTAGAATAGAGGGGATATAAAATAAGTGTCTAATTCATTAAATGTTAAATAAAATGTGGTATATTGTGAATTAAGTATTGATTGGTGTGATAAGTGATTCCTTCCCCATCCCCCTGTGATACTAATGAACGAATTGAAGAAGATGTAGATGATATTAAGTATTCATCATTTGATGATGAGATTTTGATGCTCAATTATCAAGACTCCGAAAGTAAAATGTCTGCCTCCTTGGAATTTTTGTATGCTACCAATGTTGATCAATTTTTGCATGTAGTCAAGAAGGTATGTGTTCTAGCTCCTAAATTTTCCTGTGATGTTAATATGACACAAGCATATGAATATCCCATTCATCATCTTGAGTTTTAAATATCAATGATGACTAAGAAATGTAATGAAGGGATTCCCTCAATTGAGGATAGGTAGTTTCTAATTAATGCAATGGTTTCCTAAGAGAAATAATGGTACTTGAGAAGCATGCAATTGTGTGTTACTCCTCAAGACACTCCCCCTACAAATCCAAGAGTAGGAGATGTAGGTAAGGAACTTAAGAAAACTATAGTAGTCCCAATTGATTCAAAACCAATACCCATTTCCAAAGATGTTAAACCAAGATGTACTCTACCCCAAAATAGAGTACCCATACTATCTAGTATTACTAAGGCTATGAATCACGTTAGACAAAAACCACCTTTGAAGACTGTTGTTAAAGATGCTATTTTATCCCAGCCTATTCAACTTCAGGCCTTAAGTGATTTTGTTTTAGTTGAATGTTTTGTCACCCTTACACCTACTAATCCTCTTCCTCAATATAATGTGTGTGATATGGCTCAAGTTTTGAGGCAACTAAAAATAATTGTGCCACTTGTTGACTTATTGTAAATACCTAAACATATGAAGAGGGAATTTGAATATTTGATATTTGGTAAGAAATCAACTGCAAATGAAACTAAATCACACCCAATACCCCCAATAGAAGATGAAGAATCAAAAGAGGTTATTACACCCACTCCAGAATTATATTTGGGGATTGCAGTAGTAGAAAATTAGCTAAATGTGGATCCATTTTATATGACCCTATTGATCAATGATTTGATTATTCAAAACTACATGTTTTAATCCAGAGCTTCTTGCAATGTGATGCCCCTAGATGTCCTAAATGATCTTCATGTTTAGATTAAATTAGCCTTTGGCAAGTTTTATGTCATCGACTCATGAGATGTAGAAATTATTAAACAATTTAATTGGTTGGTAGTACATTTATTCGTGCATCTAGATAAGTATTTGAATATGGATGTGGTAGTTGTGGAATACCCACCTAAGTGGGGGATGTTGATGTCATGAAAATGTGTTACCATCATGGGTGGAAGTGTATAAATGGACTTGTCTTATACCACCATTCTATTGGAGGTTAAGATGGTCAAAATTTATACATAAATGAAGATGTTTCATGTACTTTAAGATCTAAAACATGGTCTCAATGAAGTGTTCTATATGGATGAGGAATTGGGAAATTTTTTTAGGAATATTGATGTTGATGAATATCTTGTTGTTCCTTATGTTGAACCTGACAAAGAAGGTGTTTTTTGGAAGATGTGCTTTGATGGGGATTGCTCCAATCTTGGAAATGTCGTAGGGGTTGTCTTCTATACCCCTAATGGTAAATGTTTCAATTTTTATTTTTAGTTGTCCTTCGAGTGCATGAACAATATTGTTGAGTATGAGGCACTCTTGTTTGTTTTACATATTGCCCTTGAAGATGGGATTACAAATTTGATTGTCAAGGGTGATTCTAAACTAGTGTCTAACCAAGTTTACAAAGCTTATGACACCAAAAGTAAATAATTGAAATAATATCATAATGTATTTTGGGATTTTCTTAAATAATTTGATGCTTTCAACATTTATTTATCATGATAGATGTTTTAATGAAGAGGCTGATAAACATTCAAGGTTAGTTACCCAGTTTGAGATTGCAAATATGAAACCTCATTGTTAATATCAAGTGAAGGTGTTTTTTAGGACTTTAATACTAGATAATGTTCATCTTTGGTAGGTATTTGATGATGATGATCAAATCAAGAGGTTCATAAATTGTGAAGTATAATTTTATGATCAACTCATAGACCTAGAATCCATGGTTTAGCTTTGTGATGGGAAAAAAACCTTTTTTTGGAAAGACATAATCTAGTGGAAGAAAAACATGTTCCCAAGGAGATTGGTAAGTTTAGAAGCATCGTTTGATGGAGTGGATAGGATAAAAACTAGAGACTCATTTATTTCAAAAGACATGACTGACTGTAATTTGTGTTCTCATGAGAATCCAAGGAAGGTTTGGGTGGGTACTCACCTAAGGGTAGCTAAGAAATAATTCTACATGAAACTACTAAAAAAGTACTAGGACTATTTACTATGGTATGATTTTGAATTAAAATCATTTAGGAAATAGTGGTTTCAACATGTCATCACATCATAACCTAATAGAAAGAACTATTAGGAAAAAAAACTTATTAATCCCATGTTGGCCTCTAAGATGCAGGATGAGCTAAATAAGGTAAGGAATAGTGAGATCATTTAGATCATCAATTATTCATCATGGGTGGAAAAATTAGTCCCTGTATGGAATAAAAATGGCAACATCAGCTTCTGTGTGGATTTTCATAATTTGAAAAACCACTATTTAAAGGATGATTATCCCCTGTCCAATATGGATAATATAATACAAAGTGTTAATGGATCAGAAATGTTGTCTACTTTAGATGATTTATGATGGTATAACCAAGTTGTGGTAAATGAATTTGAGAGACCCAAGACTACATTTACTATGCTTGGGGCACGCATGTATATATGAGGATGATATTCATGTTAACAAATATTGGTGTAATAATTCAGTGAGCCATGGATGTTAGCTTTACAAGGGTGATTAACAAATTCATAGCTATGTATTAGAATGACATTATAGTGTACTCAAAGACTAGATAAAAACAATTTGAGCATCTAGATAAAGTGCTGATTAGATACATGGAGTTTATCATTTCTTTTAATCCTAAGAAGTGCCACTTCAGAGTACAAAAGGCCAAGTTTTTAGGACATACAGTGGCCAAGGATTGACCCTAAGAGGGTAGAATCCATTAATAAAGTGCCTATTCCATAGTCTAAGAATGGAATGTAGTCCTCCTTTGGATATGTAGAATTGTTAAGGAAATTTGTGTCCAATTTTGTAGATATTACTTTGCATATCACTTCAATGATAAATAAGAACTAGACCATCAAGTGGGAGGAGAAGGATATACAAGCACACAATGACATCAAAAGAGCCTTAAAGTCTACCCTTTTCTTGGCCATCTCTGATTGCATAATTATATTTTAATTTTTTCTCTTTAGCATCACATAATATTGTTGCTACTATTTTTTTTCCAAAGAATGAATATTGTCATGAGCAGTCCATAGCTTTGTTTAGTAAAGCTATACAAGGTGCTCAACTGAACTACACCATTATGGGAAAACAAGCCTTCATTCTCTTTAAGGTTTTTAAGACATTCAGATCTTAGATTCTGAGTTAGAATATTATTGCATATGTCCCACATTACACGGAGAAGGACATATTGACTTAGATTGAAGTATATAGTAGGAGATGTAGGTTGGTCAACTAGTTGTAAGAGTACAACATGGATATTTAGACCACCAAGCTAATGAGAGGGATGGGTCTAACTAAGTTCATGGATGAGACCAATTTAAAATTCATTGAGGTAAACACTTTTGTTTTTAATTTTGATGATTCCTTGAGTGAAATTAGCATTTATCCATGGTATAAAGATGTTCTTTACTACTTGAAAAATATGAATTGTCCTCCTGACTTTGATAAGAATGAAAGGAGAACTCCTAGACTTGTTTCACAAAAATGCCTCTTAACTATGAATGGACTAAAATTGAAGAATCTAGATTGGGTTCTCCTAAGATGCCTGGTATAAGAACAAATAGATGACCAGATTAAAGACTTTTGTAGTGGAATATGAGGTGGCCATTTTCACATATAGTTATAAATCCTAAGATTTTGTGCACTACTTATTAGTTTCCATCATTTTTCAAGTATTTTATTAAGTTAAAACATGCAACAAATTTCATCATTTTAATAGGAAGATAAAATATTTGTTTTATCTTCCCTTGTAACTTGTGATGATTGAAGGCCCATTTAGATAATGGGTAATGGATTTCATTGGGTAAATTATTAACTCATCAAGTGTTGGACATAGAATGATACTAATTGTAACTGACTACTTCATGAAATGAGTTGAAGCATCCATACAAAGAAGGATACACAATAGGTAGTTATAGACATTTTATTAAATTAGATTATTTGTAGCTTTGGTGTGCCTAACAAGGTAATTGTTGATAATACCATGAGTTTCGAAGCTAATTTTTTAGTGGCATTGTGAAAAGAGCATTGGACCGAATTGGCTTATGCTTCCAATTATAACCCTCAATGGAATGGGAAAGTAGAATCTAGTAACAAGAACTTGCTGAAGATCATTAGAAAAACATTGGTATAAAATAAGAAGTGGGGTGAAAAATTGAAGTTTGATTTGTGTGCTAATAGAATAAAGCCTAAGAAAGCTCTACAAAAAATCCCCTTTCAACTTGTTTATGGAGCTCAAGTAGTATTACCTATAAATTTGTACTTGCCAACCTATTCGTTCATGCAACAACTAGAATATGATGAGCAAATCAAATACTAAGAAAATAGAATGAACCAGATTGTTGAGATTGATAAGATTCAAAGAGAAGCTATGAGACACACCTTAAGTTCAAGGAAAGACTCAAGAGAATATTCGATAAGAAGGCTAATCTATGAACCTTCCATGTAGGTAATCTAGTTTTAATCTGAGATATAATAGATGAGGATAAATGTAAGATTGGTAAGTTTGATGCCTTGTGGATGGGTCCCTATTCTATTGAATATAGGTTCGGGGAACACACTTTCTTCCTTAGAGACCTAGATGGTGAAATACTAATGTTTTTAGTCAATGGTAGCATCTAAAATACTTCTTTGACTAAGTTCATAACCATTGTACAATATTATATAGTGTATAGTTTTTTCACTTTGTTATTTTGTTGTCCCTCTACTTTGGGCCTAGTTTTTATAGTTCCTTTTATCATTTGTTCATTTTTAGATCTTCTTGATCTATTTTTGTTAGTCCAGATTATTTTATTGAGATTCCAAGGATGTTTTTTGATAATTTAATTAAAGTGTTGACTCTATGGCCCAATTGATTGACACCAAGTCTTTTGCCTTGAGGTTATTTACACACCCATAAGGGGTGTAAATCCCCAAGCAAGAGCCAATGTTAGTTTCCAAAATTGCACTAAGTATTTATGCCCCATTTTCAAAATACTAATGCATCATTTGTCTAGTTATTTCTCTATATCTATAATTGTTCTGACTTAGGTCATCTAAATTTCCATATATACATTGAATAATTAAAACCATGATTCTCATGTTCATATTTTGTGAAGCTTGTAAATTCTTGATTTCAACTACTATTTAATATTTCCATGTTTTAATAAATTCCATGATTATTCAAGGATGTCATGAAGAAATAGCAAAAGAAAATCCAAGCTTCAATAAGTTGTAAATATGTTTAATAGTTCACCAAGGATTTGAATGGTCAAAAGTAGTTGTGAAAATTACAAAAGGGGATAATAAGGTCTAAGAGGATTTATAGTGGGGAAAAAAAGTCGTCAAAAACACTTGTTAAAAATGCAAGTTGAGATTTTTTCATGAGCCCCCTTGAGCCTGCAAGAAAAGGCAAATAAGTTATTTTCATATGGAAAAGGGCCATATGAGTAAAATGAAACAAAGGTTAAAAGGCAATATGAATTTCCCATGAGGAGATAGCTATAGACATGGCATCAGGTTTTAAAATTTAGTTGGACATTGTCAGTATGCAGGAATACCATTTGGAATACTATGAAGGGGCTCCATGGCATTTAAGGGCATAAATTACCATTTAGGAATAAGGTTTTGAATAAATCTGAATCCATTAAATTAGATCCCTTCCACATGGATAGAATACATGGAATAAATTCAAGTCATAATATGTCAAATGCTTGGGGACATGGGGTAGTTAACATAAATATAAACGTTGACAGGAAGTTTAGAAAATTGCAAAAGATTGTATAGAATTCTTTCAAAGGTTTGGGGGGCCAAATAAAATTTCAAAATAGGGTAGGAAACTCTGTAGGAGAATTGTAATTGATAAATTATAATTTGATTCTACACTTTCAAATCCCATGAAAGGAATAAGAGTGAGAGGATGGCTAAAAAGGGAGATTGTAGTGCAATTTACAAAAATTGACAAATTAAAAATTATTATGGAGGCTCCAAACACATTAACAAACTCTCTACAAATAAGTCCATTATGCATTATTTTGTAGTGGAATCTTCAATGGAAAAACAAAGGAGATTGGAACATATTCTCTAATGATAAGAGCCAGGATAAAAAATTATATAATTTTGTTCAACCAAAATCATGTGTGACCAACCTTCCCTCCTCTTGGTCATTTTGGAGTTATTTTTGTCCATGGAGACAAATCTCAAACAGAGGAAAGAGCTTGGCTTCTGGTAAAAAAATTTACAGTATTGTCATTTTATAAAATAGGTGGGGATGAAGTTAGGTGAAAAGTCAAAACATGTAAATGTTCTAAAAGTTGTAGATGAGCCCCCCAAAGTCCCTAGGAGATTTGTTTGGGAGAATCAATTTACAAAATTCAATTTTCAAATTGCAATCAACTCTCCTAAATTTGTTAGTCAAAACAAATGGAGAAAAGTCAACTCAAGAGGAGCTTTAAGAAGAATTGAGGGAGGAATGCAATTCTATAATTTTTTACTTGTAAAAATTTCAAATTGCACATGGATCTCGCAAACCTGCCAGTCAACACTAGTTAACATAATATTATAGTGCAAGTGGGAACTCTCAAGGCCAATTTCAATTTTTCAATTTTGAAAAAAATTAGATTGCATTTAGAGTTCTCATTTCCCTGAGGATCTTGGCACAAATGGGACCTTTCAAGGCCATTTATAGTTTTACAAATTTAGAAATTTCTAATTGTAGTTGGAGTTCCAATTTACTTGGGAGAACTTTTTGGGGGAATTACAACTATGAGTTGCAATTTTCAAATTTCCAAATTGAAAGTTGCAGTTAGAATTCTCATTTTCCTAAGGGAACTACAACTATGAGTTTCAATTTTCTAATTTACAAAACTACTGTTGAGTTCTAGATTCACCCAATGAAAGGAAATACAAAATTTTAAATGGGACCTATATTTTCCCAAAATAAAGAAAAAATGAAAATTTGTAAAAGGGACCAGAATCTCCCCAAAAATCCAAAAAGTGAAAAGTAATTCACTTATCCATTAAAAATTGTGGATTTAGCACTAAAAAGTAAATTTGAAAAAGGTAAATATGAAAAAAGCAAAAGTGTAAAAGGTAATTTGGAGACAAAAATCATAAAGGTAAAAATAACCTATGTTTTATATTTTTCATTATTTTTCTTGTTCAAACATTCCATGTGAGAAATCTTATAGGTTTTCAAGATGAAGGTGAACCACTCGAAAGAATATTTCTCAAGAAACCATGCATTTGGTGTGTTCAAAATCCATCGTTATAAGGCCAGGTTGTTATTTCATGTGCATACGAAGAAGGGTAGTTGTCAATAAGATTCCATATTTGTAAATGAGTGATCAAAGGCATCTCTAAGCAGTTGCACAATAATACAAAAGATATTTTTTGGATTCAAAGGAAAATATTCTCCTTCCAACTCAATTAAAATTGATTTCTAAAAAATAAATCCAAGGGTTTGTTGTAAATCTTCATCATTGGTTGTAGAGGCAATCAGAACAATCATTTTTCTTGTAAAATAGTAAAGATTTTACGCATGGTGAAGGGTATATTCTAGTTTGGAGCATCTTGGCAAAACTTGAGGGCTATTTACAATCTTACAAATTGTAACCTAGAATTTCACATAACAAAAGGTGGTAAAACAAGTGTATCAGTAGAGGGCTTAGCCTTTATTCGGTGGTTATTTTTGGCTATTTTTCTCTGTAGGTCTAGTATATTCTAATTTTTGGGATATTTGTATGAATGTATTATCTCCATTTCTAAGGTGGTAATAGTTTTAAAACCATTAGAAATATTTTGTAGTGTTTTTATGTCTCCCTTGTCAAAATAGCAAACTCACCAATGCTTGTCACCATGCCATCATTCTAGAAAAATGATATATGTAAAGTTTATTTGAAAAGTTAATGAGAAGACTTGTTTTTTATTTCTTATTTCTCTGAAGTACAATAATATTTTTTACAAATATTATTAATTGAATATTTGGTTCAATGCATACTATTGGTTATCGATTTAAGCATAGATTTGAATTATAGAGTATTTCTATAGTTTAGTTTGGAAATATGTTGTTGAGTGACTTTTTAGGGCACCTTGGGTTTATGAATTCAATGGGAAAAAGTACTTGAGATTCTAACTATAGTATATGCTCAAGGGTTTTAGGATTCTTTTGGGTGTTTGTATTAAATTTGTACCAATGGATATAAATCACTCCTAGTAGTTCCCATATCTTGTATTTCTATTTTTAATACATATTTGTAATAAATAATGTCATAAATATTGAAATAAATCTTGCTAATTGAAAACCACCAACACACCACCCTTTATAACTATGTACTTGTCCTCCCTATCCTTCATTGTAAATAATATAGTTGTTACATATTTTATGTGTTATTTACCTTGCAGATGCATGAATATTTACATACACAAAATGTGTCTACCATTTGTGTTTAAAATATTATCATTGAAATCTTCCATTCAACCCCTTATTACTAAAAATTTCTTTTGAAATTAAGGTTATTATCGCATCCCCTTCTATCTTTAATAGATAGTATGTGACCTAGTGAATTTGTTCATTCCTTGTGACAATCCTTTCTGAGTGGAGTAAACAAGTTTAGTTGTGCCTTCATCATATTTAACTTTCTTTGTGCAAAAAATCCCCGTAGAGGTTGAACTGTAGAATCACTCCATGTGAGCAAGATACCCCTTTCGTCCTCTCACCTTGGTTCAAGCAGATCCATAAGTACCAGGGAGCTAACCATAACCTTTGTCAGTGATTCCTAGTCATTTTTTACATTTAGTCCATCCATGTGCTAAACCCATCCCCATTTTTAATGACATATCAATAATTTTATCATCCATGTTTGTCATTTCTATCAAGTGTGCAAGGCTGAATAATAGAGGTTTACAACTAGGAATAAACAACATCCACATACAAAAATATTTATTACTAGAATGAATAAATAATAGTAATATAGATATATTTAATACAAACACAAAAAGAGGTGAAAATTATCAATAAAATTTTAACACATGAATGAAATTCATTCAAGGAGAATTCTGCACTTATATGTAGCACCTTCAAAATTTATAGAAGAGTAATCATGAAACGATGTTATGTTAGGGTGGTAGTTTCATAGGGGATTCCACAATAATATTAATAAATTAAAATTTTTTATTTCAATTGTAGTTTGCATCTATTTTGGAGGGCTTGACATGTCACAAAATTATGCATAAACATTTTGATTGGGTAGTAAATTTGATTGTTGTATGATTATATTTATTATTTTAAATATGATTAAAAGCTTGACATGTTCTATAATTATCTATAAATATTTTGGAAATAAATGTAATGGATATATGATTGTATTTACTATTTTAAATACAATCAGTCATATCAAATGCATGGTGAAATTTTCCACACACTATTGAAAAGTTTAAATAATTATAATAAAGATATAAATAATATTTAATATTTTTTTGTAATTAAGTATATAAGTATTTGAAAACTATTATTAAATAAATAAATATTATATTATTAAAAATAATGATAATTAATATTGATCAGCAAATTTAATTCTTAATTTTCAAATTTGGATTTAAAATATATTGATATTCAAATTATGATGAATCTTGATATATTTCACAAAATAAATAAAAATTATTTATAGTAATATTATCTATGAAATTATTCCTCATTAAAATACAAGTATTTTGTCATGTTATTAAAAAATAAATTAGGTGTTTTAATCTTACAAAATTTATATATATTATTAAATAATTCCTATGTAATTAAAAATAAAATAGTCTTATATACTACAAGAATGTTCATACTTGAAGAAACATTTTAAATAATAAAGAAAGCCATAAAATGGAATGTCTTTGATAGTTAGGCTAGTCTACGTTAAGCACAAAATATACTTAGAAGGGGGGGGAATGGGGGTGAATCAGTATATTATATAAATTGAAATAATAATTTGCACCATATGAGAGAGAGAGAGAGAGAGAGAGAGAGAGAGCAGATTTTCACATGGAAACCCAAAGTGGGAAAAAACATGGAGAACAATCTCAAGTATATGAATGAGTACCAACTCAAAATACAAAGTTTACAAGAAGAAACTTGCAGGAGCACCAACACAACAACTATTTGTGAGCACAAACCCCTTACAAAGATTTGTGAGCATCAATTCATAAGAACACCAACCCCTCTTACATATAAAACACAACTATTTATCAATGTTGCTTACTCAAAAAAAGATTGAAGTCTACAATATCTCCTAATTTTCTCTCTTCAAAAAAAATACAAACCATGAACTCTCTTGCATATTAAAAATGGCTTCTCAATCCTTTATTTATATCTTTCCAAATGTCCTTTGGCATTCACCCTTTGTGACCCTTCAATTCACATGGAAATTGTTGTCTAAGTTACATGATCCTTCGTATCCATGTATTTGAAAAGTCATATGGTGACCTTTCATAAGAAAAAGTGTCCTCTCCTCTTTTTTATTTATCTTGGTTTCTTTTTTGTATTTCTAAAAGTGTCCCTTCATGGAAAAATTCAGCATACCTATTTTGTCTTCACATGGTGACGCTTAGAATTATTCAAGATGACTCTTCAAGATAAGATGTGTCCCATTCCTCTTTCATCTTTTACCCCATGACTCTTTGACTTCTCCATAGACCCTTTTTTGACTTATATCCAACCAAAAATATATTAATTAGTATTAAGTAAATATTAACACACATTAGCCAAGATATGAATATTAAAAACACCATTAAATGTAATGGGGACTTTATCACCAATAATGCTAGACGTTTGACAGCAATGAAAATATTTATAACAATCACCCTATTTGTCATTGATGGCAACCTCAAATGAAACTACCACATCCTAAAACTTGCACATACTACCATCTAAAAAATATACAGTAACTCTACCTTACTGTAGCAACTTGTAACTATTCTCTATAATTGATTCTACCCTTGCACCTATACCTATCATTCTCCCCATTTTAAATTGATGATAAAGGGCCTACCTAGAGCTAACACTTATCTCTACCTCAACTACTATTGAAACTCAATGGTAGGAAGTAAAATAAATTACTTGAAACTTCTCTCATAGATACTCAAATGTGTGTTTCAGTAGTGCCTTTGTGAAAATATCTGCAATCTACTCTATAGTATTGATATACTCCATCTTAACCTATTGATCTACAACCTACTCTCTCAAAAAGTGATAGCTAATGGGAATATGTTTTGTTTTTGAATACATCACTGTATTCTTCAAAATATTAATAGCACTTATGTTATCACAAAAAATATAAATAGGTTCATCATTATTTACCTTTATATCTTCCAAAGTTTGCTTCATTTAAATCACTTGAGTAATATATAATACTACTACAATATATTATAATTCAACTATAGAAAGTGATACTAAATTATGCTTCTTACATAGACATGGTACTAAGCTATCACCAAGAAAGAAAGCTCCTCCACTTGTATTCCTTTTGTTATCCATACAACCTACCCAATCTAAATCTGTATAAGCAACCAAAATGAAATCACTACCTATGGGATACCATAATCTATAATCCAATGTCCACTTGATATATCTAAATATTCTCTTCACCAACTGAACATAAATATCCTTTGGAGATGACCAATATATTGAAACCATACCTATTGCATGCATGATGTCTATCCTTGATGATGTTAAACATAAAAGACTACCAATCATAGATCTATACAAAGATTGCTTTGTAATAGGTGAAGTTTCATCCATGTTCACCTTATTTATTGTACACATTGGTGTGTCAACTAGTGTGAAATCCTCAAAACTACATTTATTCAACATTTACTTAGCATATTTACTTTGAGATATGAAAATTATTTTATCTGACTGAAATATTTGCAATCCTACGAAAATGACAATTATCCAAGCATAGACATCTCAAATTATTTTTGTATATTATTAGAATTTTTTTTTCATCTTTTCAATATTTCCTCTAAAAATGATATCATCAACATATACCAGAACAATCAATTGATTCTCACCTTCTATTTTGATGTAGAGATTAGTATCAACAAATCCTCTCTTAAAACATGGATTTTGTAGATAATTATCAAGTCTTACATTCCAAGCTCTGGGAGCTTGTTTCAATCCATAAAATGCTTTCTTCAATCTATATACATTGATACTAATATTTGAGAGAATAAATCCCTCAGGCTACTCAATGTAGACCTCTTCTTCTAGATTCCCATTCATGATGGTAGATTTGACATCCATCTAAAACACTTTGAAATTTTTAAACACTACATATGCAAAAAACATTTTAGTAACCTCTCACCTTGCCAAAAGTGTTAAAGTTTTTTCAAAATCTATTCCATCAATCTGAGCATATCTTTTATATACTAATTTTGCTTTATTTCTAGTCACTTCTCTATTTTCATTCAACTCATTTCTATAAACACATTTTTTTCCTATCATATTATGATCTTTTGGTCTAGGCACTAATTTCCATGTATCATTCTTTTCTATCTTATTTCATTCTTCATCCATAGACTTAACCCAATGCTTATCATGTCTAGCTTCTAAAAAAATTCTACGCTAAATTTTGGATAACAAAAAGAAATTAACTTGCTTAGATTCACTTACCATCATTCTTTTCATGTAAATTCTTTCATTTATGTCCTTGATTATGTCACTTCCATTATGATTTTTATTAAAATATTTGGATGGAGTTTTGGTGCCCTTTTTCTCCTTCTCATCTTCATCTGATTTTTCAAAAGCTTCCTCTTCAATGATTTCAGGAATGTCTACTAGATCACTAATTCTTTGTGTTCCATCTTCTTCTATATTGACACTTGTACTTTCAACAAATTTTTTCGTTCTTTTGTTAAAAAATTTATAATCTTCAATTTTTCAAGAATAACTAATAAATATACCTTCATCTACTCTGGATTCAAACTTACCATGTTTTTCATCAGTTCTCTTTATGAAGCATTTGCTACCTAGAACTTTGAAATAATCAAATGTTGCTAGTTTGTCTTTTTATATCTCATAAGGAGTATTGTCACTATTGACTCTCAATAATGCTCTATTTTTAATATACACTACTATTGAAACTACCTCTCTCCAATATTTATCTACTATCTTGGATTCATTTAGCATTGTCCTCACCATCTCCTAAACCATTCTATTTTTCTATTTAAATACTCCATTTTGTTGTTAAGTTTTGGCTAGTAAATAATATATATTTATTCCATGGTCTTCAAAAAACTCAATAAATTTATCTGACATGAATTTTTTTCCTCGATCTGATCTTAGACACTTAATCTTCAAACTAGTTTCATTCTCAGCTAATGCTCTGAATACTTTGAAATGTTTGAAACCTTCTAATTTTTTCCTTAAAAACATTACCCAAGTCATACATGAAAAATCATCAATAAGCAACATGAAATATTTTTCACCTTGAGTACTTTGAATTCTCATAGGTCTAGACAGATCAGTGTGAACAAGCTCTAGCCTTTGAGTAGTAGAGTACTCTTTTATTTTAAACAACTTTCTAGCTTGCTTCCCATGCTAACAAGGTTCACAAAGTGTGTCAGATGGCTTTTTAATATTTGCAAGATTTTTGACTTCTTACTTCTTTCTTATGTTGAAAAAATTGTCAAAATTTATGTGCCTTATTCTCCTATTCCATAACAATCTTTCTTCAATCTGACTCAAACAACATCTTTGACCTTTGATATCTTATAGCATATATAAATTGTTACCTGTTGTTCTCTGAGCATCTACAACCAATACATCTAAATATTTTCTTCTAATTTCACAACCTTCTGCATAAAATTTTATTGTGTGCCTTTGATCAAACATTTGACATAAACTTACAATATTATGCTTAAGACCTTCTACAAACAAAAATATTTCAATTTTAGTTCTACCATTAGCTAAACTTAATGTACCTTTTCAACCAATTTTGATAGTAGTATTGTCTCTAAATTTCAGTATCCCACCATTAATATTATTCAAAGTTATGAACTTGTTCTTTTCTCCTCTCATGTGTCTTGAACATCCACTATCAATGAACCATGGCTTTTCTTGATTTCTTGCATGTAAATTTGTTTATACCAACATAGATTTTTGAAGTTGTTTCATTCACCTTGAACCTATTTGAACTTTCTTCTTGATGAACGGAGCCTTCAATCTCTGGTCTTTCTTGATTGAATTCAACATTATTCTATAGTACTGAGCTATGTGTCCAAAAAAAATTTAGTTATGACATATTATGGCTTGTTCATAAAAGCCTGATAGAGAAGTAAAAGAGTTGTGGCTTCTGCTTGCCTTTGTATCAAATTCCTTCTCCTTATTTCTAAAATTGTTAGCCCTTTTTCAACATTCTATTTTCTTATAAACATATCCATTATAATAAAAATAGTAACCATAAAAATAGGAACTATTTGTGTATCTTTTACCTGATTGCCTTTTGTAGCTATGTTCCCTCCAACCTTATTTGTTTGAGATGTACTTTGTGTTCTTAACTTTTTCCCTTTGTATTTCTTATTTTGTAAGAGATTCAAAATAGCGTTTTCTTTTTTCCTTGTATATGAAAGTAGTGACCTTTTCTTTCACTTTTTAAAATCTAATACATGTCTTATCTGACATTGATCTTTGATTTTCTAATATCTTATTTAACATATTAGTGTTATTCTCAAGTTTTGAATCATTGGTTGTTCTATCATTGATTGTTTTATTTATTTTCTCAAGATTTGATTTTAAAGAAGTAATTTCAATAACATATCTTTCATATTATTTATTTACTATTTTTAACTATATTGTTAGATCTTCTTCATTCTTCTTATCTTCCTCAAAGTGTGCTTGTACATCTTCAATTATTTTCTGTGACTCCTTTTCATTTTTCTCAATCTAGAGATTTAATCTTCAATTTTTATTTTAAAGATCTTTTAACTCTTTTAAGGCACAAATGATTTCTCCTTCTAGATTCACTTTAGCATCATCATATTATTATTCTTGATCATTTATAATTTTTCTTGCAGATGCATCTTCATGTGTGGCCATGAATAGAATCTCTTCTTCTTCTGAATCACTGACTCCACTATCTTTAGTTGAGCTAAGATCTTTAGAATACAAAATCTTCTTCTAGAATTCTTTCTTGAATTTACCTTTGAAATTCATTTTGTATGTATACTTTCCTTTTTCATTATCATCATTACTCTAATTTGGGCATTTAGCTACAAAATGTCTAATATTTACACAATTAAAACATTTAAAAGGTAATTTTCTTTCATATTTATCTATGCTCAATTGTCATCTTCATCCTCTCTAGAACTATCTCTTGATTCTTGAATCTTATCCTTCTCTTTCTTTGATGTCTTGAAAGCATCTTCTCTCTTTGAAGTTTTGTCTTGTTTAGTCTACATCTCATATGCCGTAAGAATACCATGAAGCTCATCCATCTTTATCTTGGATAAATTCTTCATCTCTTCAATTACCGAAACTTTTGCATCATATCTCAATGGTAGAGATCTCAAAAAAATTTGAACCACAGTTGATTCTTCTAAATTTTCTCCAAGACCTTGAATCTGATTAACTGTTTAATCAACCTAAAAAAGATAACTTGCTATATTTTCTTCATCTTCCATATTCAAACTCTCAAACTATCTTCTAAATGTCTAAAGTTTAACTTCCTGAACCTTTCCATCACCTTTGTAAATATTCTCAAATTTTACCCAAGTTTCATGAGTAGATTTACATTGCATAACTTTAAAAAAAATTGATTCACATAACCGACATAAAATAACATTTAAATCTTTAAAATTATTTCCACTTGCATTATTTTCTATCATAGTAGTTACAAGTGTCTATGGCTCTTCATATTCTTCCACTACTGATTGCCATATATTGAATCCAAGGGCCATCAAATAAGTCTTCATCCTTATGCTCCAAAAAACATAATTCATCCCATCAAAGGTGCCTTATTTGTAAAAAACCCTTCATGTGATTCATCCATCATGCTTTCTTGATCTACCTTCAGCTGTAAAACTTTTTCAAAAGGAACCTACTCTGATACCAATTGTTAAGAATGAAATATACTGGGAGGGAGGGTGAATCAGTATATTATATGAATTTTTACTTAATCCATTTTGTTTTATTTAACCACTTAATCATAAATTCAAGATATACAATAAAATTAAAATAATGAGAGAGAGAGAGAGAGAGAGAGAGAGAGAGAGAGAGAGAGAGAGAGAGAGAGAGAGAGAGAGAGAGAGAGAGAGAGAGAGAGAGAGACCATATTTTGACATGAAAATCCAAAGTGATAAAAACTATTAAGAACAATCTCAAGTATATGAATGAGCACCAACTCAAAATACAAAGTTCATAAGCACCAACTTGCAGGAGCACCAAATCCATTGCCGAGCACCAACACATCAAATTTTTATGAGCACAAACCCACAAGAGCACCAAACCCTTACAAGGATTTGTGAGCATCAACCCATAGGAGCACCAACCCCTCTTGTGTATAAAACACAACTATCTCTCAATGTTGCTTACTCAACAAATGATAGAACTCTACAATATCTCTTACTTTTCTCTCTTTTAAAATAAATACAAACCATGCACTCTCTTGTATATTACAAATGGATTCTCAATCCTTTATTTATAGCTTTCTAAATGACATTTACCATTCACCATTTGTGACCCTTCAATCCTCATGGAAAATGGTGTCAAACTTGCATGACCCTTCATATCCTTACATTTGAAAAGTCATATGGGGACCCTTCATAAGCTAAAGTGTCCTTTCCTCTTTTGTATTTATCTTGGTGACTTTTCATATTCTTTAAAGTGTATCTTCATGGAAAAATATGCCATACCTATTTTATCTTCACATGGTGACTCTTTAAATTCCTCAAGATGACTCTTCATGAGAATTACGTCCCATTTCTCTTTCATCCTTTATCTCATAACTCTTTGAATTCTCCATGGGCCCTCTTTTGACTTATATGCAACCAAATATATATCTATTAATATTAAATAGATATTACAACATATTAGTCAAGATATGAATATTAAAAACAACATTAAATGTAATGGGACCTTTATCACCAATAATGTTAGACCTTTGACATCAATGACAATATTTCCAATAGTCTAACATTTTCAATATATAAAAAATCTTAATGTCAAGATCTTATCACTACAAATGTCAAATTTTTTAATAGCCCAGCCATAATATGAAACTAATCTCATTTTGGATGGATTCGGTGGATGGAAATGAGATGTCAAAATATATTCATATTTTAGTTTTATGTTATTACTATCCGATAACTCATTGATTTTTATGATTAATCAAATAACTAGAAAACACCTTCGACCATATCACATATGTCATACTATGAAAGAGGAATATTTGGTGGAAGGGTGACAACACCTTCAGTTGGAATTTAATCACTTAAGGTTTGAAGTGGAGTAGGCTGGGATGGATTTGCATTTTTAATATAAGTCTTCAAGGGTGAATTTGTTTTAGCATCATTTTCACCATTAGGAATACTAGATAGAAATGGTACTTTATTCATAGCAATAGTACCTCTAGGCTTAGCAATTTTGGAAATGGGTGATGGTTTGAAATTATTAGGGATTACTATAGTTTTATTCAATTCCTTACTTGTTTCCCCTGCTTTAGATTTGTAGGGGTAGTTTTTGAGGAACAACAACTTGATACTTGCTTCTCAAGTAGTAATCTTTCTCTTGGGCAAATGCTGCATTAATTAGAAACTACCTATCCTTAATTGATGGATTTCCCCCATCATATTTCTTAATCATATTTGATATAAATTTTTTTAAATCATGAATTAATAATTCATTTTATTTTGAAATATTAACCTCATAATCAAATTCAAAAGCTGAGACACATACCTTTTGTATTACACTCTAAAACTAATCAACCATAGAAGTACTCATCAATTATGTGGAGGGAGACATCTTATGTTGGAGACTTTGATAATTGAAAAGCATAATCTCATCACTAATTGATGCAAACTCAAGTTCATCTACATCTTCATCAATCAACTCAGTTGCATCACATGGAGGATGTGTAAGGAATCACTTCTCAGACTAATAAATATCAATGTCACAAGCTACCACATTCACTATAGAATTTAACAGATCAGGCACTTATTTTTTATCCCATCTATTTTGATTTATATCCTTTCTTTCATCATGTGTAAGCCTCTTCCCTTTATCTTATCTCAATTATGGAAATAAGACCCCCTTTGTTCTTGAATTTGATTTTGAGGCCCCTCTTGATTGGTAGACACATGAGGGATACCTTTCTCAGCCCTGGTAAGCTTCTAGGACATATGTTTGATAGTGGAGGCCAAAGTCTTAACCATCTCCTCAAGGTTGGATGTCTTTGTGGACTATGGTTTTTATGGATTGACCAATTTGACATCAGCCCATTTATTCATGGGCTTTCCCACAACCTTTATATTATTCCCAATTTCGATGGCCATATTGAATACCAACCACCATCTCATGGGAGCCTTATCCCTCAAGTAGTACATAAATTTATTTTCAAAGGGATCACAATATTTTATCAAGCACATTGTATCACTAGGCCTTATGTTCTCAGGAATTCACATCTTAACTTTATTGAACCATGTGTTGAAGTCTTGCATGCACTCATTTGGGTTTTTGATTTTTTTAAACTCAGCCAAGAGAAACTTAGGATCAACTCTATCACCGTAATAAATTCTAAAATCATTATTCATCTCTTTCCATGAATCAAAGCATCTATGGGGAAGGGAATTGAGCCATTATCATGTATCTTCTTCTAGCTTATGTATAAATAACTTGATGCACACATCCTCATGTTCAACCTCATATTATTCAATGATATTTTTAAAATCCCTTAGGGCTTGATCAGCATTAGTTGCATTATTCTTTTGAAAAATTGGAAGGTAGTTTAATACTTCATTTAGGAATTTATTTGGATAACCTTCCATGCCATCAAAGTTTATAGGCCTAAATCTAGGAATGTATAATGTAAGACATTCATTCTCATCTAGGTCCCTCTGCCTCATGATTGGTTCAATTGGAGGTTCAAGAATAACTCGCAAAGGTATATGAGGGGGTGAATGAGGTGCACTTGTATGATCAAACTTAGGAGGGGATTAAATTGGTTGAGAGGGAGATGGAAAACTAATAGGATTTTAATTTTTAGAATGAATAAGAAATGTATGAAAGTTCTCAACAACGGGGAGTTCAACAAAAATTTGTAGATTATCATAATCTTGGTAATCTAGACACTATTTTATAGCTAAGCATTGCCCTTCATTGGGCCTCTAAACTTTTCTCCTTCTTATTTGATAAATACTTAAAGACAAAACAAGTTTCTTAGATGATTCATATTTTAAGGATAATATCAATCCATCTAGCCTTAAAAACAAGGAATAACACTCAAAGCTAAAATCAAGATATTCAGAATAAGCAATGATCATTCTTGAAACTAGATGATAAAAATGGAGTTGCCACTAGAATCAAAATTCTAGAATATAATAGTTAATAAACTATTGTGGTAGTTGATGGAAACATACTTTGATGAATTTAATGATGAAATAATAGCATAAAGACATTGAAAATTTTAGAATTATGTTCAAAAGTGAAAAACACCTTCTAACATGTAATTTTATTAGTTCTTTGCAATAAATACAATAAAAGTCAAATTGTCAAATATTTTGATTCCTGACACATCCCCAATATAGTGATGCAATGTTGAAGGACAAGATAGTCCAAATATCATAAATGATAGTTTGAGAACGTTTTAAGAAAATTATTTATAGCTCTCTTCAAAAGTCCCCAGCAACACAAGTGACATGGACTTAAATTTAGTCCTTGAAAATAACATTAGATGAGTGTTAGTTCATAGTTGTACACCCCTTTCACTCAGCCTTACTCACTTGAAAAAATGGAAAATAAAGATTAAAAACTTGTTAATATGTCATTGTATCCAGGGGAAGGTTTGGCATCAAGAATACATCGAACAAAGAAAATGATTGAGAGGCACCAACAAATTATATGGTTAGCTCCGTGTTACTTCTGGCTCTACCTAAACCAAGGTGAGAGGATAGAAGAGGTAGCTTAATCACATTGAGATATTCTACAATTCAACCTCTATGGGGATCTCTATCATAAAGAATAACAAATATGACTAGGGCATAACAAAAGTCATTCAATCAACCTAGGAAATATTGGCACACAAAGTTAAAAAATGCTCTACATCATATCTAAGATACTGAAGATATATGTGTTTGTGTCTAAAATTTCCATTCTACATTATCTTCAACAATAGGGGTCAAATAGAAAACTATAACACTATGCTTCAATGCACAAAATGGAACCTCATGTTATATAGGGAAGATTTTATGCATTTGTAGGGCAACTAACACTTATTGTATGTAAAGGGTGTACTATTTTAGTGGAGGATAAGGTAGGACATATTAGATAATTATAATAAAGGGTGGTGTGGTAGTGGATTTCAAAAAATAGGGTATCTTTCAGTATACATGACAATATTCCTTTGAAAATATATAGTAATAATTTATAAGCAAGTTAATGGGAAATACCAAAATGATCCTTGAAATAATAGAACATACACTAAAATTAATATTTCAAATAGTTTTCTCTATCAAATTCATATAATTAGGGTGCTTTAAAAATTTATTCAACAACATATCCTAAAATAATGCAGGAAGGGTTTATAATCTAGATCTATGCTCAGAATGATAACCTATAATGAACACAAACCCAAATGTCTAATTAACATAATTTGTAAAACACATTTCTACACTTCATCAACAAGAAATAGCAAAGAACCACAAGCATTTTCATTAACTTGAAAAGAGATATTACGTACATCCATTTTTCAAAAAAATCCATGGTGACAAATAGGGTAATATTTCTCCATGCTGGACAAGGAAAACATAAAAACACTCTCAAATATTGCTAATGGATGTACACTTACAACCACCTTATTAAGGGAGACAAGATATACACAAAACAGTTCACCCACAAAATTTTTGCAAAACCTAGACTTAAATAAAATGAACAACCAACAACAACCTAGAATATAAGATAAGCCTTCTATTTATACATTTTTTACCCCTTATTTTGCCATCCAAGAATGGGGGTTACATTTTAAAATTTTAAAAATTACAGTGAACAACCCAATGTTTTGACAAGATACTCCTAGATGGAAAAATCCTTTGCCACACTAGGAATATTCATGTATTTATAAGAAAAAGTATTCCTCTATCTGCCTCTAAAATAAATGATGAATATTTGTGGCACCCCCTTTGATTTCATTGCTTGATATGCCTTAAACTATGAGTTAGAAGGTGAAAAATTGTGATGGAGGCCAAAAAACATTTGTCCTCATGTTCAACTACCTAGAGATGCCCTTGACCACTTGTTTGCACAGTTGAACCTCATGGACAACTTCCCTTCCTCATATGCATGCCGTAGAACAACCTATTCTTGCAATGATTTCATTGGAATATTTTGGATCCATGGGTATTTAGGTGATCTTATTTGTAGTGGCCCACCTTGGTCTTGCAAACCTACAGTTTTTTGCCCATAGAGGAGCTTGGACAAGCACAATAATAAAAAATGAGAAAAAACATAGGTCATTTTAACTTTTTTCTTTTTGGATACAATTTTTTTTCTCCACTTTTGATTTTTTTTCAAATGTGCGTTCTCGCTCTTTGCAATTTTTACATTTGCTTTTTGCACTTTTACTTTTTGGAAATATGCCTTTTACAAATTACATAGTTGAAATTTACACTTCTAGTTCCCTCTAAGGGATATAGAACTCTAATTTCAACTTACACTTGAGGTTCTCATTTCCCTCAAAATATCCTTTTAGGGAATCCAAAAATCCAAATGCAATTTAAAAATTTTCAAAATTATATATTGTACTTGGGGTTGCCATTTTCATGAAAAGCATTCTTTAGGGAAATGGGAACTCTAATTTAAATTTGAAATTTTGTAAATTTGAAAACTTTCAAATGGAACTAAAAGTACCCATTTGCACTATGACCCCATGTTAACTTACATTGACTAGCAGAAATGGGAGATCCATCTACAATTTACAAAAATGCAAATTTGTGAAATTGCATTTCTTCTCTAATTTTCCATGAAACTCCTTGAGTTGACTTTTCTCTTCCATACTTTGACTAGAGGGGTTGGGCTACTTGAAAATAATTTACAAATTACATTTTGGAGACTTGCATTTCTAAAGATTCTCTTCCTGTTAAGATTTTCTAGGGAGTTTGTTGCCTCATATGCAATTTTTGGATTTTTCTAAAATTTAACTCCATTTCCATCTACCTGGTTCATCAAAATACCTTGTAGATGATTTTCATATAAAATTATCCCTTTATCAACCTGATACATCTAGTTAAAAATCTATCCTTATTTACATAATGTATATGGATCTGAGGTATCCATCATTAAAAATCATCATTTCCCATTGCTTTGATCTTCAAAGTCCAATGATCATTACTAGAATGAGAAAGGTATAAAACTCAAAGAATGCAATAACTAAGAATTTTCCTTTGTGATAATGTACTCTATAAATACTTCGCTTCTGATAGTAATGTAAAATCCTATGGAGATTTCATGGAAATGGTCACTAACACCTCCAAAAGTGCCAGAATGCCCTTTTACAATGGTTTTCAAACTAGATTTTTTATGGGAACTATATGCTTTCTTAAAATCCTTTCCAAACGGTGATGGGACCAAACACCAAGTTTTGTATTTCCTATTTCCCATATTCCCTGTAAACCAAAAATAATTTTTTGGGTCACTTTGGCATTTAAAAATAAGATAATAACCAATGTATTTAGATTTACAAGACCCTTTATACCCTTCAAACTCTGTTACAACACTTTGTCTCCTGCTCATTGTGCCATTTAGTTCCTTAATGTTCATGTAATGTTTTTTTATTTTTTTAAGGGAGAACCCTAAGGGTTGGGGCTGAGGCTTCACATAATGCCTCCACAGTGTAACTACAATGCATTTACCTTTATCACATTAACACCATGATCTCTTGTATTGGCATATGAGGCAATATATATTACCCACCCAATTGGTCCATTTAACAATAAAATGGTGCATCTGAGACTGTGCTACATGGTTTACTATTGTATTTAGCATTATGGTTGTTCCAAAAGGAGATACAATAGTTATAGCTTCAAATTTTAATACAAAAATAGTTATAGATGTTGTATCATGGAATCCTTATAGTAAATTAATAATGTCTCCATTTATTAAAAATAATTCAAGGCAAGAAGCTACAAACTCATCCATTCATCCATATTATTTCTTGTAGTCATGTTGGTGAAGAGGAATATGCATTTTTATAGTTTATTTAGTAAATTTATAGTGATCTTGATACATTAATTGGATTCTACATGAATGTCCTAAATAATGGTATCTCATCTAAAAGGGTTGGGTCAAATGCTTTTCCATATCCATTCAATGGTAAAGATTTCAAAACATCTTGTACTAGGGGAGGACCAATGTATTCCAATTTATAGCTAATATCGAGTTCAAGATATAATGCTATTTATTTTTGGTTGTTTTGAACATCTTGGCATGGAAGGAATCATGCTTGACAAGGACATTTTGACTATACCTTTTCCCCTCTTAATTTTTGTTCTCATTTCTCTCATTCCTCACGGGTTCCAAAGCCTCTTATGCAATTTATAATCTAGATTATTTTAAATTGCACCTCCACTTCCATTTTATACCAACCCCTATCATTTTCCTTGTTTGTTGGATACAAAGATATGGAGATAAATCATAGTTTGTAAATGAGTCAAACTATAGTCAATAGCTCAATTTATATCATGTGCCCTCTCTTATCTTTGTAGAAGCCATAGATTATTAAGAAAAGTATAGTTTGATAAACTTGTAAATTTCATCCACATTTCCCTTTTCCATTGTGTACTCTTTTGTTTTCTTATTGTCAATTTTTTTTTCATACTCGACACCCTTGATAGAAATATAATACTATATATACAATTTGCTTTTTGACCTCTTAAACCCCCAATTGAACTTTAAGACCTATTTTTCAATTTCTTTTATTACCATAGAACTCAAATAGACTTTACCCACCTCTCTATCAATTTGATATGGTCAAATTATAGTCAACATGAAATTCTTTACCAAGTTCCATTCATTTTCTCTTTGTCTTCATAATATTTGAAATGTTTATGTGGCATCTTGAGCATTGATGTGGGTTGTGGAACACAACACATTACTTTTACACACTCCTACAGCCATGTGGACAAATAAACATCCACATTGATGCACTATCTCATCTACATGTTATTTTATAAACCTTGTTACATTTCATTTACTACCCCCATATGGTCTTTAATATATTAACAAAGCCTTGAAATTGTTTAGCATAATTCTAGGCACTAGCATATTGATTTTTGGTAAGAAATGAAGAATGTTTTTAAAATTGAGTATGGTGATAGAAATGATCCTATATTTATTTTGGATCAATTTTAAAACATAAAAAATAACCCCAATGAATGTGTGCAAAACATTAATACATAGTTCAATAAGACCATGATGTAGCTACCTGAAAACATAAGGCCTAGTGATACAACATGCTTGATTAATTATTGTGATGCATTTGATAAGAAGTTTATGTACTACCTAATGGATAATGCTCCCACTAACCTATGTTAGGCATTCAATATGGCCATCCAAATTGAGAATAACATAAAGGCTATTGGAAAGCCATTGAACACGTGGGTTGATGTAAAGATGGTTATTCCTAAAAAATATAGTCCACTAAAATAGCCAACCTTTTTACAAATAAGGAGAGAGCTAAAAATCCTAATTAGGCACAAGGAAGGACTGCTTTCCATAATTGAGATAATGATAGAGGGAAGAGGCTTGCATATGATGAAAGGAATGATAGAAATTAGAATAGAGGGGATATAAAATAAGTGTTTGATTCATTAAATGTTAAAGAAAATGTGGTATATTGTGAATTAAGCATTGATTGGTGTGATAAGTGATTCCTTCCCCATCCCCCATGTGATACTAATGAACCAATTGAAGAATATGTAGATCATATTAAGTATTCATCATTTGATGATGAGATTTTGATGCTCAATTATCAAGACTCCCAAAGTAAAATGTCTGCCTCCTTGGAATTTTTGAGTGCTACCAATGTTGATCAATTTTTGCATGTAGTCAAGAAGGTATGTGTCCTAACTCCTAAGTTATCTTGTGATGTTAATATGACACAAGCATATGAATATCCCATTCATCATCTTGAGTTTTAAAGATCAATGATGATTAAGAAATGTAATGACGGGATTCCCTCAATTGAGGATAGGTAGTTTCTAATTAATGCAATGGTTTCCTATGAGAAATAATGGTACTTGATAAGCATGCGATTGTGTGTTACTCCTCAATACACTACCCCTACAAATCCAAGAGAAGGAGATGCAGGTAAGGAACTTAAGAAAACTATAGTAGTCCCAAATGATTCAAAACCAATACCCGTTTCCAAAGATGTGAAACCAAGATGTTCTCTACCCCAAAATAGAGTACCCATACTGTCTAGTATTACTAAGGCTATGAATCACGTTAGACAAAAACCACCTTTGAAGACTATTGTTAAACATGCTATTTTATCCCAGCCTATTCCACTTCAGACCTTAAGTGATTTTGTTTTAGTTGAATGTTTTGTCACCCTTCCACCTACTAATCCTTTTCCTCAGTATAATGTGTGTGATATGGCACAAGTTATGAGGCAACTAAAAATCACTATGCCACTTGTTGACTTATTGTAAATACCTAAACATATGAAGAGGGAATTTGAATATTTGATATTTGGTAAGTAATCAACTGTAAATGAAACTAAATCACCCCCAATACCCCCAAAAGAAGATGAAGAATCAAAAGAGGTTGTTTTACCCACTCTAGAAGTATATTTGGGGATTGTAGTAGTAGAATATTAGCTAAATGTGGATCCATTTTATGTGACCCTATTGATCAATGATTTTATTGTTCAAAACTACATATTTGACTCCAGAGCTTCTTGCAATGTGATGCCCCTAGATGTCCTAAATCATCTTCATGTTTAGATTAAATTAGCCTTTGGCAACTTTTATGTCATCGACTCATGAGAGGTAAAAATTATTGGACAAGTTAATTGGTTGGTAGTACATTTAGTCATGCATCTAGATAAGTATTTGAATATGGATGTGGTAGTTGTGGACTACCCACCTAAGTGTGGGATGTTGATGTCATGAAAATGTGTTACCATCATGGGTGGAAGTGTATAAATGGACTTGTCTTATACCACCATTCGATTGTAGGTTAAGATGGTCAAAATTTATACATAAATGAAGATGTTTCATGTACTTGAAGATCTGAAACATGGTCTCAATGAAGTGTTTTATATGGATGTGGAATTGGGAAACTATTTTAGGAATATTGATGTTGATGAATATCTTGTTTATCCTTATGTTGAACCTGAAAAAGAAGGTGTTTTTTGGAAGATGTGTTTTGATGGGGCTTGCTCCAATCTTGGAAATGTAGTAGGTGTTGTCTTCTATGCCCCTAATGGTAAAAGTTTCAATTTTTATTTTTAGTTGTCCTTGGAGTGCATGAATAATATTGTTGAGTATGAGGAACTCTTGATTGGTTCACATATTGCCCATGAAGATGGGATTACAAATTTGATTGTCAAGGGTGATTCTAAACTAGTGTCTAACCAAGTTTGCAAAGCTTATGACAGCAAAACTAAATAATTGAAATAATATAAGAATGTCTTTTGGGATTTTCTTAAATAATTTTATGCTTTAAAAATTTATTTATCATGATATATGTTTTAATGAAGAGGCTGATAAACATTCAAGGTTAATTACTCAGTTTGAGATTACAAATATGGAACGTTATTGTTAATATCAAGGGTAGGTATTTGATGATGATGATAAGATCGAGAGGTTCATAAATTGTGAAGTAGAATTCTATGATCAACTCATAGACATAGAATCCATGGTTTAGGTTTGTGATGGGAAAGAAATATTTTTTTGGAAAGACAATCTAGTGGAAGAAAAACATGCTCCCAAGGAGATTGGTAAGTTTAGAAGCATCGTTTGATGGAGTGGATAGGATAAAAACTAGAGACTCATTTATTTCAAAAGACATGACTGAGTGTAATTTGTGTTCTCATGAGAATCCAAGGAAGGTTTGGGTGCGTACTCACCTAAGGTTAGCTGAGAAATAATTCTACATGAAACTACTAAAAAAGTACTAGGACTATTTACTATGGTCTGATTTTGAATTAAAATCATTTAGGAAATAGTGGTTTCAACATGTCATCACATCACAACCTACTATAAAGAACTATTAGGAGAAAAAAACATATTAACCCCATGTTGGCCTCTAAGATGTAGGATGAGCTAAATAAGGTAAGGGATAGTGAGATCATTCAGATCATCATGTATTCATCATGTGTGGTAAAATTAGTCCCTGTATGGAATAAAAATGGCAACATCAGCTTTTGTGTGGATTTTCATAATTTGAAAAAATCTTCTTTAAATGATAATTATCCCCTGTCCAACATGGATAATATAACACAAAGTGTTAATGGATCATAAATGTTGTCTACTTTAGATGATTTATGATGTTATAACCAAGTTGTGTTAAATGAATTTGAGAGACCTAATACTACATTTACTATGCTTTGGGAATGCATGTATATATGAGGATGACATTCAGGTTAATGAATATTGGTGTAACAATTCAATGAGTTATGGATGTTACCTTTACAAGGGTAATTAACAAATTCATAACTATGTATTAGAATGACATTATAGTGTACTCAAATACTAGATAAAAACAATTTGAGAATCTAGATAAAGTGTTGATTAGATGCATGGAGTTTCTCATTTCTCTTAATCCTAAGAAGTGCCACTTTAGAGTACAAAAGGCCAAGTTATTGGGACATACAGTGGCGAAGGATTAAACCTAAGAGGGTATAATCCATTAATAAATTGCCTATTCCATAGTCTAAGAATGGAATGTAGACCTCCTTTAGATAAGTAAAATTTGTAAGGAAATTTGTGTCCAATTTTGTAGATATTACTATGCATATCACTTCAATGATAAAGAAGAACTAGACCATCAAGTGGGAGGAGAAGGATATGCAAGCACGCAATGCCATCAAAAGAGCCTTAAAGTCTAACCTTGTCTTGTCCATCTCTAATTTCACAATTATATTTTAATTTTTTCTCTCTAGCATCACATAATATTATTGCTACTATTTTGTTTCCAAACAATGAATATTGTCATGGGCAGTCCATATCTTTGTTTAGTAAAGCTATACAAGGTGCTCGACTAAACTACACTATTATGGGAAAAAAAGCCTTCGTTCTCTTTAAGGTTATTAAGACATTCATAACTTAGATTCTGAGTTAGAATATTATTGCATATGTCTCACATACCACAGTGAAGGACATCTTGACTTAGATTGAAGTATATAGTAGGAGATATAGGTTGGTCAACTAGTTGTAAGAGTACAACATGGATATTTAGACCACCAAGCTAATGAGAGGGATGGGTCTAACTAAGTTCATGGATGAGACCAATTTAAAATTCATTGAGGTAAACACTTTTGTTTTTAATTTTGATGATTTCTTGAGTGAAATTAGCATTTATCCATGTTATAAAGATGTTCTTTACTACTTGAAAAATCTGAATTGTCCTCCTAACTTCGATAAGAGTGAAAGGAGAACTCCTAGACTTGTTTCACAAAAATAACTCTTAACTAAGAATGGACTAAAATGGAAGAATCTAGATGGGGTTCTCCTAAGATGCCTGGTATAAGAACAAATGGATGACAAAATTAAAGACTTTTGTAGTGGAATATGAGGTGGCCGTTTTTCACCTATAGTTATAAATCCTAATGTTTTGTGCACTACTTATTATTTGACATCATTTGTCAAGTATTTTATTAAGTTAAAACATGCAACAAATTTAATCATTTTACTGGGAAGATAAAATATTTGGGTTATCTTCCCTTGCAACCTGTGATATTGAAGGCCCATTTAGATAATGGGGAATGGATTTCATTGGGTAAATTATTAACTCATCAAGTGTTGGACATAGAATGATACTAATTGTAACTGACTACTTCATGAAATGAGTTGAAGCATCCATACAAAGAAGGCTACACAATAGGTAGTTATAGACATTTTATTAAATTAGATTATTTGTAGATTTGGTGTGCCTAACAAGGCAATTGTTGATAATACCATGAGTTTCAAAGCTAATTTTTTAGTGGCATTGTGAAAAGAGCATGGGACCGAATTGGCTTATGTTTCCAATTATAACCCTCAATGGAATGGGAAAGTAAAATCTAGTAACAAGAACTTTCTAAAGATCATTAGAAAAACTTTGGAATAAAATAAAAAGTGTGGTGGAAAATTGAAGTTTGCTTTGTGTGCTAATAGAATAAAGCCTAAGAAAGCTATACAAAAAATACCCTTTCAACTTTTTTATGGAGATCAAGTAGTTTTTCCTATAAATTTGTAGTTGCCAACCTATTAGTTCATGCAACAACTAGAATATGATGAGCAAATCAAACACTAATAAAATATAATGAACCAGATTGTTGAGCTTGATGAGATTCAAAGAGAAGCTATGAGACACACCTTAAGTTCAAGGAAAGACTCAAGAGAATATTCAATAAGAAGGCTAATCTATGAACCTTCCATGTTGGTAATCTAGTTTTAATGTGGGATATAATAGATGAGGATAAATGTAAGAATGGTAAGTTTCATGGCTTGTGGATGGGTCCCTATTCTATTGAATATAGGTTCGGGGAACATACTTTCTTCCCTAGATACATAGATGGTGAAATACTAATGTTTTTAGTCAATGGTAGCATCTAAAATACTTCCTTGACTAAGTTCATAACCAGTGTACAATATTATATAGTGTATAGTTTTGTCACTTTGTTATTTTGTTGTCCCTCTACTTTGGGCCTTGTTTGTATAGTTCCTTTTATCATTTTTATCATTTGTTCATTTTTAGATCTTCTTGATCTATTTTTGTCAGTCTAGATTATTTTATTGAGATTCCAAGGATGTTTTTTGATAATTTAATTAAAGTGTTGACTCTATGGCCCAATGGATTGACACCTAGTCTTGTGCCCTGGGGTTATTTACACACACATAAGGGGTGTAAATCCCCAAGCAAGAGCCAGTGTTAGTTTCCAAAATTGCACTAAGTAGTTATGCCCCATTTTCAAAATATTAATGCCTCATTTTTCTAGTTATTTCTCTATATCTATAATTGTTCTCACTTAGGTCATCTAAATTTCCACATATACATTGAATAATTAAAACCATTATTCTCATGTTCATATTTTGTGAAGCTTGTAAATTCTTGATTTCAACTAATGTTTAATATTTCCATGTTATAATAAATTCCATGATTATTGAAGGATGTCATGAAGAAATAGCAAAAGAAAATCCAAGTTTTAATAAGTTATAAATATGTTTAATAGTTCGCCAAGGATTTGAATGGTCAAAAGCAGTTGTGCAAATTACAAAAGGGGATAATAAGGTCTACGAGGATTTATAGTGGGGAAAACAAGTTGTCAAAAACACTTGTTAAAAATGCAAGTTCAGATTTGTTCATGAGCCCCCTTGAGCCTGCAAGAAAAGGAAAATAAGTTATTTTCATATGGAAAAGGGCCATATGAGTAAAATGAAACAAAGGTTAAAAGGCAATGTGACTTTCCCATGAGGAGATAGCTATTAGACATGGCATCAGGTTTTAAAATGTAGTTGGACATTTTCAATATGGAGGAATACCACGTGGAATACTATGAAGGGGCTCCATGGCATTTAAGGGCATAAATTCCCATTTAGGAATAAGGTTTTGAATAAATTTGAATCCATTAAATTAGATCCATTCCACATGGATAGAAGACATGGAATAAATTCAAGTAATAATATGTCAAATGCTTGGGGACATGTGGTAGTTAACAAAACTATCAACGTTGACAAGAAGTTTAGAAAATTGTAAAAGACTGTATAGAATTCTGTCAAAGGTTTCGGGGGCCAAATAAAATTGAAAAATAGGGTAGGAAACTCTGTAGGAGAATTGTAATTTATAAATTATAATTTGATTATACACTTTAAAATCCCATTAAAGGAATGAGAGTGAGAGGATGGCTAAAAAGGGAGATTGTAGTGCAATTTACAAAAATTGACAAATTACAAATTATTATGGAGGCTCCAAACACATTAACAAACTCTATATAAATAAGTCCATTGTGCATTATTTTGTAGTGGAATCTTCAATAGAAAAACAAAGGAGATTAGAACATATTCTCTAAGGATAAGAGATAGGATAAAAAATTATAAAATTTTGTTCAACCAAAATCATGTGTGACCAACCTTCCCTCATCTTGGTCATTTTGGAGTTATTTTTATCCATGGAGACAAATCCAGAGGAAAGAGCTTGGCTTCTGGTAAAAACATTTACAGTATTGTCAATTTCTAAACTAGGTGGGGATGAAGTTAGGTGAAAATTCAAAACATTTAAATGTTCTAAAAGTTGTAGATGAGGCCCCCAAAGTCCCTAGGAAATTTGTTTGGGAGAATCAATTTACAAAATACAATTTTCAAATTGCAATCAAAACAAATGGAGAAAAGTCAACTCAAGAGGAGCTTTAAGAAGAATTGAGGGAGGAATGCAATTCTATAATTTTGTACTTGTAAAAATTGCAAATTTCACATGGATCTCCAAAACCTACCAATCAACAGTAGTTAACATAATATTATAGTGCAAGTGGGAACTCTCATGGCCAATTTCAATTTTTTAATTTTGAAAAAAATTAGATTGCATTTAGATTTCTCATTTCCTTGAGGATCTTGGTACAAATGGGACCTTTCAAGGCCATTTATAGTTTTACAAATTTATAAATTTCTAATTGTAGTTAGAGTTCCAATTTACTTAGGAGAAATTTTGGGGGGAATTACAACTATGAGTTGCAATTTTCAAATTTCCAAATTGAAAGTTGAAGTTAGAGTTCTCATTTTCCTAAGGGAACTACAACTATGAATTTCAATTTTTTAATTTACAAAACTACTGTTGAGTTCTAGATTCACCCAATGAAAGGAAATACAAAATTGTAAATGGGACCTAGATTTTCCCAAAATAAAGAAAATTTGAAAATTTGTAAAAGGGACCAGAATTTCCCCAAAAATCCAAAAAGTGAAAAGTAATGCACTTATGCATTAAAAATTGTGGATTTAACACTAAAAAGTAAATTTGAAAAAGATAAATATGAAAAAAGTAAAAGTGTAAAAGGTAAGTTGGATAAAAAAATCATAAAGGTAAAAATAACCTATGTTTTATATTTTTCATTATTTTTCTTGTTCAAACATTCAATGTGAGAAATATTACAGGTTTTCAAGATGAAGATGGACCACTCCAAAGAATATTTCTCAAGAAACCATGCATTTGGTGTGTTCAAAAGCCATCATTATAAGGCTAGGTTGTTATTTGACGTGCATATGAAGAAGGGTAGTTGTCAATAAGTTTCAATATTTGTAAATGAGTGATCAAAGGCATCTCCAAGCAGTTGCACAATAATAAAAAAGATATTATTTGGATTTAAATGAAAATATTCTCCTTCCAACTCAATTAAAATTCAATTCTAGAGAAGAAATCCAAGGGTTTGTTGCAAATCTTCATCATTTTTTGTAGAGGCAATTAGAACAATCATTTTTCTTGTAAAATAGTAAAGATTTTAGGCATGGTGAAGGGTATATTCTAGTTGGGAGCATCTTGGAAAAACTTGAGGGCTATTTACAATCTTAAAAATTGCAACCCATAATTTCACATTACAAAAGGTGGTAAAACAAGTGTATCAGTAGAGGGATTATCCTCTATTCGGTGGTTATTTTTGGTTATTTTTCTCTCTAGGTCTAGTATATTCTAAATTTTGGGATATTGATATGAATGTATTATCTCCATTGCTAAGGTGGTAATAGTTTTAAAACCATTAGAAATCTTTGGTAGTGTTTTTATGTCTCCCTTGTCAAAATAGCAAACTCACCATGCTTGTTGCCATGCCATCATTCTAGAAAAATGATATATGTAAGGTTTATTTGCAAAGTTAATGAGAAGACATGTTTTTAATTTTTTCTTTTGCTGAAGTACAATAATATTATTTACAAATATTATTAATTGAATATTTGGTTCAATGCATACTATTGGTTATCATTTTAAGCATCTATTTGAATTATAGACTATTTCTATAGTTTAGTTTGGAAATATGTTGTGGAGTGAATTTTTAGGGCACCTTGGGTTTATGAATTCAATGGGAAAAAGTACTTGAGATTCTAACTATAGTATATGCTCAAGGGTTTTAGGATTCTTTTGGGTGTTTGCATTAAATTGGTACCAATGGATATAAATCACTCCTAGTAGTTCCCATATCTTGCATTTCTATTTTTTATACATATTTTTAATAAATAATGTCATGAATATTGAAATAAACCTTGTTATTTGAAAACCACCAAAACACCACCCTTTATAACTATCTACCTGTCCTCCATGTCCTTCACTGTAAATAATGTAGTTGGTGCATATTTTAAGTGTTATTTACCTTGCAAATGCATAAATATTTACATACACAAAATGTGTCTACCCTTTGTGTTTAAAATATTATCATTGCAGTCTCCCATTCAACCCCTTATTACTAAAAATTTATTTTGAAATTAAGGTTATAATCACATCCCCTTCTATCTTCGGTAGCTTATATGTGACCTAGTGAATTTGTTCATTCCTTATGACAATCCTTTCTGAGTGGACTGAACAAGTTTATATGTTCCCTCATCATATTTAACTTTCTTTGTGCAAAAAATCCCCATAGAGGTTGAACTGTAGAATCACTCCATGTGAGCAAGATACCCCTTTCGTCCTCTCACCTTGGTTCAAGCATATCCATAAGTAGTAGGGAGCTAACCATACCCTTTTTCAATGGATCCTAGTCATTTTTTACATCTAGTTCATCCATGTGTTAAACCCATCCCCATTTTGAATGACATATCAGCAATTTTATCATCCATGTTTGTCATTTCTATCAAGTGTGCAAGGCTGAACAATAGAGGTTTACAACTAGGAATAAACAACATCCACATACAAAAATATTTATTACTAGAATGTATAAATAATAGTAATATAGATATATTTAATACAAACACAAAAAGCGATGAAGATTATCAATAAAATTTTAACACATGAATGAAATTCATTGAAGGAGAATTCTGCACTTGTATGTAGCACCTTCAAAATTTGTAGAAGAGTAATCATGAAATGATGTTATGTCAGGGTGGTAGTTTCATAGGGGATTCCACAATAATATTAATACATTAAAATAACTAATTTCAATTGTATTTTGCATCTATTTTGGAGGGTTTGACATGTCACAAAATTATGCATAAACATTTTGATTGGGTAGTAAATTTGATTGTTGTATGATTATATTTATTATTTGAAATATGATTAAAAGCTTGGCATGTTCTATAATTATCTATAAATATTTTGGAAATAAATGTAATGGTTGTATGATTGTATTTACTATTTTAAATACAATCAATCATATCAAATGCATGGTGAAATTTTCAACACACTATTGAAAAGTTTAAATAATTATAATAAAGATATAAATAATATTTAATATATATTTTTAATTAAGTATATAAGTATTTGAAAACTATTATTAAATAAATAAATATTATATTATAAAAAATAATGATAATTAATATTGATCATCAAATTTAATACTTAATTTTCAAATTTAAATTTAAAATATATTGATAGTAAAATTATGATGAATCTTGATATATTTTACAAAATAAATAAAAATTATTTATAGTAATATAATGTATGAAATTATTCCTCATTAAAATACAAGTTTTTTGTCATGTTATTAAAAAATAAATCAGGTGTTTCAATCTTACAAAATTTATATATATTATTAAATAATTCCTATGTAATTAAAAATAAAATAGTCTTATATACTACAAGAATGTTCATACTTGAAGAAACATTTTAAATAATAAATAAAACCATAAAATCATAGAACATTTAATTCTAAAAGACTTTCCTTTCCTTTGGTATGTCTTTGATAGTTAAGCTAGTCTACGTTAAGCACAAAATATATTGAGAAGGGGGGAACGGGGGTGAATCAGTATATTATATATATTTTTACTTAATATGATTTATTTTATTTAACCACTTAATCATACATCAAGATATGTAATAAAATTGAAATAATAATTTTCACCATATGAGAGAGAGAGAGAGAGCAGATTTTCATATGGAAACCCAAAGTGGGAAAAACCACAGAGAACAATCTCAAGTATATGAATGAGTACCAACTCAAAATACAAAGTTTACAAGCACCAACTTGTACGACCACCAACCCCTTTGTTGAGCACTAACACAACAACTATTTGTGAGCACCAACCCATAGGAGCACTAACCCCTTAAAAATATTTATGAGCATCAATCCATAAGAACACCAACCCCTAATATGTATAAAACACAACTATTTATCAATGTTGATTACTCAAAATAAGATTGAAGTCTACAATATCTCCTGCTTTTCTCTCTTTGAAAACAAATACAAACCATGAAATCTCTTGCATATTAAAAATGGCTTCTCAAGTCTTTGTTTATATCTTTTCGAATGTCCTTTGGCATTCACCCTTTGTGACCCTTCAATCCTCATGGAAAATGGTGTCAAAGTTACATGACCCTTCGTATCCATGTATTTCAAAATTCATATGGTGACCTTTCATAAGAAAAAGTGTCCTCTCCTCTTTTGTCTTTATCTTGGTTACTTTTTGTATTTCTTAAAGTGTCCATTCGTGGAAAAATGTAGCATACCTATTTTGTCTTCACATGGTGATGCTTAGAATTCTTCAAGATGACTCTTCAAGAGAAAAAGTGTCCCATTCCTCTTTCATCTTTTACCCCATGACTCTTTGACTTCTCCATGGGCCCTTTTTTGACTTATATGCAACCAAAAATATATTCATTAATATTAAGTAAATATTAACACACATTAGCCAAGATATGAATATTAAAAACACCATTAAATGTAATGGAGACTTTATCACCAATAATGCTAGACCTTTAACATCAATGACAATATTTATAACAATCACCCTCTTTGTCATTAATGGCAACCTCAAATGAGAATACCACATCCTAAAACTTGGACATACTACCATCTAAAAAATATACAGTAACTCTCCCTTACTATAGTAACCTGTAACTATTATCTGTAATTGATTCTACCCATTATTCTCCCCATTTTAAATTGGTGATAAAGGGCCTACCTAGAGCTAACACTTATCTCTACCTCAACTAATACTGAAACTCAATGGTAGGAAGTAAAATAAATTACTCCCAACTTCTCTCATAGATACTCAAATGTGTCTTTTGGTAGTACCTTTGTGAAATATCTACAACCTACTCTATAGTATTGATATACTCCATCTTAACCTATTGATCTACAACCCACTCTCTCAAAAAGTGATAGCTAATGGGAATATGTTTTGTTATTGAATACATCACTGTATTCTTCAAAATATTAATAGCACATAGGTTATCACAAAAAATAGAAATAGGTTCATCATTATTTACCTTTATATCTTCCAAAGTTTGCTTCAATTAAAACACTTGAGTAATACATAATACTACTACAATATATTGTATTTCAACTATAGAAAGTGATACTAAATTATGCTTGTTACATAGACATGATACTAAGCTATCACCAAGAAAGAAAGCTCCTCCACTTGTATTCCTTTTGTCATGCAAGCAACCTACCCAATCTAAATTTGTATAAGCAGCCAAAATGAAATCACTACCTGTATGATACCATAATCTATAATCCAATGTCCACTTGATATATCTAAATATTCTCTTCACCAATTAAACATGACTATATTTTGGAGATGACCGATATTTTGAAACCATACCTATTGCATGCATGATGTCTATCCTTGATGATGTTAAATATAAAAGACTACCAATCATAGATCTATACAAAGATTGATATGTAATAGGTGAATTTTCATCCATGTTCACCCTATTTATTGTACACATTATTGTGTCAACTAGTGTGAAATCCTCAAAACTACATGTCTTCAACATTTACTTATCATATTTACTTTGAGATATGAAAATTCCTTTATCTGACTAAAATATTTGCAATCCTAAGAAAAATGACAATTATCCAAGCATAGACATCCCAAATTATTTTTGTATATTATCAAAAAAAAATTTGTCATCTTTTCAATATTTCCTCTAAAAATGATATCATCAACATATACCATAACAATCAATTGATGCTCACCTTTTATTTTTATGTAGAGATTACTATCAGCAAATCCTCTCTTAAAACCTTGATCCTATAGGTAATTATCAAGTCTTACATACCAAGCTCTAGGAGCTTGTTTCAATCCATAAAATGCTTTCTTCAATCTATATATGTGGATACTAATATTTGAGAAAATAAATCCCTCAAGCTACTCAATGTAGACCTCTTCTTCTAGATTCCCATTCATGATGGTAGATTTGACATCCATCTGAAACACTTTGAAATTTTTAAACACTACATATGCAAAAAACATTTTAATAGACTCTAACCTTGCCACAAGTGTTAAAGTTTCTTCAAAATATATTCCATCAATCTGAGCATATCTTCTATATACTAATTTTACTTGATTTCTAGTCACTTCTCTATTTTCATTCAACTTATTTCTATAAACCCATTTTGTTCCTATCATATTATGATCTTTTGGTCTAGGCACTAATTTCCATGTATCATTCTTTTCTATCTTATTTCATTCTTCATCCATAGCCTTAACCCAATGCTTATCATGTCTAGCTTTTAAGAAAATTCTACGCTAAATTTTGGATAACAAAAAGAAATTAACTTTCTTAGATTCACTTACCATCATTTTTTTTGTGTGAATTCCTTCATTTATGTCCCTGATGATGTCACTTCCATTATGATTTCTATGAAAATATTTGGATGGATTTTTGGTGCCCTTTTTCTCCTTCTCATCTTCATCTAATTTTTCTAAAGCTTCCTCTTCAATGATTTCAGGAATGTCTACTGGATCACTAATTCTTTTTGTTCCATCTTCTTCTATCCTGACAGTTGTACTTTCAACAATTTTTTTTGTTCTTTTGTAAAAAAATTTATAAGCTTTAATTTTTCAAGAATAACTAATAAATATACCTTCATCTACTCTGGATTCAAACTTACGATGTTTTTCATCATTTTTCTTTATGAAGCATTTGCTACCTAAAACTTTGAAACAATCAACTATTTCTAGTTTGTCTTTTCATAGCTCATAAGGAGTATTATCACTATTGACTCTCAATAATGATCTATTTTCAATATACACTAATATTGAAACTACCTCTCTCCAATATTTATCTACTATCTTGGATTCATTTAGCATTGTCCTCGCCATCTCTTGAACCATTCTGTTTTTCTGTTTAACTACTCCATTTTGTTGTGGAGTTTTGGCTGGTAAATAATGTATCTTTATTCCATGGTCTTCACAAAACTCTACAAATGAATCTGACATGAATTTTCCTCCTCGATCTGATCTTAGACACTTAATCTTCAAACTAGTTTCATTCTTAGCTAATGCTTTGAATACTTTGAAATGTCTGAAAGCTTCTAATTTTTTTCTTAAAAACATTACCCAAGTCATACGTGAAAAATCATCAACAAGCTACATGAAATATTTCTCACCTTGACTACTTTGAATTCTCATAGGTCTAGATAGATCAGTGTGAACAAGCTCTATCATTTGAGTAGTAGAGTACTCTTTTATTTTAAACAACTTTCTAGCCTGCTTCCTATGCTAACAAGGTTCACAAAGTGTGTCAGATGGCTTTGTAATATTTGGATTTCTGACTACTTACTTCTTTCTTATGTTGAGAAAATTGTCAAAATGTATGTGCCTTATTCTCCTATTCCATAACAATCTTTCTTCAATCTGACTCAAACAACATATTTGACCTTTAAAGTCTGATAGCATATATAAATTGTTACCTGTTCTCTGAGCATCTAAAACCAATACATCTAAATATTTTCTTCTAATTTCACAACCTTCTACATAAAACTTTATTGTGTGCCCTTGATCACACATTTGACTTACACTTACAAGATTATGCTTAAGACCTTCTACATACAAAAAAATTTCAATTTTAGTTCTACCATTAGCTAAACTTAGTGTACCTTTTCCACCAATTTTGATAGTAGTATTGTCTCTGAATTTCACTATCCATCCGTTAATCTTCTTGAAGGTTATGAACTTGTTATTGTCTCTTGTCATGTGACTTGAACATCCACTATAAATGAACCATGGCTTTTCTTGATTTCTTGCATGCAAAGTTGTTTATACCAACATAGATTTTTCAAGTTGTTTCTTTCACCTTGAACCTATTTGAACTTTATTCTTGATGAACAAAGCCTTGAATCTCTGGTCTTTCTTGATTGACTTCAACATTATTCTATAGTACTGAGCTATGTGTCCAAAAAAATTTCACTTATGACATATCATGGCCTCTTCATTAAAACCTGATAGAGAAGTAAAAGATTTGTGGCTTTTGCTTGACTCTTTATGAATTTCCTTCTCCTTATTTCTAAAATTGTTAGCCCTTTTTCAACATTCTATTTTGTTATGACCATATCAATTATAATAATAATAGTAACCATAAAAATAGGACCTATTTGTGTATCTTTTACCTGATTGCCTTTTTTAGCTATGTTCCCTCCAACCTTATTTGTTTGAGATGCACTTTGTATTCTTAACTTTTTCCCTATTTATTTCTTATTTTGTAAGAGCTTCAACATAGCTTTTTCTTTTTTCCTTGTCTATGAAAGTAGTGACCTCTTCTTTAAATTTTTAAAATATAATACATGTCTTATCTGACATTGATATTTGATTTTCTAATATCTTATTAAACATATTAGTGTTATTCTCAAGTTTTGAATCATTAATTGTTCTATCATTGATTGTTTTATTTATTTTCTCAAGATATGCTTTTAAAGAAATAATTTCAATAACATACCTTTCATATTATTTATTTACTATTTTTAAATATATTGTTAGATCTTCTTCATTATTCTTAGCTTCCTCAAAGTGTGCTTGTACATCTTCAATTATTTCCTGTGACTCCTTTTCATTTTTCTCAATCTAGAGATTTAATCTTCAATTTTTATTTTCAAGATCTTTTAACTTTTTTAAGGCACAAATTATTTCTCCTTATAGATTCACTTTAGCTTCATCCTATTCTTTTTCTTGATCATCTATAATTTTGCTTGCAGATGCATCTTCATGTGTGGCCATGAATAGAATCTCTTCTTCTTCTGATTCACTGACTCCACTATCTTCGGTTGAGCTAAGATCTTTAGAATACAAAATATTTTTCTAGAATCCCTTCTTGAATTTACCTTTTAAATTATTTTTGTATGTATACTTTCCTTTTTCATTATCATCATTACTCTTATTTGGGCATTTAGCTACAAAATGTCTAATATTTACACAATTAGAACATTTAAAAGGTAGTTTTCTTTGATATTTATCTATGCTCCATTGTCATCTTCATCATCTATAGAACTATCACTTGATTCTTGAATCTCAACATTCTCTTTATTTGATGTCTTGAAAGCATATTCTCTCTTTTAAGGTTTATCTTGTTCAGTCTACATCTCATATGCCGTAAGAATACCATGAAGCTCATCCATCTTTATCTTGGATAAATTCTTTATCTCTTCAATTACTAAAAATTTTGCATCATATCTCAATGGTAGAGATCTCAAAAAAATTTGAACCACAGTTGATTCTTCTAAATTTTCTCCAAGACCTTGAATCTGATTAAATATTTGTTCAACCTGCAAAAGATAACTTGCTATATTTTCTTCTTCTTCTTCGATATTCAAACTCTCAAACTATCTTCTAAATGTCTAAAGCTTAACTTGCTTAACCTTTCCATCACCTTTGTAAATATTCTCAAATTTTACCCATGTTTCATGAGTAGATTTACATTTCATAACTTTAAAAAAAATTGATTCACATAAACCACATAAAATAACATTTAAATCTTTAAAATTATTTTCACTTGCAATATTTTCTATCAGAGTAGTTACAAGTGTCTATGGCTCTTCATATTCCTCCACTACTGCTTGCCATATATCGAATCCAAGGGCCATCAAATAAGTCTTCATCCTTATGATCCAAATAACATAATTCATCTCATCAAACAAAGGTGCCTTATTTGTAAAAAATCCTTCATGTGATACATCCATGATGCTTTCCTGATCTACCTTCAAGCTGTAAAACTTTTTCAAAAGGAACCTGCTCTGATACCAATTGTTAAGAATGAAATATATTGAGAGGGAGGGTGAATTAGTATATTATATATCTTTTTACTTAATCCAATTTGTTTTATTTAACCACTTAATCATACATTCAAGATATGCAATAAAATTAAAATTATAATTTATACCACATGAGAGAGAGAGAGAGAGAGAGAGAGAGAGAGAGAGAGAGAGAGAGAGACCATATTTCTACATGGAAATCTAAAATGATAAAAACTATGAAGAATAATCTCAAGTATATGAATGAGCACCAACTCAAAATACAAAGTTCATAAGCACCAACTTGTAGGATCACCAAATCCTTTGCCGAGCACCAACACAACAACTATTTATGAGAACCAACCCACAAGAGCACCAAGCCCTTACAAGGATTTGTGAGCATCAACCCATAGGAGCAGCAACCCCTCTTGTGTATGAAACACAACTGTCTCTCAATGTTGCTTACTCAACAAATGTTAGAACTCTACATTATCTTTTGCTTTTCTCTCTTTTAAAATAAATACAAACTATGCACTCTCTTTTATATTACAAATGGATTCTCAATCCTTTATTTATAGTTTTCTAAATTACATTTACCATTCACCCTTTGTGACCCTTAAATCCTCATGGAAAATGGTGTCAAACTTGCATGACCCTTCATATCCTTACATTTGAAAAGTCATATGGTGACCCTTCATAAGCTAAAGTGTCCTTTCCTCTTTTGTATTTATCTTGGTGACTTTTCATATTTCTTAAAGTGTATCTTCATGGAAAATTATACCATACCTATTTTATCTTTGCATGGTGACTCTTTAAATTCCTCAAGATGACTCTTCATGAGAAATTATGTCCCATTCCTCTTTCATCCTTTATCTCATGACTCTTTGACTTCTCCATGGGCCCTCTTTTAACTTATATGCAACCAAATATATATCTATTAATATTAAATAGATATTACAACATATTAGTTAAGATATGAATGTTAAAAACAACATTAAATGTAATAGGACCTTTATCACCAATAATGTTAGACCTTTGACATCAATGACAATATTTCCAATAGTCTAACATTTTCAACATATATCAAATCTTAATGTCAAGATCTTATCACTACAAAGGTCACATTTTTTAATAGCCCAAACATAATATGAAACTAATCTCCTTTTGGATGGATTCGGTGGATGCAAATGAGATGTCAAAATATATTCATATTTTAGCTTTATGTTATTCCTATTTGACAAATCATTGATTTTTATGATTAATCAAATAAGTATAAAAATACTTAGAATTAAAGCTTTCATTTTATTTCATTTCATTTTGCCTATCTAGACTGATTGATTCAAACATTTTGTTCAGCACTGCACCATCGTGTAGCCATCAACTACATGTGCATAACACCTATCATCGCATTGTATAGACTACATTCACACTCTAATTTCAATGGTAGACTTCCACTCCTCCATGTCGCATTCTACAATAACGTAAAGAATCAAATTTCAGGTATGTTTTTATTATACAATTTCTTCATAAAATGCTTGGTTGTATAATTTAAACATTATTATCATCACATTTTCAAAAATGATGCATGAAATTAACATAACAATAACAATCCAATGATTGTATCATTGAGTTTTTATTATGGTTACCTAGAACTATACAATGGTGGTACATCGCTTGTGGGATAGCCCCCAAAGAATGCAAAAAATTAGGTATGATCAAGGGATGTAGGGGGCAATTAATTAAATAATATATTAACATTTATATTAACTAATTAAATAATAACATAAAAAATAATGTAGAGAAATTAAAATAAGTTCAAATTCAACATGTTAAATATAATGTTAAAGATTTTGAAAAGTTAATATTATTAATAATTAAATTGTAAATTTTAATTTAAAAAGGAAAGGATCAAAATTATAAATAATAAAGAAATTAGATAGAGATAGATCAACAATATTACAATTTACAATAAGAAAAGTACATGATCTAATTGAAGATTATAATTGAATTAGTTAAAGGTGAAAGATAACAATGATGTTTTTTGGATTTCAGGAATGAAAACAATGGTATTAAATTTTAACAATGATTTAAAGATTTATTCTTAATAAAATGATAGCGTCAAAAGGTATACATTCAATATTCAAATAAAGCAATTAATATTTTTGATAATATAGATTATCAAAGAATATTGAATGACTTAGAGATATCTTAGGTCTAAAATAATCTACTAGTACTTTTCAAAGGCATAAGATTTTGAAATATGTTTTTTTAAAAGAGATTATAATATCATACAAAGATGGATAGTCTATTAGAAGATATAATCAGAACATGTGAGGCAGTTTAATTTTGTTCAGACAATTAAGATATAATAACACTAATTAATCTAGAATTGGTGTGTTCGTATTTAATGTTATGCATGGATTTGATCATATTCCATTGATTGGATATAATAAAAATTATTATTAGTACCTAATGGGTACTATTGTATTTGCCTTGAAAGATTATTTTGCATTGGAAATGTTTTCAATGACTATTAATCTATTGTTGTCCAAAAATTGAAAACATTTAAGTCTATTAATATTTTATTATTTTCCTAATTTTGCTTAAATGGTGAATATTGTTTATACCCAGCACCCAGTGAATATGTTTTGTATGCATGCAATTTCCATGGATCCTTTTATGAATAGTAAAAACATTAGTGATATTTACCATGGGTAGCCGAAGGACATGTTTTCATGTTGAGATAGTGAACAAGTAGTTGTGCTTAACAAACGATGATTACTAGGCAAAGGATAAGACAAGTGATTTTAATTATTATTACGTGTGATTGCAATACCTTCTGTAGACTGATTAGAATTTAGTCACAAGAATTAGGGAAAACTTGAATTGATGGCACCCACCCCCTTGTAGGTAAATAAAAACCCATAAAATAGAGTAAACAAGTTGAAAAGGATGGGTTGTGTTGCTATAAACAACCTCACACAAAATTCATAGAGGTCTACACACATGCTATATGTCCTATAAATGGCTTTAGAGGAAGAAAAAACAATTGCAATGACACACACTAAGTTTTTAAAAAAAAATAGGTGTTGCTATAGGTACCTACAACCATGATTGTAGCTGGTTATGGGAACCTATGCAATTGCTATAGGTTGCTATGAGCAGTTACAACAATGGCTATAGGTGGCTATGGGCACCTGTAGTAATGGTTGTAGGTTACTACGGGCACTTGTAACAATGATTGTAGGTGGCTATGGGCACCTGTAGTAATGGTTGTCGGTTGCTACAGGTACTCGTAACAAAGGTTGTAGGTGTTTGTCTAGAAATTTCAACAACCTAAGGGCTTTAAAAATGGAAATCAAGATACAACTTTCAAAACAAAAATTTTAACACAATTAACACTGACAAGCACATGCAAAGAGACAATTAGCTATCAAGACAATAGTATTATATTATATTCCAAAAAAAAATAGTGGTTAAAACTCTCTTACATACAGTTGCAAAAAATAGTTTTAGAACAAAGCATAATCTATTATTCCACTTCCTTCCTCCTTATCTCCTACATGCATAACACTGTCCTTTATATATTTTGTTTTGGCTTCTCTTTTTTAATTCCTATGTCTCTCTTTGTCCTTGTATGTTTTATTTTATTTTATACCTTCCTTCCTATCCCTAGTACTTTTTATTCTCTTTTTTTTTACACTCTCTTCTTCTCTTAAAAGGTATCAAAAATCTAGAACTTTTCCCCTAAAATCCTACCTAAATCTATTGTAACATTCAAAACCTTCATAAATTCCTCCACTTACAACTTTTTGAGTTCATAAACTCCTATTTAGTTTTCCCCTTTTTGATTTCTTCATTATGCTACTCATTAAGTGAGATATAATTAGGTGGCTGGCTATCCCAAAAGAAAACAAAAAATATATAAATTTTAAAATATAACTCCTTAAGCCCCTTCATGTATCATTAGTTGGCAGTAAAATAAAAAAATATTTAAAATAAAATGATGCCCTTGCATCAAACTACCAGGCTAAAAAGTTTTATGAGCCCCTGCTCACTATGTAAAGCTCTCTATTGCTATGGGTTAAGTGTCTAATTGTTGCAAGTCAGCAACTCCATCATCTTATGCTAACTAGAGTGATTCCATCTCTATTATACTTAACCATGTTACATCCTCCACTATTCTACCCTTTCACTTCACTAAATATTCACTATAATCTTTTTCCCCTATCTTCTTAATTACTCTTGAATCCAAAATATCTTCAATCTCCTTTTGTGCTTTCTTAGGTAGCTGTTCCTTCCATTTTTTTGGTAATGTCTTCTCTTATTCTTGTAGCTATGATGTCTCTCCCTCGTGATAATTATATAAATCAAAAACATTAAAAATTGAAGAGATTTCCAATCCTTTAGGCAGCTCCAACTCATAGGCATTTGGTGAAAACTTATTGATGACCTTGCATGGTCCAATCTTCTTCCACTTAAGTTTGTTATAGGCATGGCTAAATTTTATTTTTTCATAGATGTGCCAATACCATACCTCCCACTTCAAAATTCTTTTCTTTCCTCTTAAAATCAACTTTCTCTTTATATTGTTGGCTTCTCCAACTAAGTTTTTCTCTCACTTGCTAATGCAAATCTTGCATATATGTGGCAAACTCCTCTCGTTCAACACTTCTCTTATATCCCTCAGTATTTTTAAGCTCCCTTAATTCTCAAATACCTATAGGAATATGATGATAAATAATTTGAAATGGAGTCTTACCTATAATTTTATCAACTGAGTCATTATATGCAAACCCATCTTGAGGCAATACTAAATCTCATTGCTTATGTTTGTCTCGAACTAAAGATATTAACAAATTCCCTAAGCTCTGATTAAAAAATTCATTCTATCCATCTATTTGAGGAAGATATGCCGAACTAAAATTTAAATCAGTCTCTAATTCCTTCGAAACTGTCTTCTAAAAATGTCCTACAAACTTGGTATCATGGTCTGAAACTATTCTTCTTGGTAAACCATGTAATGTAACAACCTCCATAAAGAAAAAAAATTATACATGTGTTGCATCATCTTTTTTCTTACATGCTATAAAGTGAGACATTTTGAAAAATATATCAACAACCACAAAAATATAATCTTTACCTCATTGTGTAATCGTTGCTTCCAAGCACAATATCCATGCTCACATCTTCCCATAGCTTCTTTGGTATGGGTAATCGCTGAGATAGGCCTACATTTTGACTCCTTATTTTGGAATATTGATAAATTTTATATCCTTGCATAAATTTTCTGATTTATTCCCTCATTTTAGGCCAAAATATCTTTCACTAAGTTGTGCCATTATTTTATCAGCTCCAAAATGTCCAGCTAAACCATCACACTGTTTTTCTCCTATTAAATTATGCCTCATTGATCTTTGTGGTAGGCAAAGTTGTTGTATTTTGAATAATAGTCCATCTTGTATAAAATAATCCATCCAAGGTGTCTTATCTGTATTATTAGGCTGCATACATGTTGTCCATACATCCTTAAAGTCCAAATCATCCTTATACAACTATTTCATAGCATCAAATATAACTACTGCAGCTTTCATTTCAGTCAACAATGTTTCTATTCTACTCAATGCATCTGCTACTTTATTTTAACTCCTATTTCTATATTTAATAACAAAAGTATATCCTTGTAGGAATTCAAACCACTTAATATGTCTTTGGTTCAACTTGATTTGACTATTAATAAATTACAAATCATGATGATCTATGTAGAGATTAAACTCTTTTGGAAGTAAATAGTGATGCCACTTCTTTAAATATTACACAATGGCATAAAATTCTTGGTCATAAACAAAATACCTCTTCTTGGCATCGTTAAGCTTCTCAGTAAAGTATACAATAGGTCTACCCTATTGGCTTAAAACTACTCCTATGGCTGTCCCATTTGCATCACAATCCACTTGAAATGCCTTTACAAAATTAGGTAATGTTAATATTGGTTCTTGAATGAATTTCTTCTTCAAAATCTCAAAACTCTTATTTATTGCTACTATCTAGTTAAACTCTTTCTTATCTCCCCTTATAGTTTTAGTTATGGGTGCACATATACCATTGAAATTTTGAATAAATCTAAGATAGAAACTTGTTAAACAATGGAATCTTCTAAAATCATGTACACTTCTAGGTGTTGGCCATTTAATAATAGCAAATACCTTTTTTGGATCCATTTTTATCCCTTGTTGAGATATAACATATCCCAAATAAACCAATTTATCTTTCATAAAACTACAGTTTTTGAAATTCACCAATAACATTTCTTCCTTAAGCCTTTGTAAGACTTGTCTAATATGTAATAAATGATCTTATTTTATATTTCTAAAGATCTTAATATCATCAATATAAACAATCACAAACTTTCTTTAAAATGGTATCAACACTTCATTCATTAACCTCATAAATATACTAGGTGCATTTGTTAACCCAAAGGGAATTACTAACCACTCATATAGGCCCTCTTTGGTCTTAAAATCTGTCTTCCACTCATCACCCTCTCTTATCCTAATTTGGTGATATCCACTCTTTAAATCAACTTTTGTAAAATATCTAACCTTTCTGAAATAGTCCATTAGATCATCCATTATTGGTAAAGGAAAATGATACCTTGTGGTTATTTTTTTTATGGTTCTTGAGTTCATGCACATATTCCATTCACCATCATTCTTTGGTGCTAATAAAACTGGTTATATGCATTGTCTAAGGGTTTCTCTAATCAATCTTCTTTCCAATAGCTGTTGCACTTGTTTCATCACTTTCTGCTAGTGTGAACCTATACGCTGCCTTGTTTGGTAAACTTTCCCCTAGAAATAAATCAATATGATGGTTGATGATCCTCATAGGTGGCAGTCCTTTTGGTAAATCTTTGGACACAATTTCATCAATTTCTTCAAGCAACTCCTTCACTTCTAAAGGCATCTCACTATTTTTCTTTGTTGCATCTACTTATAGCTCCTTAGGAACTTTTGAAAAACATAATTCTTCCCCTTTAATCTCTTTCAAAATTTTCTTTCCTACCACTAACAATGTTCTTAGACCACCTTCCACCTCTTCTTCCTTGGTTCCTAATGGTGTGAGTGTGTTTTCTTCCATTTTTCTCCAATGTATTAGTGTTTTCTCTTCCAATATGGATTGCCTCCCTGTCAAACTTCCATGGCATCCCCAAGTTTAAATGGCATACATCCATGGGCATGATATCACACCATGCCTCATCTTCATATGTGCCTATTAAAAAATTCATAAGGCATTACTAATCAACCAAGACTTTGTGCCCTTTTTGTAACTATGACACCTTGTAAGGGGTAGGGTGAGTTGTCCTTTTTAACCCTAAGTTAACCACCATTTTAACTAAAACTAAGTTGTCAGTATTGCCACTATCTATTATGACTTTGTAGTATTCTCTACTTAATTTATAATTGTTCTAAATAAAATTTTCCATTGGATAGGTTCATCTTCTTTCTTCATTGGCTTCAATAATGTCCTCTTCATCCTAAGTGCTTTTCCTTTCTCAAGTTCATTTGGTTGACTAACAGACCCTATAAATTCACTATCCCCCTTTGCTACATGTGTACTTGTTGCTCCTATTCTCTTTGATCCTTCTGATCTACATTGTGGGAATTCATAAAACCTATTGCCCGACTGTCCACAATTAAAACATGTGCCTTGGAAGCCTCTACCATGGCCTCTTCCATATCTACGTTTACCTATCATGGGGTATGGTATTAACCTTCCTTCATCTTCATCCTTTTGACTTTCTGATGGGCTGGCCTCCTTACCATGGCTGTAGTTTTTCTGTTGTAGCACTTTACCTTTGTTGAATCTACCTCTACCTTTGTTTATTCCTTGCTTCCTTATCAATTTCTCTTCAACCTTTAAAGCATAGTGGTATGATTCTTCCACATTTTGTAGCCTTATCATACTTAGTTCATCTTGATTTTTCAATCTCAATCTATTAACATACCTTACTACTTTTTCATGGTCTAACTCATTATGACAAGATCTGATAGAAATATTATAAAACTCCTCTACATAGGCCTTCACACTCAACTCCATTTGCTTTTAATTCTACAATTTCTTGAAAATTTCAAGCTGATAATCACCAAGTAGGAATTTATCCTTCATCTTGCTCACCATTTGATCCCACTAAGTAATCTTATCTCTATCATTTCTTCTTCTCTTAGCCTGTAACTCTTTCCACTAGAGTGTTTCTTGACCTTTCAAATTTGTTTGAGCAACCTTCACTCTTTTTGGGTCCTCTATTTCATCATACTCAAAGTATTGCTCCATCTCTGTTATCCAGTTAATTAGTTCTTATAGTTCTAAACCTTCAAAGAATCTTGGTAATTCTACCCTTGATCCTTTTCCAATGTTGGAAATATCTCTTGTTATCCTTCATTTACCTAAATCTATATCTCCATCTACATCTTCACCTTCTTATCCATCCATCTCTACTTCTTCTTCATCATATTCACTATCACTTTCTTAACGTGCTCTGCCTCTTCTCATTCCACCTTAAAATGTATTCATTATTTCCTACATTCCCTTTAGGGTTTCTAACACCTCATTTATTCTTCTTGATGTTTCTATAGCTACAACCTCTTCCATCATTCTCCTTGGTGGCATCTTGCCTCTCTAACTCACCTTCTTTTCCTTTTCATTCTTACTACAATATTTTAGCTATAATATCCTTTGTTTTAGGACACACCCATAGTTCTACTCACAGGGATTCTTCCAACCCTAATCTCAACTCACTATCCTTCTTCACAGAACTATCACTATGCTCTACTACCATGTTGATGGTAACCACCCCCTTGTAGTCACCTAAAAACCCATAAAATAGAGAAAATAGGTGGAAAAGAGGGGTTGTGTTCCTCTAAACAACCACACACAACCTTCATAGAGGTCTACACATGTGTTACAAGGCCTATAAAAGGCTTTACAACAAGAGCAAACAACTACAGTGACACACACTAAGCTGCTACAAAAAAATAGTTGTTGCTACATGTACCTATAACAATGGTTGTAGGTGGCTACAGACATCAACAACAATGGTTGTAGGTTGCTACAGGTACTTGCAGCAAAGGTTGTAGGTGGCTACGAGCACTTGTAACAATGTTTGTAGGTTGCTACAAGCACTTGTGGCAATGACTGTAGGTGGCTACGGGCACCTGTAGCAATGGTTGAAGGTTACTGTAGTTACTTGCAGCAAAGGTTGTACGTGGCTATCTAGAAATTTCAACAACTTAAGGGCTTTAAACTTGTAGATAAAGGGCCAACTTTTAGAACATAAATTTACATATAATTACCACTCATAAGCACAAATAAAGAGACAATCAACTATCAAGACAATAGTATTATATTACATTCCAAAAAAATAGTGGTTTACACTCTCTTACATATAGTTGCAAAAAAATATTTGCAGAATAGAGCTTCATGTATTATTCCACTTCCTTCCTCCTTGTCTTCTACATGTATTACATTGTCCTCTATATCTTTTGCTTTAGCCGCTCTTTTCTACTTCCTTTGTATCTGTTTGTCCTTGTATGTTCTATTCTATTATGGACCTTCCTTTTTGCCCCTCTTCTATTCTATTCTCCTCTTCTTTTTTGCACTCTCTTCTTCTCTTAAAAACTAAAAAAAAATATAAAACTTTCCCTCCAAAATCCCACCTAAATCTGTTGCAACATTCAAAACCTTAATAAATTCCTCCACCTACCACTTTTTGAATTCAAAACTCCTGCTTAGTGTGCCCCTTTTTGATTTCTTCATTATGCTGCTCATTAAATGAGCTACAGTTAGGTGGCTGGCTGCCCCAAAACAAAAAAAAAAAAGACAAATTTTAAAATACAACTCCTTAAGCCCTTTCATATGCCATTAGCTTGTAGTAAAATCATAAAATATTTAAAATAAAATGATGCCCCTGCATCATGAATGGACTCGGCCTTGCTGGTTATGCACTGAGGACAACATATCAATGAGGAAAATGATGAGCGGAGCAGTTCTAATGTGCCTGCAAGAGCAATTTATGCAGGTAGTGAATAACCTTCTCCTTTGCTTCATCAATAAGCAGATGCAATGCCCAGAGTATGTCACTATGCAATGCCCACAAATTACCTTACAACGGCATCGTGGTTAGTGAAACGGTGGATCATTGGACATCAATGGTGAAAATATTGTCATATAATTCATTCAATTTATATTCTGTGAAAATTTCGGTCTCTGATTTCAATACATGGGTTGATCTTGTGTAGTGGAAAAATGGGTTTGATCTCAAGTTTATGAGTTTATAATATATGATTAAATGACTCTTATATAATTTAAAATGAACTAGTCTTACATACTACAAGAAACGTTCTAGATCATAAAGAAACCCCAAAATCATAGAACTTTTACTTTTAAATGGGTTTGATCTCACGTTTTTGAGTTGACAAGTTATATATTTGATATGTGTAGTTTTTCCCTCTAATTTTAGGTTTTGTTTTCGTTAAGAGTCTTCGTGAAAGATGCTACACCAGGTTTCACGGACTTACTTTTGGCTTTCGGTGATGTGTTTGAGGGTTACTTATTCCATCATGGAACCTGTGTCTGGCATGAAGCTCTGCTACACTCACTAGTGAACCACCACACTGTAACAACAAAAGGTCGATGTGAGATTAATTTCATTCATTGTCTTATTTTTAGGTATTGTATCTTGACACATGCATTTGGAATGAGGGACTCTATTTAACCGTGATGTGTCAAAAACTAGGAGCCTGACATAAATTTTACCCCATATGTAGACGGGCTATAGAAATTAACGAGGGTATAAATAGATAGTCTATAGAAATTAATTGTTGTCTTGTACGGAGACAAAAATTGGATCAGAGTTGTCTAAGATCTACAATAAACGTAGTTTGCTATTTTAATGTTTTTTTATTATCATTCACAACACGTATCAGAATCCCTCCAATTAAAGCAAAGATGTCCCGTAAGTTGTTAATTTGACCAGAACTTATAACTTCATCATCCTATGAACTGGCGAATCTCTCTATGAGAACTAATTGTGGGAACTATATTGGCGGATTTTCTTATTATGATTTCTAGTTTTAGATCTTTAACGGGGTATTATATGTTGTTGATTTCTACTTGGAGATCAATTAGAAAAATATGTGTTCATTTACACAAGTAGAAGAGTGATAATTAGAGGAAGATCGGTAATATCCGATTGCAGCTGCATAAGGTTTATGTTTACAGTTTTGGTGTTGCTAAAACTTAATCAAAAATCCATTAGAGGAAGAGTTCTCTAGATATGGAAATAGGAAGTTTGGTAATCTTGTGACTTTTGTTTTCAAATAGCTTCTGTTTCTACTTCTCCATTTGATATGGATGTAGTTTTGGCAATTACTATTATGGATATGCTATACAATTCTAATGTCTATTTCCTAATAGTTTACTTAAATCTATTGTGCCCAGCTTTTTTATCCTTTTGCATATTGATCTTGGTGGTCCATCACTTGGTGAAGGATTTATAGATTAAGGTAGATACCACTCCCAGAAGGGATGCATGTTTGTGCCAGTATATCTATTTCTAATTTTGTTTTTCTGACGCTGTAGGTTGTCTCTATAAAATTTCTCTGTAACAAGATGAATGGGCAGGTAGAGGGTTATGGTTTTGTTGAGTTTGTATCGCATGTAAAAGCAGAGAGAATTATGCAAACCTACAAACCTAAGTGTTGAGGATGAATTGGGAATCTTTTGATATAGGGGAAAGACGTTCAGAAGTAGGACCGGAACACTATTTTTGAGGGAGATTAGGTTCCCGATGTCACAGATTATATGTTGCAAGAAACATTTCGGACTGACTATACCTCAGTGAGAGGTGCAAAGTTTGTCATAGATCCTAACACAGGTCGCACAAAAGGTTATGGATTTGTTAAGTTTTCTGATGTGTGTGAGAGGAATCGTGCCATGACTGAAATCAATGGCATGTATTGTTCTACTAGACCCATGCGCATAAGTGTAGCTACTCCAAAGAAGTCTGTAGGATTTTATAATTTTCGTCTTCAATATGCACTCCCCCGGGTATAATTATTCTGTTTTTAACTCCTCTTTCTGCGGACAAAAGAATACTATATAATTTAACTGTTTTATAGACATAGGGCAACATTCAGACCTGGAATAATACAGGCATATAAAAATAAATGCAGACCTCTATTTGCAATAAATCCTTGTTTTCCAATTCAATTTCTACTAAAATTTTATTTTGGTTCTTCAAATTTGTTGGTTACAAGTGTTGACTAATTTTCTAAGCATTATTTACATTTTGGTTATGCAAATGAAATAAATCCTTGTTTTCCAATTCAATTTCGACTAAGATTTTATTTAAAAGTTATGCAAATTTGTTGCATTGATTACATTTTGATTATGCAAAGGAAATAAATCCTTGTTTTCCAATTCAATTTCGATTAAAATTTTATTTTGGTTATGCAAATTTTTTGGTATCAATTGTTGTCTGATTTTTTAAGCGTTAATTATATTTTGGTTACGCTAATGAATTTTTATTACATATGCCGAGTTTTGTTACCGTCACGTAATATAGAATTTACATACTACTATGTCAGGGACTTGCCTCTCCACGGCACTTGTTTCTCCTAGTGCCCATTAATGGAAATGAACTAATAATATAAGATTCTTTACAAGACCATTTTTTTCGGTCATTATAATCACTTTGTCCTAAGCTAGTGACATTTAAAAGACCTTTTGGACCATTGATATTTTGATCTTAGAGATTTGTATAATATTATTTTGAATAGATTTAGGACTGTTATTGTAAATTGTAGGTCAAGTATAATTGTTATAATTGTTATTATTTTTATGTGTCTATGCGTTTTTAAGTTATATTTGATGTTTTATTTTTAATCAATGCATCTTCTCTTATAACTTACACCAAGCATGAAATTTACATCAGATGAGAATTACAATTATGCATAAAAATTCATTCTATGAAAGCCAGAGAGCCATAAGTGAAAAATATTATGCATAAAAATTCATTCTATGAAAGCTAGAAAGCCATAAATGAAAAATATTATATATGCTTCATGATTAATCGCTATACCAATGATTTGCCTCATTAATCCTAGACATAACTACATGTCGTAAACATCTTATAAATTATAAAAGGACTTAGATTGTTTCATAAACATCTACTAACATCAATGGCATATTTAATTTAAAGCACTTTGCTCATAAACATGAAGGGGGCGTTTCCTTGACATCAATCCTAGAATGATTCTAGGACATCCTATACTTAGAGAAAAGAAAGAGGAGAGATGCATCCCCAGATATCATTAGTTTTTATACTCAAGAATAAAAAATCCTACTATATTGAGGCCTAAAATGCAACAGATGCATTAAAAGATCTGACTGCAGTGAGTATCAAGAATCCTTGTTGATTAAGGCCTATGCATTTGATATAGAATAGTTCAAAAGAAAATTAGAGAAAAATTTAAGGCAAGATATTAATCACCTCTTATGCTTAGTTAGTTCTAATTTAGTTCTATGAAAGATTGAGAACAGAGGCTAAAAAATAAAATGAGTAAATAAAATGAACATGACACATAGAAATAAAATGATATATAAAAATATTAATTCAAATATATATATATATATATATATATATATATATATATATATATATATATATATATATAATCATCACTGTTGAGAACTATTTAACATTTAAAAATATATATATTAAATTAAAAAATAAATCTCTCGATTGAATGGAAATGCATAATATTTTTCCCAAAAATTATATATATATATATATATATATATATATATATATATATATATCTCACAAATATATATATATATATATATATAAAATTAAAAGATAATATTCTATAAAACATATAATTGTGTAAAACTTAATTAATAATTGAATAGAACAAAAATTTTAAAAACAAAAAATACTAAAAACAGTATCTCAATTTTTTCTTGAAACTAAATATTAAAATCTTAAATTATGTACAAATTTAATTGGCATTTACCATAAGAAGAAATAATTGATGACAAATAATACTGGATGATTCGAAATTTCAAATCTAAAATTGATATAAAATCATTACAAAAGCTTTATATATATAAATTAGAAACCTATATATATATATATATATATATATATATATATATATATATATAATTAATATGGAATGTAATATGCACACAAAAAATTGAGATACTATTTTTTGTATTTTTTGTTTTTAAATTTTGGGTTCTATTCAATTGTTAATTAAGTTTTACACAATTATATGTTGTATAGAATATTATCTTTTAATTTTTGATATATATTTGTCAGATATATATAATTTTTGGGAAAAATATTATGTATTTCCGTTCAATCAAGACATTTATTTTTCAGGTTAATCTATATTTTTTCAAATGCTAAATAATTCTCAACAATGATGGTATACCATTGTTGAGAATTATTTAGCATTTGAAAAAATATAGATTAACCTGAAAAATAAATGTCTCGATTGAACGGAAATGCATAATATTTTTTCATATATATGTATATGTATATGTGTATGTATGTATATATATATACACACACAACACTGTTGAGAATTATTTAGCATTTGAAAAAATATAGATTAAACTGAAAAATAAATGTTTTGATTGAACGGAAATGCATAATATTTTTTGCAAAAATTATATATATATATATATATATATATAAATAATATTCTATATAACATATAATTGTGTAAAACTTAATTAACAATTGAATAGAACCCAAAATTTAAAAATAAAAAATACAAAAAATAGTATCTCAATTTTTTGTGAAACTAAATATTAAAATCTTAAATTATGTACAAATTTAATTGGCATTTACCATAATAAGAAATAATTGATGACAAATAATAATGGGTGATTCGAAATTTCAAATCTAAAATTGATATAAAATCATTACAAAAGCTTTATATCTTTAGAAAAATATATATATTTAAAAATTAGAAACCTTTATTTATTTATATATAATTATAATTATAATTTTATAAATTAAATGGAATGGAATATGCATGCAATCATTATTATCGGGTAAGTGAATGGAATATCTCAAATAATCAGGCCCCAAACAATGATGCTTAAGGATTCTAACTTCTACCTTCCTCATAATATATAAGAAATTTCTGCATATTTTTTTTTCGTAATAGGAAGTGATTGGTCATTTGATTCAATGGTGTATCAATAAGAAATTTTCCATATGAATTTACTCTCTACATTCCTTAGAGATGGCACAATATGACTACGGGTAAGAGATGGCACAATATGACTACGGGTAAGATGGAACCCTCCATAGTCTGGGCTTTACTGAATGTTATATATTTATACCTAAGATTTGTATGTTTGATAACCTAAAGATCAATTACACGTAACTTAAAATTTTTAAAGGAATATTAGGTACATTTCGCAGGTCTACATACTTTTAATATTTCAATTTTAAATTAATATTTTTTAGTTTTATTATAATTACAGAGTTTATTGCCATTTTTAATTACAAAATAATTGGAGAGCATTACAAAGGGTGTACTTAATATAAAATAGGGTTTTATTAATTAAATTTTAATTTATGTGCAATTTTGAAGTTTTGACTAAAATTTGTCCAAAGATGGTTGAGGAACAAAATTTCCACATTAATTTTGAAAATTAAAGAGCTTTCAATTTTCCATGAAATGATTGGTACTATTGTGATTCCTTCATTGAGATTATCATTTTAAGAGTTATTTTTGGAAAAAACAATTACCCAAAGTGTGTTTTTCCCATTTTTATTCATTTATCGAGATGATTAGTTTGATATATTACTACAATTTTTTTTAAAATTTAAAAAAAAAAAAAAAATACCAAAAACCAAAAACCCAACAATCACTACATTTGACTGCTTTATCTAGAAAGTGAACATTATAAATGTGCTTCTTAGTAAATGTATTTACTGGATGAAAAATAATGAATAATATTATTTCATCATTAATACTACTCTCCTCTTGACCAAATGGATATGTGTTCTCACGAAGTCATCGAAATCCTAGGTCAATTAGTTCCTCCTAAATTAATGTTTATTTTTCAAGGTATTGTGGAACCATGGAAAATTTTCACATAGTAGAGATTTTTTTTGGAATCAAAGAAAGATTTAGGCATTTTAACTAGATAATATGTTCGGTACTCTTGCTTTAGACAAATATCCTTATGTTGAGGATTTATTCACTCAATACAATCACTTTAAACTTCTAATTTTTGAAATAGGTATAATAGAGATTGATGATCAATTCATTATAAGTGTTCTATATAAATAGGGTCACTCGTATTTAATTTGCATTTCAAATCACTACAATTTTTTTTGGTAGTGTATATGTAGCATTAAATGTTTTCATGTTATGTAACCAATGTTTTGAGATAATAATAAAATTTGATTTTCATTAGTGACTTTTTTCAATCAATTAAAAATATTGATAAAAAATATTCATTAAGGATTATATTAAACATTTCATAAATATATTCTTTTGTGTGGAGATGATTATAAATGAGAAATTGGAAAATTAATTTATCAGGGGTGTGATGGATATCATGTGACATGAAGTATGCATGTGATTTTATTATCAAGGCCCATATGGTAAAGGAATGAGAATTGGTGAATAGAATACATGTACTCAAAGAAATTAAAGATCAAATAAATCCAACACCATCATTCCCTCATATTAATCTTTATTTGACAAATAAAAATTTGGGAAGTGTTATGTTTTTACTATGAAATAAAATATAATCACAAGTGTAATTGTTTAGAAAATAATTATCATACATTAAATATATTAATGAAAAAGAAAGGAAAGAGTAACTTCAATTACACAGTGCTGATGAGCCACATGAGGAGTCAATAGAAACCTTTAAAAACTATTTATTATCATGTTGTTTCAAGAATTGACACCGCAAGAAATATCAATATAGTGTGTTTCTTTAAAAACATAAATAATATAATGCTATTGAATGACTTGAGAAAGTACCCATAACTTCAATAATAAGTTGAATTCTCTCTTGAATTATTTTGTATATCCATGTTTAGAGGTTAAGGTCATGACTGTATATGGTGGTGCATTTTGTTTTTATAAAGATATGTAATGACTGTATATGGTGGTACATTTTGTTTTATAAACATATGTAATGACACTAAATTGTGTATCTAAATCTAGAGGTTAAGTTCATGACTTTATATGGTGCTAAATTTTGTTTTATAAGGATATGTAATGGCACTAAGCACACAATATGAGATTACATCATAAATTTTAGTATGTTTTTCTCTCATAGGAAGTGCAAACATTTTTGTAGAATTCCAATAGATCATGGCATTAGGGATGAATAGTTTCAATATGGAAAATAGTTAGTAGTGAATCTTTATTTATGGAAAAAATGGATTTGAAGTGCATGTTCTATATGAAAATTTCTCATAACTATTTAGCTCTCATCAGATGTATAAAATTATAAAAATGGACATGGTGATATTTTGTGCACTTTATTTAATTATAACAACTAATTTAAAATACTTATAGACATCCACTTTTTAAATATATTTAGGTGGGTATAAATGAATTACAATATCCAAAGCAAATCATTTGGTGTCAAAAACACATCATTAAAAAAATAAAAAATAAAAGAATCTAATTTATCTACAATGTCAATTAGTTCAAAATGATTTTTTTATCTAATATGACATTTTTCATAACAGTGTAGAACCAATGTGCATCAAACCTTCATCAATTTCATCATCAAGTATTGTATCTAGCCACTCTCAAAGATCTACAATAGTATTTGGAAATTTGACTTCAATATATATTTTTATAAAAATTATCTTTTGTTCTTTGAGTATGATGATACATAATTATACTAAGTAAAAAGACCCTGAATCGTATATGACTAGCAAATTTCTAATCATAATAACTAATAAAATTAAGTTCATATTCATTAATACAAAGTTTTTTGAAGCGACACAATTTGAACATACCTTACCCTATAGTAATCAAAGTATAAAATTATGTGGAAAAAAACCTTATGTATTGTATTCATTTATAGGATATATGTCAATTATTGGCCATAAGATAACACATGGTGTTGCTTGATATTTTTATTTCAATTGATTTTATTATTTTATACCTTTAAATTCCTTTATTTGGTATAATAGGGGCAAACTAAGGTCGTTATTCTAATTTGTGTTTAGGACTTTTTTTTAATAGTCCATATAAAGTTGAGTATGTTTTTCGGGTTTCTACAATGTTAATACATAAAAATGGATGCATAGCTAAGACACAAACATGTATAGTTGGTAATTATGTTAGTGCCTCATTATAAAAGAGGATTTTTTTATAGAATGGGTCATGTGTTATATTTTATTTTAAATAATTTGTAGTGTACAATATGTTAACACATAAGTCATATTTGTTTTTCAGGACCTTACCTTTTGATAAGCACTATATCCAATTGATCAATTCTTCTTAAGAATTGTTTCAATGTAAATAATGTCTTGATATAAACTAAGAGTGTTCCTGATATATTTTTATTGTCCTCCATGAAAATTTTTCATCATCAAAATTTTATTGCCAGGTGACATAATTGTTTCATTAACCTGTGTTAACAACCATAAAAATATAGTTTGTTTTGTGTATCTAGTTCTAGAGGTTAATATAATGATTTTAGATGGTAGTATATTCATTTATATAAGGAAATATAATGGTATTAAAAAAACAATAAGATATTAGCTCATAGATTTCAGTGTGATTCCCCTCCCCTGGGAAGAACAAACGTTATGTTAGAAGTCCAATGGCTCATGACATTGAGGATGAATAGTTCGAATATGAAAAATAGTTATTTGTGAATTTTAATTTTTAAATAAGGAAATTTGAAGAATGTGTTCTATATAAAAAATACGTGTAACTATTTAGCTCTCATCAGATGTACAATATTATTAAAAAGAGATCTAGTGTAATTTTTTATGCATTTTGTTTGTTAAAATAATTGATTTAAAATAATTATACACCTCCACATATAAAGGAAATTTAGGTTGGTATTAAGGCATTGAACCATTAAAATTAGGTTATTTGGTGTCAACAACATTCAACGAAAAAAATAAAAATATGAGAATCTAATTGATCAATCATGTTGGTTAGTTCAACATAATTTTTTGTCTAATATGATCTTTTTTCCAAAAAAGTCAAATCAACACACATTAATTCTTTATCAAGTTTATCATCATGTATTGAATGTAACCACTCTCAAATACCTACACTAGTTAAAATGGAAAATTATATTCAATACCTTTTTTAACACATTTGGTTATATTTCCTTGAGTATGGTGATGCATCATTAAATTAAATATAAAAAACATAAATATTGGATGACTAACAAATCTCTAGTCATAATAACTCATAAAATGAAGTGAATATTCATACATTTAATTGTTTTTAAAGAGGTGTACTTTAATCATAGATTCATGTGTGAAATATTAATGAAACAGATAAAAAGATTTAATATGTTCTCAAACTAGAATTAAAAAAAATATCTAATTTATTTTTGTTTCATAATCATTAACTACAATCATTAAGGTCAATTATTTATACAAGTTATTGGACATTCAAATATGAAAATGATATTCTATAAGATAATTAAATTATAAATTATATACACTCGTAATAATGTGGCACATAATGTGTAATGTTTTTTTGGTTTTTTTAAATACACGATCAAATTGACTATGAAAAAATAGAAGCAAGATAAATTCATTTCAAGTTATATGGACATAAATAGGGTTATTTTAGAATCAGCTTCGTAACACAATTAGTTTTTTATATTTATAATCTCACTATTTTATCCATCTTTACAGAGGAAATCATTGAAGCCAATGATTAAATAGGAAGAAGATACACCAAAATTTCTAAACACTACTTGTCATAAAAGTAAAAATTTAAAGGATCATTTAGTTAATCAATAATAATAATAATAATAATAATAATAATAATAATAATAATAATAATAATAATAATAATAATAATAATAATAATAATAATAGATTAAAATTAAATGATTTATTTTATTAAAATTAAATGATTTATTTTATTAAAATAAATTGGAAAAATAAACTTGTAACATAGAATAAGTTTAAATTATATTAAACCCACCTTTAATAGCTAGTATAGGTACCAGTCCCAAGCCCAATGGAAGGTCTAGGACTCCTCCTAGGTTTTAAAAAAAAAAAGCAACAAATTACTAGGAAAGCAAAGGTAAAACCAAAAAGAGGGCCCAAAAGTAGAAGAACTAAAACATAACACAGGGTCTAAGAGGGGCCCAACATGAACAAAGCAACAATCATATAAGCAAATGGTGTGGGAGTGAGCCTATGTATGGAGAGTAGAGGTCTAAGACTAAGAAATAGAAAAAAAATCATCTAGTTTTGATTATATTGAGAACTAAAGGAAAGACAACTTCCATATTTTATTGGTCTAGTAACCAACCATTTTTAGTTGGACCAAAAATCAGCCTAGATTTGGAGAGTTAGAGGTCTAAGTCTTGAATGAAAATAAATGAGATTTTTAGTGGATTTTGAACCATCTTATAAATAAAAGGAAATCTAGGTCTCTAAAAAGTCTTCAAGGTGCCTAGGGATCCAATTCTTGACTGAAGCTAGAAGAGAAAACACCTATCAGTTTTAGATAGACTAGCAACCATTTTAGACATAAAAGAGTTTGAGGCTGATATCTCTAAATTAACCACTCAAATCCTCAAGGGGACCCAATGTTCCTAAATTTTCATAGAACTAGTATTAGCTGGACCAAAAACCAACATGAGATAATGAAGTAGGAGACCTAGGGCTCAAAAGTGTAATATAATAGTAGATCAATTTGAATGGATCAAGAATTTTCTTGGACACCACTAGAGGTTCAATTATCCATAAACTATGTAAGAGAAAATATCATAGGGATCCTTAGTGGAACTAAAACTACTTTAACCTAGATTAGACACTAGATGTCATAATAGAGCAATGAGATTTTATTGATTCTTCCTAAAACCTTTATCAGCCACAACATGGTCCATGTTTAAAAAGTCATATTCCAAACAGAATCAATTATTTCTAGAGACATTGACTATACCCAAATTCTATAAGAACTAAATCTAACTGTCATAATGAGAGAAATGTTTCATAGACAAAGCCTAAAAAATATTGTCAAATATGATATTTGAAACTGAAGGATGTAACCATTAAGAAAATTGATATAAATCAAGTCTTCAAGTTTAACACAATGCTATTGAGACCTTAAAACCTTCAAAATAGATCTAACCCTGACTAGAAATACTAAAGGGAGGTAATTTATGAAACATGCCCTCATAGCCATCTCCATAGAATGGTTCTGAAAGTTACATTAATGCAAAACAAGTCTTCACCAAGTTCATCATAAAGTATTTTAGGTATCCACTCTCAAAGATCTAAAATAGTTACTGGAAAATTTTATTTAATATATTTTTAACAAAATCAGTTATATTTCCTTAAGTACGATAATGCATTAGTAGATTAAGTTTAAATAATTCAAATATTGGATGACTACCAAATTTTTAATCATAATAACTCATCAAATGAAGTGCATATTTATGCATTTAATTTTTTTGAAAGTGATTTTTTTTTTGGTATGTGTTCACTTGTAATAATCTAAGTAGGAAATGTTGTATCATTTTTTTTTTATTGTACTAATTTATAAGATACATGTCAATTATTGGTCATGTTATAGCACATGGTTTTGTTTAATATGCTTATTATAAATACTTTTAAAAAAAAATTATATTCCCTTTATTTTTTAGAATAAAGATGAATGAACAAGGCCATTTAGCTATGTAGTCAAGACATGAAGCTTAGAAACCATATAAAGCTAGTCAATTTGTTATTTTTCTAAAATGTTAATATATACATATTGATGTATAATTGAGAAATAAAAAGGTATAATAGGTAATGTTTTTTACTTGAGAACCTTTTCTTTTGATAATATTGGAAATAATGTCTTTAAAATGTTTCACCAATAAAATTTGAATAATTGATGCTATAAGCATTTAATTAACCCATGTTAACACCCAAAAAAATATAGGTTTTTAATGGGTGATCCATGTTTTTTTATATTGAAAACAAATAACTTTTTGCATTTGAAAATCATCTACAAAAAATGAATATACCTTTTCATATTTGTGTTTTCATTTCTAAATAAGTTCCATGCATATAAAAAATGGACAAATAGATGGTAATTGATCCACTCTACAATAAAATTTCTTATGTTTCATAATCATGTTATAATTAAATCTATTATAAGCGAATGCCTTTTTCTAGTAACTTGAAGTGGAGAATCCATAGGAATTTTCTTTGCACCAAAAAAATAATAAATAGGTCTTACTTCCTATATTTTATACAACATCTGAGATAATATTCAATTATTTGTAGTTGAGATTTAATTTTCTATAATATTGAGTGTACAATTTGTTTAGTTGTAAAGAATAAATACAATATTAGTTGAACCTGCATAATTTTTTTTCTTTTTCATTTATTGATAATATATTTTTTGAGTTGTGATCAACATCTTCACTTTTATTTCAGATATTTTTTATTTTAGCAGTGATATTCACATACTTTTTTCTTTTTGGAAAATCAACATCTTCATGTTTAATCCAATTTTCATTAAATTAATAAAACGTATATAAAATTTACATAAAATAATATTATTATTATTTGAAAAAACAATAATTGAATGAAATATTAAAAATTATTATTATATAAAATATTACGTTTAAAAAATGCAATAAAAATAATATATTCAGTATGCCAAAAGTTTTAAAAACATATTAAAATCAAAATAAAATGAAATAATTTTTTTTTATGTATTCTCAAACTAGAATCAAACAATTATAAAATTTACTTTTGTTTAATAATAATTAACTATAATCATTAAGGTTAATTATCTATACGATTTATTGGACATTCAAACATGAAAATGATATTTTATAGTATAACAAAATTCCAAATTCTATACAATCATAATAATGTGGCACATAATATGTATTTTTATTTTAAATACATGATCCAATTAGCTATGAAAAAGAAACAAAGAAGCCAATTTCAATTCAACTTATATGGACATAAATAAGGTTATTTTAGAATAAACTTATAACACACTTTTTTTTTAATATTTAGAAACTAACTATTATATCCATCTTCATGGAGGAGAAGATTGAAAATAATGTTTGAAAATGAAAAAGATATGCTAAAAGTTATAAATATTACTCATCATAAAAACAAAAATATAAATGGTCATCAGGTCAATCGAAATATAAAGAGAAAAAAATTAAAAAAAATATAATACTGATAAAAATAGATTAAAGTAAAATACTTTATTTTAATAAAATAGATGGTTAAAATAATTTTTTTAAATATTTTATGTTTATATTAGATTAAACCCACCTTTAATAAATGGTGTGGGTACCAACTCTAGGAAAAAAAAGAGGTCTCAACCTCCCCTTGGATTTAAAATGATAAAATAGGAACAACTTACCATAAAAGTAAAAGTAGAACCAAAATATACCAAGGGTCCCAAGAGGGGCCCACTAGGAAAATAGCAACAATCACCTAAAAAACTACCACAAGAACTATCATGGGTAGAAAGAGCAAAGGCTAAGGACTTCAAAATAGGAAACCAAAGCATCTAATTTTATTTGGATCTGTAACTAGAGGAAAGACAACTTACACATTTGACTGGTGTGGTAACTAGCCAATTTTAACTAGATTTAAAACTAGCCTAGATTACGAGAGCCATAGGCCCAAGTAAAGGAGGTTAAATGATCTAATTTTGGTTGGATTGAAAAATATCCTATATGTAAAAGGAGATCTAGGTCATGAAAAATCCTTCAAGGTCCCTAGAGGACCTAAACATTGATTGAAGCTAATAGATAAAACACCTGTCAATTTTTGATGGACTAGAAACTATTCTAGACTTAAATGAGCTTGAAGACCATATCTTTGAAATAATCATTTGAATCCTCCATGGGACCCACCGTTCAAGAATTTTGGTTCAATTAGTTTTATCTAGACCAAAAACTAGCCTAGCCTAATAATTCCACAACACTCAAGCATAAAATATAAGTAAACTAATTTAAGTAAATTGAGAACAATCCTAGACACAATTGGAGGTTTAGGTATCTATAAACTATGCAAGAAAAAATCATGGGGATCCTTAGTGGATGCCAAACTGCTTGCATCTGCTTTAACCTAGATTAGACACCAGAGCTCATAATAAAGAAATGAGGTTCTATGGATTGTTCCTAAAACCATTCATGGCTATAATAGGTCTTGTGTTCCTAAAATAATCTTCCAAATAGAATTAATAATTAATATAAACACTGATTGGACCCAAATTCTACATGAACTAAGTCTAATGGTCATAATGAGAGGAATGTTACCTGGTCAAAGATTGAAAAAGATGATAAAATATGATATTTGAAATTTAAGGTCATAAAATTTGGGGAACTACTACAGATTAATTCTTCAAGAATAACACAACACTCTTGAGACCATAAATCATTCATAATAGAGCCAAAACTTACCAAAAATAATAAAGGGACACATTTTATGAAATGGGCCCTCATAACCATCTTCATACAATTATTCTTAATGTTGAATCAATGCACATCAACTCTTCATCAAGTTCATCATAAGGTATTGTATGTAACCACTCTCAAAGATATAAAGTAGCTATTGGAAAATTGTATTTAATATTTGTTTTCAAAAAATTGGTTATATTTCCTTGAGTATAATGATATATGATTAGATTAATTAGAAAGAACTCAAATATTAGATGACTAAAAAATATCTACAGATAATAACTTATCAAATGAAATGCATAGTCATGAATTCAATTTTTTTAAATTGATGTACTTTAAACATAGCTTCACTTGTAATAATTGAAATAGAACGTATTGTATCATTCATATATATAGTATTAATTTATAAGATACATGTCGATTATTGGTCATGAAATAACACATGATTTCATTTGATATGCTTATTATAAATAATTTTTACTTTTATATTCTCATATTGGTTAGAATATGGATGATTGAATAAGGACATTTAAATATGTAGTCAAGACATGCAATTTAAAAACCATATAAAGTTAAGTAGATTTGTTGGGATTGTACAATATTAATACATATTGTTGCATATTTGAGACATAAATAGGTCTAGTAGGTAATGATGTCAATGTGTTATCATCCAAAATGACCTATTGTAGAATGCAACAAGTGATATTTTTTATTATAAATAATTATTAATGAATGATATGCTAACATAAAAATAATATATTTTCTATTGAGAACCTTTCCTTTTGATAAGCACTATATCTAATTGATTCATTCTTATTAGATAGAAAATTTTAAATGGCGATAGTATCTTGAAAATGTTGCACCAATAAAATTGTATTAATTTGTGCTAAAAACATTTCATTAACCAATGTCAACAACCATAAAAATATATGCTTTTTTACAAGATCCATGTTTTCTGATTTCAAAAATAGCTATCCTTTTGCATTTTAAAATCATCCACAAAAAATGAATAGGCAATTTCATATTTTTGTTTTCATTTATAAATACTTTTACATGCATATAAAAAATGGAAAAATGGTCGAATGGATGATAATTGATCTACTCTTTAAAAAAAAATTGCTTATGCTTCACATAAAGTTAGAATAAATGTACTATAAGCAAATGCCTTTTTTAAAAGCAACTTCAATTGGAGACTCGACAGGTATTTTGTTTGCATGAAATAGAGGTTAAGTAGGTCTTAATTCTGATATATTATACAACATTTGAGACAATGTGTAATTATTTGTAACTAAGATTTACTTTTCTACAATTTTGAACATATCATTTGTGTGGTCGTAAGAATATATTCAATATTAACTGAATTTGGAATATATATATATATATATATATATATATATATATATATATATATATATATATATATATATATATATATATATATATATATATATATATATATATATATATATATATATATATATATATAATTTTTTGAGTTGGTATCCACACTTTCATTTTATATAAGATTTTTCTTTTCTTAATGATATATACACTTAATAAAAAAAAAGAACAACTAAACATTTATAAATTTAATCTTTTTCTTACATTAATAAAATATATATAAAATTTACATCAAATAAAATTAATATTATATAAAAAATGATTATTAAATGAAATATTAAAATTTATTATTATATAAAATGCTACATTTTAAAAATGTAATAAAAAAACTAAAATTAATATAATTATAATATTAGAAGTTTTAAAAACATCTTAAAATAAAAATTAAATGAAACAAAGGATTTAACATATTCTCAAACAAATATCAAATTTATTTTTGTTTCATAATCATTAAGGGAAATTATCTATACAAGTTATTGGACATTCAAACATGAAAATGATATTTTATAATATAACAAAATTTTGATCTATATATAAGATCATAATAATGTTGCACATAATATGTAGTTTTTATTTTTAATACATGATCAAATCAACTATGAAAAATAAAAAAAAGACAAATTCATTTCAATTTATATGGACATAAATTAGATTAGTTAAAAATCAACTTCGTAACACAATTATTTTTTGATGTTTATAAACTTATTATTTTATCCATCTTCATGGATGATAATATTGAGGCCAATGTTTAAATAGGAATAAGATAAACCCAAAGTCCTAAATATTATTTGTGATATAAATAAAATTTTAAACTATCATCAACTCAACAAAATTATAAATTAAAAAAAAATTAAATTAAAAATTAAAAAATATAATGAAAATTAATAACTATAATAGAATAATAATATTGATCAAAATAGATTAAATTTAAATTGTTTTTTTTTTAAATAAAATAAATTGTTGAAATAAACTTGTCAAATAGAGTAAGTTTAAATTAGATTAAACCCATCTTTAATAGATGGTGTGGGTCCTAGCCCAGGCACAATGGTAAATGTATGTCTCCCCCTGGATTTTAAAAGATAAAACATAAACAATTTACTAGGAAAGCAAAGGAAGAACCAAAAAGAGATCTAAAAACAAAACAACCAAAAAAGACCATAGGTTCCCAAGAGGGACCTAGTATGAATAGAGAAATAATCCCATAAACAACTAGCATGAGAGCAACTATGGGAAGAGAGATTAGAAGTGTAAGGCTTAGAAATAGAATACCAAAACATCTGATTTTAATTAGATCAAGAACTAGAGGAAATGAAACTTCCACATTTGACTTGTGCAATAACCAACTAGTTTTGACTAGACTAAAAAATAGCCTAGATTGATAAAGCCAGTAGCCCGAGTCTCAAAATTCAATTGATCCAATTTTGAACAGATCGAGAACCAACTTGGATATAAAAGGAAATACAAGTTTCTAAATAGCTCTCAAGGTCCCTAGAGGACCCAAACCCTGACCATAGCCAAAGGAGAAAACCCCTATTAGTTTTAAATGGACTTGAAACCTTTCTAGACTTAAAAGAGCTTAAGGTCAAAATCTATGAAATAAACACTTGGATCCTCCAAAAGACTCACCATTCCAAAATTTTGGCTAAATCAATTTTAGATAGACCAAAAACCAACAAGGCTTAACAAAGTAAGAAGTCCACTACTCAAAAAGTGTAAAAATTTTGCAAATTGATCTGAGTAGATTAGGAACCATCCTAGATAGAACTAGAGGTCCAGGGCTTTGTCAATTGTGTAAGAGAAAAGATCACGGGGATCCTAAATGGAACCTAGACTATGTTAACCTAGATCAAACACTAAAAGTCATCCCAAAGCATTCAAGTTGTAATGATTGTTCCCTAAATCATTCTCTGCCTCAATAGGGCCCGTGTTCCCAAAAAAAAACTTCTAAATAGGATAAATAATTATTAGAAACATTGACTCGATCCAAATTATCTAGGAACTAAATCTAACGATCAAAATGAGACAAATGTTTCTTGGCCAAATCCTAAAAAAGATGGTTAAATCTAAGATTTGATAATGAAAGCCATAACCATTAGGGAAACTGCTACAAATCATGTCTTCCAAGATACCGCAACTGCTCCATAGACAATAAAGCCTTCAAAATAGAGCCAACCACTACCATTAAGACTAAAGGGACCCAATTTTTGAAATGGTCCCTCATAACCATCTCCATAGAATGGTTCTAAAACACAAGGTAGCTCCGTTCAAATGAACGGAGTAGTGGCCAATAGGATAATAGCCAAGCAAGACCGTGAATGAGGCCGAAACACTGAAAGGGATTCAATGAGCCAAAAGTTGCAATTTGAAATTCAAAAGAGGCCATAGGTATGAAATTCAACCAATAGGTTTAAAATTTCAATGGTCAGCTAATTTGGTGAAGCTGAGATTGAATCCAGTCACCATGAGAATCCTGAAAACACCTAAACCAGCCAAAGAGTTTCAAAATCTTCCACCGACTTGATCATTGGCAGTCATAAGCACATAAAGGGATGGATCTTCAACACCCACCTTATCTTGTCAAAGTGAAAACCATAGCAGAGTGCCACTACACAACACCATGTCCAAAATGGACATGGACAATTATAGATCTAGTCTAACACTTTTGTTGGAGACTGGAGTTAATTTCTCCACTCCTCATGCATGCAGCAACAGTTAGACAAATAGTTAGTTCAAGTAGTTAAGCAGTTTGCATGCAAGAACTAAAATTAGTTTTCATTTTATTTTTATAATTATTGTTTGTTTTCAATTCTATTTAATAGACGCATGGGGTAGTATTGTAATTGAGCAAGATAAGCAAGATCAAGAAGATTTGTAAGACTCAAGAAGATTATTAAAAATCTTGTTTCATAATTGCTGTAGTAATCTGTGTGTTCTATTTTCTATTTTTAATATGTTTTTATTTTCTAACAATTGGTATCAAAGCATAGGTTTGAAAGCTTCAGGTTGATCCAGGCAAGAGAATAAGATCAGCAGATCTTAGCGTAACCATATAGCCTGTTTGTAGCAGTCAATAAAAAAGACAAAAGGCCGTAGCCTTGATTCGACCAGATCACAGTCAATGCAAAGAGCCATGAAAAGTGTTGATAGCAGGGATGTGAAGAGTCAGCAATTTGGATGTGTGTTCAAAACTTTACAAGTTATGATATCTACTTCTATAAATCATACGTAGTCATGCTGCATGGAACACACTGACAACTAGACAACTTTGATCCCCACACACACACACACAAATCTGTAAGTTTTTTTATGAGGCTCAACTTTTCTATTTAGTTTGATAATGGCTTCAAAGCAGGAAAAACTAGCAGCCTCTGAGAATTTGGAGTCTGCAAAGGAGAATGCCCATGCCGCTTCTGATGCAAGCAAAGAGTCAGCCTCTGGTTTATTGGGTGGCCTAAAGGAGACCACCATGTCAGCCCCTAAGATGGCTCAGGAAAAATTTGACTACATTAGGGGTGCCACTGCAGAGAAAGTAATGGAAACCAAGGATACCGACGTGGGAAAATCATAGGAATGTAAAGATACAGCTGTCGAGAAAGCCAGTAAAGCCAAGGATTTGATCATTGATAAAACTGAAGAGTATAAAGATAGTGTTGCTCAGAAGGGTGAGGAGTATAAGGAAATTGCTACTCAAAAGGTAAGGGAAGCCAAAGATACAACCATGGCAAAAACCTAGGAGACTCGAGAGGTGGCAAAGGAAAAATTAATTGAAACAACAGAAGCTGCTCACCAGCGAATGGAGCAGCTACGAGTGAAAAAAATTTAAAAAATAAAAATAAAAAAATAAATTTTTTTAGTCAGATAAAGAAGAAGCACGTAGTCAATTTGGAAAGAAGCTTTGAAGGTGTTGAAAAGAGCTAAGAAGCGAAATAGTTGAAGAAAGAAGGTAGCGTAAGAGGCGCGCATGAGAGATGGTAAGAGCTCTATAGAGCTTGTGTTGAACAGCGAGTGAAGATGACAAAGTGTCTAAAGATTAGGCTGATCATTGGCAAATCTAGACTAACGTGGAAAGAACCCAACAGAGTTCTTGGAGGAAACCTGATTAGTTACGCATCAGGTGAAAGAAAGGTAAACAAGTAGGAAGCTTGTAGTTTTAGACATAAGCATGTCTGTTGATAGCCTTTCGATAGGCTACTCCTCAGTCTTAAACACTGAGTGAACGCTCATTGAGCAATTATATTTTGCAAGGTGGTGTATTCCACATATAAGGTGATGTATTTTGCAAGGTGGTGCATTCCACATATAAGGCGATGTATTTCGCAAGGTGGTGTATTCCACATTATTGACACAATTTAGGTGATGTATTTTGCAAGGTGGTGTATTTCGTATGAGAAGACAAAATTTAGGCATTGTAAATGCTGAAGTAGTTAGTGGTAGAAATTAAGGGGGAGTGTTGGAGAATGGATTTAATTTCTCCACTCCTTCTCATGCATGCAGTAGTAGTTAGACAAACAGTTAGTTCAAGTAGTTAAGCAGTTAGCATGCAAAGACTAGAATTAGTCTTCAATTTGTTTTTCTAAATATTGTTTGTTCTCAATTCTATTTAATAGACCCATGGGGCAGTATTGTAATTGAGCAAGATAAGTAAGATCAAAAAAATCTGCAAGATTCAAGAAGATTATTAAAAATCTTGTTCCATAATTGTTGTAGCAATCTGTTTGTTCTATTTTCTAACTTCAAACACCAAGTAACCAGCAAAATTTAAACCCAAGTATTTGAATACATTAATCTATCTTAGAGATAGGGCGAAAAAGTTTTTTTGGGGAGCCAACGACCCTTAAGCATCTCAACTAGAGTCTATAGAAATTTATGGACCCCATAAACAAAGGAACTGCGATCACCTGATACCCAACGTCTAGCTCCAAGGTCCGTGACACGAATGAGAACCACACCCAATCTTTGAGCACATCCATCGAAGGTCCTGAGCGGATCAAAATAAACCATAGAGTGATAGTCCTTAAGGTCCAAAGCATTATAATTCTATGGCACAAAACAATGTTTTGGGTCAGACAGTGGTAAGTTCTACCAAACTGCGGCACCTAGTGTTGGATTGGTCGATCATGAACAGAGGTCAAATGCAGGTAAAAGGATTGGTCAGGTTTAGGCCACACAATAGACACTTGAATAATTCCTTACACTACTGAGGGCAAACAATCCTAAGCCAAACAAAAGGCTCCTCTCAAGCAAGCCCCAAATGTGCACACTAGAAAGCTCACCATCCACAAACCCCAAGACACAACAGATCTATGAAACCATTAAGAGAGACCATCATCCATCTCAACCTCATCCCCATCATCCTTATCTTCTTCTCCCTCTTCCTCCTCCCATGCACCAGTGTTCAAACACCTCGCTCGCTCCCGCTCAAAATAGAATAAATTAATAATAAAATAGAATTTAATATTTTATTATTATTATTGTTAAAGTGAATTTTTTCATAAGGAACTTTTAAATGGAGATAATTATAAAAAATGAATGTCAAACGAATCTGCTCTTGTACCAAAAAAAATGACAACAGACATGCTAAGAAAATGTTTTTGAGATCTAAGGATCATATTTAATGATTTTTAACTCTTTATTTCCTCTTCCTATTCTTTTATTATACACAATAGTCCAATCTCCACCTTTCCCTAAATTTTCAAATTTGAAGGAGACTTCAAAACTATCCATTAATTTAAAGTTCTTCAATCCCTCATTTGAATCCGAAGTATCACAATTAATTTTTGAAACAAATGCTGTCAGTAACATAGCTCCATCTAGATCATATTTTTTCTCTTCCATGTGACATGAATCTCCTTTTATTCCTTGCCCCTTCTCATATTTGTATTTTTCCTCGGTCTTGTCATTTTGATAATGTGGAGATTTTTCCTCATCTTCGCTCTGAAGAACATTTAAGGCCTCCACTATGAAATGATTAATAACGGCATCCTTCCACTAATATTTACCAATCTTATTTCTAGAATTTTGACTTAAACTTACCATATGCCTTGTAGTAAAACATTTTCTACATTGGAAAGGTAGCCATTTGTAGTCAAGAATTGGAGTCCAATTTCAATTTTGGACTTTCAAATCAATAGTTGAAGGGAGTTTGGAGGACATATCCATACAAACTAAGATTCAATCATTGGTCGTATGGTGATAGTTCATGATAGGAACATCCACCACAATTAATATCAAATATAAATATAAAAAATATATAGTACTAAAAGAATTAAATAGATTATAAATTATTTTAAAAAAACTAAAATAATATATAATAAAATTAAAATTAAATTAAATTAATAAAATAAAATATTAAGAAAAATTATATATATATATATATATATATATATATATATATATATATATATATATATATAATTAAAATTAAATAAATTAAAACAAAATAATAAAAAAAATTAAAAAATTAATTAAAAATATTAAAAAATAAGTTAATAAAAGAGAGAGAAAGAAAATTAATATCTTATATAGGCATGTGAAAGACTGGAGAAGAAAGAGAAAGACATAATAGGAGAGAAATGAGAATAATATAATTACTAAACTCAAATAATATCAAGATAAGAAATACAAACATAGAAAGCTTTGGAAACGATAGTTTATATTGATTTATATATGATTTATATTGGATAATTCAAATAATTAATAAATATGTGTAAATAAGCTTCAATTTATAATTAGAGTTGATATGTAAAATTCGAAAATATAAAAAATAATAAAACTCAATTTGTTATTTTTAGTAGCTGTTATATTTAGTAAGTTTTGCATGCAAGTGTGTGTAGCTTTAAAAATAAACTAAACAATAAAAATAATATATTAAACAAATATTAACTAAATTTCAAGTCCAATTACAAAAATATATAATTTTTAAAAGTTGAAAACTAGTGAAATAATTATTAAACTACATTTTTGGATGTTCAAATGGTTACATATAACCTTCAAAAACATCAAAGTTGTCCATAATTAAATAAGTAGGTTATCTTTGTATTCAACTTTTTGAGATGATCATTTTGAGGTAAAAATAGGCTCAAACGAAACTACGGATAAAATTTTATTACCTCCAAATATTTGAGCTCTTTTTCTCCATTAATAATTATAAAACTATGGATGAAAAGAGCTTGTGAATTAAAGGTTTTTAAGAGTGACTCAATTTTAAATATTCATCTATTTTAAAATTATTAGGTCAATTTTAAATTTCAAGGACATTTTGTTGAATTTTTTTAATTAAAAATAACATAATTAATTTGATTTTCCCATTTTAATTCTATCTCTTAATCGATATTATAAACATGAATTCCTTTCACACAACATGATTAATTATTTTGTTTATATTGTCATCATCAATAATAAAAAAATATAAATATTTTATTGCAATACCAAAAATTTATTCCACTACTTTATACAAAAAAAAATAAATATCTTTAATATTATTTTCATAGATCCCATACAACAAATTAAAGAAAACACTTGTAATCACACTCAAAAACATCCATACTAAATTTGAGACAATGAAAAATAACACCCATTCTTTATACCATATTTTCACATGAACTTTCATCCACTTTAAGAGGGAAATCAAAAGTTATCAATAAGAGTTTATGTCACAATTAATTTAATTAAATCTTATTTTTCTATTTCAAACAATGTTTATTAAGTAATTATATTTGTCAGTAGGTGAAAATATTTGTTTCTCGTGTTTTTAAAAGTTATCTAATGGGTATAAAGTGTCAACCTTTACAACGGCAGCGTAAATGAAGTATTTACTATTTGACATGGTATTTTAATGCCCTTATTATTCTACAGAAAGAGACGAAAGATTTTCACCTAAACATTACTTAGTTTGGACTTCATGTAAGTAGTACAAGCTTGGACAAGATTTGAATCGGTATATTAATTACATGTTGTGACCTTACATGATAATTTCATTGAAATAATAACTAAAGAAGATATATATATATATATATATATTAAAAATCATTAGCAAATTTTCACTTTTAAATATTCGAATATTTAAAAAGTCTTAAAAAAGATTTGATGGTTAAAAGAATATAATAAATTGCCTAACATGTTTGTCTAAGTTCCAATAGTCAAATCCACGTAGAAATTCAAACTAGATGAATTCGTATTACAAACATATGTTCAAGTCTTCAATGCTCAGAACAAAACAATCAATCCGATGGCAAGGTACTATTATATACATGAACATGTAGGTCTTTAAAAAAAGGGACACGGGGGCATTTTTAGGTGTCTAGTAGTGTTTTATGCTACTATCCCTTCAAAATCACTTTGACGAGAAGTTGGAAATTAATATTCATGTTGTTAATATTGAGACCTCTTCAAAATTTGATTTTAAACAAAATATCATTTATATTGTAGTTAATTTGGTAATGTTTCTTACACTTATGATATTATGTCAAATGTCAAATGACAATTTCAAAAATGTGAATGGTTGCAATTTAAATAATATTTATTATGAATTTGGTTATGATATAAATGAGAATTATTATGTGAGAGGATATATTCTTAAAAAAAACATTTTTGAAATATGTAGGTGGTGATTTTCTATCATACCATTTTGTAGATTGTAAATAAAACCTTATCTTCGAATGATAAAAGGAAGGAGGGAGGTCCAACACATTGAATTGTTGATAAATTTTATTTTTATTTTAGATCTTTAGTTATTATTATTTTTATTTTTATTTTAAAAAATAATTACAAATAATTAAAAAATTAATATTATTTAATTACGTAAGAAATTTATTTTTTTAAATAATTAAAAAGATATTTTAAAAAAATTTAACTTTCTTTTGAAAAAATCGAAAAAATAATATATTCACTACATCTTTTGATATCAATAATTAAAATTTAATAAAATTTAAAGAGAGTTTAGAAACATATCTTAATTTCTCATATTTAAAAATGAGACATTATTATATTTTAACTCAAATATAAAAATAATCTTAATCATTTTTCTCAAAGAATAACATTTAGAATATTTATAATTAGAATGCTGCTTTTAGATATTATAATTAATTAACCCAATATCGAGCTTAGCGTGATAGAAAAGATGGAAATATGAAGCTTAGCGTCATGAAAAAGATGGAAATATGGTGGCGTTTGTCCTTAAAACCAGATTATATTATCCAAGGTGAGGACGGATTAGAGTGTTGACCAGTTACCAATCTACCACTATTCTAAAGACTATGGCCTCTTTTCTTGAGGATATTACAGTTTGAATTATGGAATTTTCGAACATTGTGAGTACCATAATACATTGCATGAGAAGCTTGGTGTGGGGTAGATTGACATTAAAGACATGGAACCCAAAAAATTAACCCCTGCAGGACTGGACATGTCAGTTTAGTGATTTTATTCTCCATGCTTAGCAAGAGAAACCAGGAAAAATGTATAGAGCATAGGTGTGCAATAGCGAGGAGCCTGCATGTCAGATAATGGAAGTGATGAAGAGGAGCAAGTCACGATACTCCCAGGCAAGTTAATCTTCTCATTTTTCATGACTTTTTAAAATTCAACATCCCCCTGCAAATGGGGGCACAATTCAGGAAATTAGACATCAAAGACAAAAATGTATTCTATTAAATTTGATTACAATTTTTGACAGTCTGCTCAAATTTTCGTTTTACGTATACAATAAGTAAATGATTATATTTTTGAAGAAAAAAGTGAATACATGGATTCTGTCATTAAAATTACTCCCTACACAACATATATCTTAAATGCCTATTTAATTTCTGAGCTTTGGTTTGTATGGAAATCGATTTGGGGAGTGGTTAAGTCAATCCTTTTTTGTAACCTTTTTGTATCATCCTCGTACCAAGGTAATGGATTCCGACCTTTCTTCAGAGTTATATGGATAAATATTTTAAGGTTAGTGTGGTATTTAGCTGCGCCTTGGCATAAGACTAAGGTTGATCAAATAAGGGACAAGGCCATCTATGCATCTGATCAATGCTTCCAGACTAAAACTCCCACATGATTTATTTATTCATATCAAGACAGTTGATTAACCCATGTAATATATATGTTGTAACAAAAACCGGGCTTATTTGCACATAATTGACTATAGACAAATTGATCTTGAAATAAAATATGAAGTCTAATATTAGATTGATTACTAGAAGTACATATTCATTATCTCAACTGTTTTCAGCTTTCATTTTTTATTTTTAAAAGGAGCTAGTAAATACTGTTGCCTCTTACTCATTTCAATAGCTATGTTGGATGTTAATGCTTTATCCTAAAGACTATTTTGCCCTAGTTAAGGGCTAACAGTAAGACAGAGTGCCCATCATTAATAGGACTTTAGAATTATTTTCCAACCGTGGATTTATATTGATGCTCTTTGACATATTTTGACAGTTATATGCATCAAGTTCCTATCCAGGTATCTTATGATTATTTTTTTGGTGTATATAAAGTGCAAGCAAGCTTTTTTTAACATGTGGAGACTATGTTAACATAAAATAATTAAAACCGGAGGTTGGCATACTATCGTGGTTTTAAGGTAGCACCTAAACATATAAAGTTGAAAAATGTAAGTAACTATTGTTCGAACCTTAGCCAGAATGGTCAGCCGAACCCTGAATTGACGTCGCATGTATCTAGATGATGTTTTTCAGCATTTTTTTTAACTATCAAAATAGATTCCAATTCTCAAAGATTAATGGTAGTTCGCATGATTAAGAAGTCTAGAAATGACCTTGACTCATTGGATCCGACATGTAAGTGGCTAATAGAAAGGATATGCATTTTTAGTTAAATCGGATTATGTTGTGAATTGTCTAAAGGAGGGCACACGTTATTTATAGAGATACTTATGACCGTAGATGTCAACGATTTTTTAGGAACGTGGCTTACAAGGTGATATCTGTGGTTGATCCTAGTTTGAGATGTAGATATTTTAGAGGAGGTTGGTCTTAAGCTTCCAAATTGAAGAATATATATGTACACCCACCTTAATTACGATTTAATATTGAATATGTAATTGGCCTAGGATAATGCATAATGAGCTCCTCTCTTTACTTCTTGACAATTCAATCTGAATGACCTGCTTTTATTGATTGTTGTAGTCTATGATTTTAGTGTAATCGTGTAAAGGGTAATATAATATAGGGTAACATGATATATGTAACATGCATTTAATTTCATTTTGAATTTTTTTATAACTCTGTTTTGTTTTAAGTATGTATAATTTTGGAGTATTTAGAAGAAGTTTAAATTATGATTTGTTATATATTGTTGATGGGTATATTTTTAATTGAAAATTTTTTATGACTGTTTTTATTTATAATGTAATGTATTGGTATGCATGCATAGATTAAGAATAGTTATATTGATAGAGTCAGGTGATTAAAATTATATTATGTTAATTTTATTTTGATTAATATGAAAATTATTAATAAATAATGGTGTTATCAATTTTATGTTGATGTAATTTTTAAGACTGTTTTAAACATGTCCATGTAACATAGTATAAAATATATACGAAAAAAAAATTTGATACAAGAGTAAAAAAATCTCTTATCAATTAAGTAAGGGATACATAAAATTAAAACCATATAAATAATAATTTGGTCATTGAAGTTAATAATTTTTTTCATTAAAATAATCCTAAAGTTTCATTTGGAATCTATTTGCAAACATGAAGCATATATTATTTTATTAGTTCAAATAGAATATCACTTAAGAATCATCTCCATAGGAGTATAAAATAAGTATCTTGTTATGATATCTACCATCACAATATATGAATAATGACCTCTAAGGAAATGATTAACTTACATTTGACATATGATTAGGGACTCACAATAACATGACATTGTATGAACAACTGACAATTAGGAAGATCAATACACATAAATACATCCTTCTCTTTGGTATAAGTACAGTAATAGTTATGTTTATCATAATTTAATTTAAAAAAAGATACTCATTTTGTTATAATATAATTTTACAAATATTTTTCACATGGTTTAATGTGATAGTCCCTCCAATTAAATGTTTAACTAGTTTCAAAGTATTGTGTAGACTTTGATCAGAAAATTGTATAAATATTTTAACTTAAAACTAAGCCATTGGTTTCAAAGTAATAAATGAGGTCCTACATATTTAATATTACATATTATAATGTTTTATATTAAAATAAGTGGTCCCATAGGATGTAATATATTTATTATGAGATAAATAATGAAATATATAAATAAAAATGATCTTTGGCATGAACACTTATACACAAATTTATTTCCTTTTATAAGATAATTATGATCTATCATATTAATTAGGATTTGTATAGAGTTATAATTTTGTGAAAATAATAAGGAAAAAAAACTTTTTTAAATTGTAATTCTTAAAATTGAAGATATTCCAAAATAACTATAATCAGCAAGTAGTGCAGATGTTCATTTTCATAAAAGGAGATGAAATTTTCACACAATATAAAGAGAAATGCACTTATTGGATCATTATTATCTGTTATCAACCTTCATCCTACACTACAATCATTAAGCAAGTCACATCAACAAAATAAAATTTCTATACATCTTTAAAAAGATACATGAGAGAATTAATTTTTGAATATAAAAACCATAATCAACACAAAATGTCAACAGAAATTCAATAGCTCTTCATTTATAGAGTAGAACTCATTTCTATCAATGTGTCGTTTAACTATGGAAATTGATTTTATTAAGAATTATGGAAAATATTTTGATCTCACATAAGCAATTGGTTTTTAAAAAGTAATTAAAGATGTTTGCAACGTAACATCATACATTATTGGGTAACCTAGGAAATAAATTACACTCATTTATATGCACAGTACATCACAATGGAAATATATCACATTACTATATTACATTTTCACATTTAGATAAAATGCAATTTTCGACACTTGTAAAAAATATAAAAAATAGTTAACAACAAAATAAAATTTGAAATTAGCTTTTATTGATTATTTATCTCATAATGAGAATAACAGAAGCCAAATGGTTGTATCTAAAATAACTTTGTCTCACTTAATAAAGGTGAAGGTTCTTTACATTATACTTAAATTTATATGAATCCAGTACATATCTATAAGGCATTCGATCATCATCTATATAGTTTTATATTGCAATAGATATTTAATAACATTTACCAATTTATTATGTCATTACATAATCACACCAAACATCATTATACTAATTGTTTACACTTTTTACTTCAATTCAATTTCCATTCACATAACTTTGGGCCTTTGAAGGTGAGTTGCCATATAGTAAAGATTATGGAGTTTCCACGAATAAAATTAATTCTACTTATAAAATGTAGAATGTGGTGCATACTCAGACCAGGGTTTTAATTAACGAAAACTATTAACCATATATGATGATTCGTTTAGGCAATCACATTCATCATTAAGAAGTAGACTCGGAAAATTAATTTCATAGTTTTAGACATCGAACCATTCCTTTTATTCATCATGAAGGAAATCATGAAAATAATTGAAGAAGTTTGAATGAATAGTTTTGAATGCAAATTTCAACAACATAACAGTTCATGGATATCAAGAAAAGAAGAAATAACTATACCAAATTCAATACACAAAGTTCTAATAAAGTGAATTTAAAAAGAAATGTCCTTTTTCTGTTTAAGGGGGATTGGTCTAACCCCCTAACATTCCCAAGTCTCCCTTGGCCATCTATGGAATTTCATATTCCTCTCAAGATAAATGGATCCAAGAGAAGATAAAAAAAATCATGCTGAGTAAACACAGTTCGATGCAATCAGTCTAATAAAACCCAATTAGCACTTTTAATAAGACACTACTTTTGGTTGACAAAATATATCATGTCTGTCGTAGATGATTTTATACCAAAAAAAACCATGGTAAACAAAATGACCATCAGCTTCTGCTAATGAGCTTACGGTGAGCTACTTTATACTATTACCATAACTAAAATTTTTGGATGCATTCATCCAAGTTGCGTCTTCAATTTTATCATCTTTGCACTTGAAAATTTAAACATAGTGCTCACTGCCTCATGTCTTCTTGCCAACTCAAATATCTATAATGACTTGTATTATTTATATGGTCGTGACAACTGTTCTTTCCAATCCTCAACTAAAAAATCCATGTTGTTACTTGTTTCCCAATCAACATACGAATATAAATCATCCACATTGAATATATAAAAAATACCTACTCCATAAAGTAACTCAATATCATATGCATTAGGGCATAACTTCCTCAAAATCTTGTAAGGCACAATATTTTTCAACTTGAGTTTGTCATATTGACCTTTTAAAAACATCACCTTGTACAAAAACACCAACAAGTCCTCAAGATAAAAATTCACTTTTCTCAATCACATATTATCATGTTATTTTTATTTTCCATCACTCTCTTCAAGTACTCTCTTAACTTCTTGATACACATTGTGCATATCTTGAGCATAGTCTTCAGCTTCTACACATCTTCTACTCATATTAGTCATACTCTCAATTCACATACAACTCTAATTCTACTCCCACACACTATTTAAAAATGACTTATTCCTTTATTACATATGACTAAATCATTTTAACAAATTCAAATTGTGCCAACATCATGTCCCACTACTCAGGCTTGTCACCAACCAAATATCTCAGTATTTTACCAATAATATGACTCACCATATCCGTTTTGTCCATCTGTATGAGGCTGACAAGTTGAAATGAAGTCTAATTTGGTACTCGACTTATTCTATGGCATCCTCTAAAATTGGTCATCAAACTTCATATCTCTATCCAATATAATACTCTAAGACAATCCATGGAATGCGATAATTTATTGGAAGAACAAATTTTTGATGTGTGTGACATCATTTGTCTTAATGCATGCTATAAAGGGATCCCTAATTTAAAATGTATCAATAAAAATAAATATGGAATAAATTAGTCACTATATTCTTGAAAAACTAAGAACAAAATTCATGCTCAACACATCCCACGGTTCATCCAAAATGGGAAATGCTTGATAATTAAAAAAAAATTACTCTTTTCCTTTTGTTGGTAGAATATACATTGATGCACAAACTTATTCACATATATACCCATACATGGCCAATGGCATATTTAATTAATATACACCAAAGTATTGTCATATCCAAACTAACTAAAAATCACTCTGCTACGCTTCTCCTTCAACAAGTTATCACTCATGGAACCTTCTGGTATACAAAAATTTCATCCTTTGAACAATACTACATCTTGTAACATGTACTCTAACCATAGAGTTATGTCCACATCCATTGGATTCCTATACATTGTATGTGAATCTTGGAAATCAAGTCTTCCTCATCCAACTACTTTTTAGATATAGATCCAATGACCTCTACCTTCAATTCATTCACTAAAAGACCTTGCCTACTTAAGGAGTATGCTACCTTGTTAGACTTTACAGTCTTTGCATTCAATATAATATAATATCTATGAATAATTTATATGCACTTCATATGTATGCTTATCTTGTTTGTTTGTGAGTTTCTAAACATGATCGTCCATGTACAAAATGAACTCCTTTAGCAACAAGTAATGCTAACACTTATTGATAGTTGTACCATTACATAGAATTCTTCATCATGGATCGAATACTTCCTCTTAGAATAACTCAACTTCTCACTAAGATAGGAAATGGGCTTACCTTCTAGACTGAACATGGTACATATGTTTTTCTACCTGGATCACAATCAACCTGAAACACATTACTTAAATATGTTTTTCTTCCTTCTATTTATACAAAACCAACTTTAAATGTTGCAAATGATCATCATAGGAAAGAATGAAAATAAAAATGTTATCTAAATAAACTATTATATTACATGTGAAAGGATTCAACACTTCGTTCATGAGTATAATCAATGTGCTTTTAGAATTTGATAAACTGAATGCCATGATTATTCACTCATACAACTTGTCATTCATCTTTAATGTGGTCTTCGATTCATCTCCTCTTATGTGGATTTGATGATAAACTAAATTACCTTACCCAACTCAAATAGCCTATTAAATCATCCATTATTGGCAACAAAAACCTATAGTTAAAGGTGATCTTGTTTATTACCAGTGAATTTATACATACTCTCCATTCCCCACCTTTCTTCAGTTCCAACACATATGGAAATGCACATAGGTTCATACTCCCATGGATTAAACCCTTAATCAAAAGTTCATGAATTTGCTTCTTTATCTCCTTATTCTCCATTGAAAACAACTTATAGGATAGTTTGTTACAAATATTCACTCTTGTTTCTAAATCCATATGATGACTAATGTTCCTTACAAGTGGTATTCCATTCGCTAACTCACTTATCATAATATAAAAATAATCCTTAAACATATTTTGATTTTCAGTAGGAAATTTAATTACTATAATGGCTGTCACAACTTTCACATACATATCAATTAATGTAAAACATAGTTATTCATCCTTAACCACATTTAATAACTCATTATTGCATACAAACATTGATTTCTAACTACTACCCACTTCATCTCCTTTGTCTTTCAATGGACTCAAGGTGAATTTATTATCACCCTTCATAATAGTTTAGTTGTTTGATTGTCCATCATGCATGAATATCCTATGAAACATCCATGGCCTTCTCAATAAAACATGACACATGTCTATGGGAATGCTATCACATAAAACTTTGTCCTTATATGAACCAAACTAAACATTCACCACACACTAATAATTCACTATCAAGTAGATGCAACTTAAGCAACCAAGAAACCTTGTATGATGTATGTGGTAAACATTTTTTATGAAGTATTTCTACCATTTATTGAGAAACCAAGTTATCTATGCAAACATTATCAATAACAAATCTAAAACACTTAAATCCAGACTTGTAAATAGTTTGGAATACAATATAGCCTATCCAGTGCCATGGTTTTTAATCCATTAGAAAGTTTAAAAAAAGGAAATAATATACACATTACTTTCCCCGATGACATGGCATGTTAAGAAAACATGCGAACAAGAAGGGTTTAGTTTTATTAAATATTTCATATTGCTTGGTATGCAAGATATACTATCTTCGCCTTTAAAGTAGTCCACAAAATAGAAACATATAATTTGTGACTAATTCCATAATCCAATGCACAGCTCCAACTCTTGAATAAAGATCAAACAATGCCAATGCCAAACCTAGCCACTGCTCTTATATGTTTTGGCTACGCTTCAAGACTTCTCCAAGAAACGATTTTGTCCAGGCATCATTGTTGGGGATATAAGGGTGTAAAAAATATATTAATATTCCATCCATATTATATATTGTTTTGAAGCGTAAGTAAGAATGTATAATCAACACAATATAAAGAATAATTGGCCCGAAGTGTCTACCAATTAGCAGAACTACGAATAAACAAATGAAAATTTCTTTATCGGACGTAAACATAAGTGCCCATAAATGGACGGAGGAGTAAGTTTGATGTCTCTTGGTGAAAATACACTAATAAATTTGTCATATCACTACAGGAACTCATATTTCAATTCCAGTATGTTGCATTCCAGTCTAAAACTTGCTAAGCTAGAACGGTAACAAACATCCACTGCGTTTTTTTTTTTTTTTTTTAAAATTTTGTGGTCGGTATCTAGGCACACACATCCATTCCATTTTCCAGTGGCCTGCCAACTGTGGAACGATATGAGCTTGTAAATACAGTAAATATGGATAACCCAAAGTAAGCAGAGAATAGTCAGGAGAAAGGCATATTGACATTTAAAGAAAAGACATCCTATTTGTTGTAGCAAATCCATGGAAAAGCAGTAATTCTATCAATTCAATCCAATAGTATAGAGATTCAAAGTGCGGAGTCATGAAATAAAAAACACACAGAATGACAACATGTCTCAACACCACTTCTATACATTAAGCTTTGCCTTTCTAATAGAGACCAACATGACCTTAATCATTTTTTAATGCATAATGTTTAAGATAACTGTAAACAAGGACTTGCATAAGCATAATATTGGCCAGGCTAAGTATCAAGAATAATTATAGGATAATACATTCCTGGTTAGATGATGAATCCATTAATGTGAATCTTAGATTTTACTCAAGTAACCAACATGCTGGGAGGGCGAATAGCCTGGTTGGGAACCTGTTGGTTCCATCTGATGAAGCAACATCAACCTCTGTGTACTACCAGCTACGCCATTAGTTGACACCACTGACCGACTGAAATCTTAGACCATATCCGTTTAAAATGAAACAGACACATTCTTAAACAAAGGAGAATTAATGCTGGCAGCTTCACAATGCAGCCAGCTAGGATAGCTACCACACAACCTCAACAGATTCTTGTCCTGTAATTGTAAGTGCGTAAGAAAGCCATAATTACTGTTGCCGTTGCCCATTCCCTTGGATTGAGGAGTGATTTAAGGAAAAGACGAAATGGTGGTTCAAAGTATTTTTGGAGGGAGATATTTTATATTTCAACAAGATCATCAAGGATATAATAAAAGGGCCTATCTATTCCCCAATAGGCAGCATGGGCATACATTTAACAAAGATTATTTGGGGAAGATTCCATATCAAAGGTTGTAAGGTGGCCATTGAAATAGGCATTGTCATAGTCCTCTTTCAAAATTAATATTAAAAGAAAAAAAAATAAAAAATTATTCATTATTTACTAATTTATATAATAATTATTCATTGACAATCTCTCATTCAATTTTATTCATATTTTCAATAATTTTAAAATTTAAATGCTTTATAATTCACAACATAGTATATATAATTTAATGTCAATATAATGATCTTTAAAGTTTTAGCCATATAACATGTTATTTTTATTTTGGTCTTTAAATTTATGGTATATTTTGCATTTGACCATGAAACAATTTTTAATCATAAGTTCTTAAATTTTAATCCTTTGAACGACTTTTAAATTACGAACTAATGTCTTCACACATCATTAACTGAAATGTATTTACCAACTCATAAGCTCACATGGACCATCAACCATTAACTATTATCTGACCCCTAATTGTCATCAATCTAGCTCTATAGTTAACTTGTGTCCTCATTTGGACCATAGTAGTTCTCATATGAAGCATAACCATTCACATAATGTTTTTCATTTAAATCATAGCCATATGCATAACGATTTTTATTTGGATCAGAACCATTCTTATTGGGGTCATTGCATTTATATCAAGTCTATAGACCACAATGTAAAAGACATATTTTTGCATGTAAAAGTGGAGAATGTTAAGTTCTGATGATGGTTATGTTTTTAAGTCGTATTTTATTTGTTTAGTTTCAACACCTTTATTTTCCAACATAAGTTCCATGTTACAATTAAAAGGATGAAGAAAAAAAAAATTCTACATGCATTTTAATTCCATCTTTTCTCGAAAATGAATTGGAAGAAAGGGTGGCAGAAATCTCTACTACACATCAAAATGGTCCTTAACTATTTTGTGAATACATATTTATCTACATACAATGAGACTCTGCATTCCTATAGGATTCACATTTTTATCATAAACAGTCCTATATAAGAATTTTTTATTTTTTTTAATTTTCAGTTCTTGTATTTGATTGATGAACTTTTAAAATGTGTGCTAAGGCAATTAATTATATTATCCTAACCATTGATCTCTTTGAAGAATCTATTAGGCATTGAATTATTTTATTACTAAACATTTCCCTGTAAAACTTGTTACTCACTTATTACTTGTCAATCATCCAATTGGTTGAGCATTAAGAGATTTGCAAAGATTAAATGGTCTTTTTGGTAATAAAGCCAACACCTAGTAAACTAGAAGAGATCAATGATGAGATTTTCATGGAGGGTTACAAAGTGTACCTAATAATGAGTAATGGATACTCCAAATCTGTACAACATGTGTAAAGGTTAGTAACAACAAGGATTAGGTTAAAAACTCTTGGAAGTTATTTCAAAAATAGGACACATTGCATCCAACTTCCATTATAAAAGCATCATCTTCGATGCAATGAAAAAAGTAAAATGATTCCAAAGGTTTTATTTTACACATTATTCCATACACATTAGATGAAATGGTGTTATTTTTCATAAATTTGACATTTAAATTTTCAAAGCAGAGTGAAATTCTTCAAAATAGATCAAAAGTAAACTTTTATGAATAATTTTTTAGAAAATATTTATAGGGCTTGATATTTTTACCTAATTTTCACATATTTTTTTTAATTTTATCTAATCTAATCACAAATATTAATCACGGAACAATAAATTTAGGATATGGAGGAAATATTATTTATATGGTTTTGCACAAAATGTAACTGTCATGAGAAGAGTTTTAATGTAGCTCATATTTCTAAATGAGTTTGAATTAGTAGTCCTAGTTATGGCATATAAAATAATTGGATAAATCATTTTTAATATCCATTTTAAAGATAAAATTCTCGAAGGAACTTATAGTTGATATAAAATCTTCCTAAAGTAAAATAAAAATATATCAATTATAGTCACAAAATTGCAAAAGCAACACAATTATCATATTCTAAGAATGGAATTTTACTAAGGTGGTATGCTACTTTAAATCATAGTTAGAATATTGAGAAAATTCTAGGGGTTCAAGTCATCATGTTGTACCTTATACGGTCAAGTATAAGTAAAAGTAATGAGGTATTAACCCCGGTAAGATATTTTCATCATATCAAGAATGGTTTTGGGATTTCCATGAATCCCATCTTTAGTGTAATAGCCATATCCAAGTAAAATTATACACACATGTAACAATTAAATATCCATATCATGGTCTTACTTGTTAGATATCATTTACTTGTACACATTGTTAGTGCCCAAAATTAAACTTAATAATTTGTGCCCTTAGTGAGAAATTAATACCTAATTGTTTACAATGTTACCTCAATCTAGAAGTGTATTCACTTGAGTTATGAAAAACCTAGCTCTCATGTTTATGTTGTGTAAACCCTGTAAGATCTCCATTTTGACTAAAAATTAATGTCTTTGGGGTTTAATGAGATTTTAGGGTCTATAATCTAAACCAAGACAGAAAGATCAAATAATGTTGGGTATTATATCTCCATTGTAAACTAAAATAAAGTGGTTGATATTTTGAGAGCTATTGTAATTTTTCATATTATAAACGTAGAACTTATTTCCTAGGTTTCTATTCCTGATGGACATCTTGGTGGGAAAAGTAACATTTAACAAACACTTCCTCAAAATGCAAGTTATAATTTGAAAATTGACATCCTGATCCCAAAAAAAAGGATAATGAAGGATCATTTTGAGAATGTGATGTGTATTAGCAAAGTAAAAAACCAATATTCAAAACACTAGCCAACTAGAAAGAGATCCATGCTATTAAGGCATCCCATGTAGAAGGTTTGGAAGAAGCATGAGAAGAGTATAAAAGGTCCATGTGGGAGTAATAATTTGAAAATGTGTTAAATTCATGCCAATTATTCTAAGGCCTACATGGAAAATAACAAATAAGTCCATGCCAATACTAAGAAGGAGCATGCCAACTCCTCCTCCTCCATGTAATCGAGTCAACAAATGAATAAAAGATAAAAAAATATGTAAGGAGAAGACTGGTAGAATTTTAATGTCAAACACCTAGTTTGAAAAATTTAAAAATTGCATATGAGGTATGAAATGTCTGGTCGAAGTATGAAGAGAGAGTACAAATTTACATTTATAATGTACAGTCCCATATTTTCCACCCACCATACGTAAATGCCGATGCGGATAGAGTAAGGAAGGATCGATGGAGTTTTTTATAAGAATCATAATTTACACATTTATAATTTACAAATATGTATAATGCGTATAAGTTTCCAAAACCTGTATCACACCACAAATAACCACAATGGAAATATTCATCAGATAAACAAGTTAGAAATGCAAGTTTTAGACTTACAAATTCTAAACTCCTTAAAAGTCTCTAATACCCATAGGAGCGAAGGTGTCTGTCACATTGGAAGTTAGTATAAATCTTAATTAGGAAAGTAAGATTACAAAATAAGATATTGAAAATGCAATTTTAAATTAAAAATTATGTATAAAGTTTCCATACCTAGTGGAACCTTTGGGCATAAAAGCAACTTTCAAAATACAACTTGTAAGTCGTAAATAGATCTCTAAAATCTGCAGTATTGAAAGATGTGATTGTAGGGAGTTTGAAATCCCATTGGAGGAAAAATAATTCCATTTCTTTTTATTAATTTATGTAGTGAGTTGAAGGAAGATAAAAATTCCATATGCAACTTTGCATCTCTATGCATTGTTAGGTTTCAACTCTAATGCCTTGTGTCTAGAAGCAGCTTCATGGAAGGGGCTAAGAAACTATAAGAACGTGCAAAAAATAATGTTAAATTAATGGAAATCATGAAAAGGGAATCAAAATTATCATAATGTGAAAATGAGGCATATACAACATTGGCAACAATATAGAGAATAGTTGATTATGGGACATAGAAAAGCAACAATTTTGGAACACAAGGTTTTTATGTTTGAGATGGAATGTCCAAGCTTAAATTAAGAGCTTAACTAAGATGTCTACCACTCACAATTCAGCATGAATTTAAAGTTAGATGTATAAATTTAAATCCCAATCATAATTTTGCATTTTTGAAAATTATAAACTACATTGGAAGCTCTCAAGTCTATGGGGGAACTTAAGAGGAGAACTGTAACTCCAGATTGTAAGTTGTAAAGCTACAAATTGTAAGTGTGGATATAAATTTTGGATTTTTTCCAACTTCCAATGTTTTAGTTTGGGTCTAAAATCCCATAGTACATATAAGGTGAAATATTGTAAATATTTTACCAGGGTCTACATAAATCAAAAAAGAGTAAAATAACACACTTATGCACTATAGAGTTTGATGACAAACCTAAAAACGGTTAAGGGAAAAATGGAAAAAAGGAAAAGGCATGTTTAATTAAAAAGGTGAAAAAGGTAAAATTAACCAAGTATTTCCATTTATAATATTTTTCTTGCATCGAATATCTCCATGAAAAGAACGTCTTAGGGTTCATGAGGCCAAGGTGGGCCATTATAAGGGCAGTTTTCAAACTTCCGTGGATCCTTCTTTAGTTATATCATAAATGGAGTCCCAATGAATTCATTTTAAGGCAAGGGACATTATTTGGCTCACACAAGAATAAGGTTACTTGTCCAAAAGTTTCAAGCTATGTAAATGATTAGTTGAATGCATGGCCAACTAGTTACACAATAGGACAATGAGTTTGTTTTGCTCCCAAGGTAATATTCTCCTTGAAACCCAAGTGCATTGTATTTTCAACTAAGGATATCAAGGGTTTATTTTAAATCTCATCATGACATATATAGGTATTCAAGATCAATATTTTCTTTGTGTGATAAAGAGCATCTTCCTACTACATCATCTTGGCAGAATTTTTGGAGCTGATTGTAAGTTTGTAATATTGTGAATTACAAATGGGGTGAGAAATTTGAATAAAAATATGCCTTATCCTCTTTTAAAATATTTTTGGGTTTTATTTCTTGTATTAAGTCTTAAGAATTTTCAAATTTAGGGATCCTTGCTTTGTGTATTTTCTCTCTCTTGCTAAGGTGGCTGTAGCTATACAACCATTAGCAAGATCTAAGACTATTGTATATGTCTCACCTATTCAAGAGAAAACTTACCATGCTTCTCCCCATGTCAACTTTATAAAACACTTGTGTATGTAATATTCACTTTAAAGATAATGTAAAATATCTATGATTTTTAATCTTTCCTGTTAATGAAGTGAAGTAATACATTTTACATGATCTACTGATTGGATATCTAGTTTAATTCTTATTAATAGTGGTCATTTTGGGCACAGATCTAGGTTATAAATTTATTTCTACATTATAATTTAGAAATGTTTCATTTATAACCTTTTAATGGCATCCTAGGTTTATGTATTTAATAGGAGAAATTATTTGAACTTCTATTTATAGTGTATGCTTTAGGGTTTCAATAATCATCTAAATATTTGCATTGTATTGGCACCAATCGATGGAAATCATTTATGTTAGTTTCCTTAACTTGCCTTTGAGTCTTCTACCTTTTTCAATGAGTTAAGTAATGCCTGTTAAAGTTTATCTTATTGTTTAAAAACACTCAAACCAATTTTTATATTTTCCTAACTCATTCTACCTTCCCTACCCTATATAAAATAAATATTTTTGGATATTCTAAATATTTTTTGCCTGTAAGTGCCTAAATATTGCATATATAAAATGTATCTATGTTTTTATTTGAAGGCCATCATTGTAATTTCCATTTTATCCCTACATTGTTGAAAATTCATTTAAAATTAAGGTTGTAATCATATTTAAATATACCATTATTAATTTTTGACTGGCCTAGAGCATTTGCTCATTTCATGTTATCGAGTTGACTGTGCAAACTTGGTTATGTCTTGGTCATATTTGTGTTTTATATGTACCAATAATCCCCATGGATATTAAACTATAGTATCCCTCCATGTGATTAAACTACCCTATAGGTCATCTCACCTTGGTTCAGGCAGAGATAGAAGTAGTAGGGAACATACCATACCCTTTGTCAGTGTCTTTCAGTCATTGTCTACATTCAGTCTATACTGATGCCAAACCCTCCCTTGACTATAATGACATAATCCAGGTTTTTCATATTTGTTGGCCATGCTACCCAATTATGCAAGTTTGAGTTCAATAAGTGTAGAACTGGGAACCAAAACTCAATTGGTGTCATTACTAGGGATAATCCTTATCACCCATGTCATCATGACTCTTGCAAAGAACTAAATTTGTTAAGGTTATTAAGGTCTTTACATTAGAATATTTTATGCATTAACCTCAACTACATAGTTTTAGAAAATGTATAATCATATTATCTCATGTGTTTGAAATTTGAGGTCATTTGAGTGCACTTTACTACTTTGGGCCACCAACTATGCATCACTCTACTAGCACCATTACTGGGGACTTGAAATATTTGGTAAATTGACATTTGTTGAATTTTTTACAAGGAGTTATACATCTATTCATGTTTGAAGGTGGTTTTCCCTTTTGAACATAAATATGTATTTTAAGTATATTTGATTTTTTATCTCATCACTAAATTTAGCAAAGTATAATTTAAGAATGTATTATAACCTATTTGTAAACTATTCTATTCTAGATCTTTTATTCTAGTGGTGACTCGAACATATCATCTAGTTTCAAGGAAGATCATTGCCCATTTTTAACTCTTTCAATTATAAGTGCTACTTTTCTTGGAAAGATGGAAGGATTGAGATCATCCTTCAAAGGTGACTAATCAAAATAGCTTGTCTCACCCTTAGGTTTTCATCAAACAAGAAGGAGTCAAATTTAAAGGCTAATTGAAGGATAAAGTTTAGTAGTAAAGGGTTTGTTTGGATTGTCAAGACTCTAGTACACCTAATTTTTTTTATTGAATTCCTTTTTATTAAAAATTATCATAGTTATCCTAATCATGTAAAACCATAGAGTATAATTTTTTACAAAGCACCTTCTCATCTCACTGAATCTCCTCCTAAATTTGATCCCCCAAATCCCCCTCACTCTGCCCCTCACATCCCTTTGCCATTTGACCTTGAAACCACCATTGAACTAATCATGACTCATAAGCATCAATATAAGAATGAATGTCGTAAATTTCATATTCCTAAATTTATACCAATTAATTTTGATGATATGGATGGGTATGCCAATGAAGTTCTAAATAAAGTAAGGAAACACCTCCCTAAGTTTCATGGGAATAATGTAGTTACTAGGGATCAACATTTGAGGGATTTTTGAATTATCATTGAGGATTATGAGATTGAGAATAAGGATGTTTTCATTAATATATTGATACACACACTGGAAGAAGATCCTCATGAGTGGTTTAATTTGCTTCCTTTTGGATGCATAGATTCATGTGAAGAAATGAAGAATGTCTTTAATATTTAGTATGATGATAGATTTGTTCCTAGGTTCCTTCTTGCCGAATTTAAAAAAAATAATAAGATCCATAATGAGTGTGTTCAAGAATTTAATACATAGTTCAATAAGACTATGATGAGTCTAAATCAAAATACTAGACATAGTGATACAACTTGCTTGATTAAATATTGTGATGCCTTTGAAAACAAGGTTGCCTATTACTTGAGGTATAAGGCTCATACAAAACTAAGATTGGCATTCAATATATCTATCCAAATTGAAAATAACATAAAGGTTGTGGGTAAAACTTTGAATAAGAAAAATAATGTGAACTTTGTCAATCCTAAAAATACTCAATCCACTAAGATAGCCAACCTTGAGGAAATTATGAAAACTTTGGCCTCCAATGTCAAAGAGATGTCCTACAATATAGCTAGAGATGAGAAAGGACCACTTCGTGGGTCTGAAAGTTAGGAGAGAACTCAGTATCAAAATCAAGCACAAGGGATGGCTATTTTTCATAATTGAGATAATGATAGAGGGAAGAGCCCTGACCATGATGATAGAAATGATAAAAATTAGAATAGAGGAATTAGAAATGAAGTACCTAATCTATTAAATGCTATAAATTATGACCTTGAAATTGCTTGGTGAGATAAATTCTTTCTTACCTATCCTCCTTATGATATTTTTGAATGAATTGATGAAGATATAGAGGAACATCTGTCCTTGTCTGATGATGATGAAATCTTGATGTTTGATTGTCATGTTTCCCAGAGTAGATTATCCACCTCCAAAATCTTTTTGAGTAATACCACTATTGATCACCTTTGGAGTGCAGTAAAAAAGGTATGTCCCCTAACTCCCAAAGTTGTTTACGATGTTAATATGACATAATCATATGAATTACCCATTCATGATTTTAAATTTTTATGATCCATGATGATTAATAAATATTATGGGGGAATTTATTTAATTGAGGATAATCATCTACTAATTAATGTAGTAATTTTCCAAGATAAATAATATAGTTTGATAAGTAGGAAACAAGGTGTTGCTCCTTAAAAGATTACCCCTACAAATCTAAGGGTAGGATAGGCAGGTAATGAAGTTAATAAAACTACAACAGTCCCTATTCCTTCCAAGCTATCACCTATTTCCCAAACCGATAAACAAAGAGGTGATCCAAACAAGAATAGAGTACCATTGTTGTCTAGTATTCTTAAGGGTATGAGTGATGTTATAAAAAAGCCACCCTTGAATACTATTGTTAAAAATACAAATTCATCCAAATTTATTTCACCTATGACTTCATGTGATTATATTATAACTAAAGGTGTTGTCACCCTTCCTCCAAATATGCCTCTTCCACAGTATAACATATATGATATGGCTCAAGTATTGAGTCAATTTTAAATCATTGTGCCACTTGTTGAGTTAATTTAAATAATTAACCATAGGAAGAGGGCATTTAAACATTTGGAATTTAATGAGAATATATATGTAAATGAAATGAATTCACCCCAAACACCCTTGAATGATGATTAAAAATTAAATTACATTATTCAACCATCTCTAGAGGTTTATTTGGGGACTACACTAATATAGATTTAACTAGATGTGGATCCATTTTATACCACCCTATTGATTAATGTATTGTTTATTCACAGCTACATGTTTGATTCTGGAGCTTCTTGTAATGTGATTCCCCTAGGTGTCCGTATTGATCTTGGAGTAAAGATCACATAAGCTTTTGTCAAGTGTTATTTCATGAAATCATGAGAGGTGTCAGTTGTTTGACAAGTCAAAGGGTTGGTAGTGTAGTGGGAAGTTCATCCAAGTAAGTTATTGAATATGGGCGTGGTAATTATAGACTACCAACCTAAATAGGAGATGTTGAAATCATGAAAATTGGCTAATAGCATGTGTGGAAGTGTGAAAATGGACCTTTATTATACCACTATTCATTTGAATGGTGAGATGGTTAAAATTCATAGAGAATCAAAGATGTTTCAAGTACTTAAAGATCTATAAAGAGCTCTAAATGAGGTGTTTTACACTGATGTAGATTTGGGTAGCTTCATCAGGAATGTGGATGTTGTTGAAAAATGTTTTGTTTTTAATTTTGGGTTTAATAATGAAGGTGATGTTTCAAATATTTAATTTGGCAGGGCTTGCTCCAATCTTGGAAATGGAGCTCAGGTTATTTTCTATGCCCCCAATGGTAAATATTTCATGTTTTCATTCAAGTTTTCTTTTGAGTGCATGAATAATAGTATTGAGTATGAGGTACTCTTTATTGGTTTCATAATTGCCATCAAACACAGAATTACAAGTTCTATTTTAATGGGTGATTCTAAGTTAGTGGTTAAACAGGTTCACAATGCTTATGCCACCAACAATAAAATGTTGAAATAATATAGAAATGTTGTATGCGATTTGTTAGAGTTATTTGTTGCATTGAATGTTTGTTATCACGATATAAGTTTCCATAAAGAAGTTGATAGACTTGTAGGGTTAGGTGCTTAGTTTGAAATTTAATATATGAACCCTCATTATCATTATCAAGTTGAAGTGATTGTTAGGCCTTCAATCATAGACAATATTCATCATTGGAAATTTTTTGATGATGGTGAACATATTAAAAGGTTTATAAACTATGAATATATGTTTCAAGATAAAATCATAGACTTGGAATCCATGGTTCAGGTTTGTGATAGAAAGGAAACCTTGTTTGGGAAAGACATCATTCAGATAAAGAAACAAATTCTCCCTAGGGGATTGGTGAGTTTAGAGGCATCTTTTAGTGGAGCCAATATAATTAAAACTCAAGAATTATTTATTTAAAAATATGTGATTCAATGCAATTTGGAATATAATTAAAATCTAAGGAAAGTATGACTTTGTACACACTTGAGATAAACTTATATAAAACTGCTCAAAAGGTAGAAGGAATGATTGGGTTGGTCTTATTATAAATTAAAATCATACAAACAATGTTTTTTTCAACATTTTATCCCATTACATCCTACCAGTAAGCCTTTCAAGTTGAAAAAAGGCATATTAACCCCATCTTGATCACCAAGATGTGAGATGAGTTAAAGAAGCTAACAGATAGTCAAATTATTTAACCCATTAGGTATTCATCATGGGTGGCAAATTTAGTCCCTATGAGAAATAAAAATGGAGGCATCCACAGGTGTGTGGATTTTAAAAATTTGAACAAAGCTTCTATGAGAGATATTTATTCCATACCTAATATAAATAACGTATTGTAAAGTGTTACTAGATCATAACTGTTAACCACATTGGATGGTTTGTTAGGGTATAACAAGGTCATGGTGAAAGAATCTGAGAGACAAAGACCACATTTACAATGCCTTGGAGCACGTATGTTTATATGAGGATGTCTTTTAGGTTAATTAATCTTGATGAAACATTTTAGTCAGCTATAGACATTATTTTTTTAGGGGTAATTAACAAGTTCATAGATATATATCATGATGGCATTAACGTGTGCTCAAGGAATTGAAAAGAACATTTTGAGCATCTAAATAAAGTGTTTATTAGATGTAGGGAGTTCAAAATTTTTATTAATCCTAAAATGTGTCACTTTAGAGTATAAAAGTCAAAGTTATTAGGACATATGTGTTTAAGAATGATGTCATGATTAACCCAAAGTGACTAGAAGCCTTTGACAAAGTGCCTATCCCATAGTCAAAGAAGAGAATTCATTTCTTCTTTACAGAAATCAACATTTTTAGATGGTTTTTGTCTAACTTTGCATAGATTAATTTTCCTATTACTTATATATTGAAGAAAGACCAAACCATTAAGTGGGAGGAGAAGTTTATATAAGAATTCAATGAGATCAAGGTAAACTTAAAATTTGTCCCTATCTTGGCAAGTCCTAATTACACTAAAGCATTCTAAATATTCTCTTTTACATCTCGTAATACCATAGTTATTGTCTTATTGCAAAAGAATGGTGATGGTTATGAAAAATCCATAGCTTTCTTCAGTAAATCTATACAAGGGTTTGAATTAAATTATATCATTATGGAAAAATAGTCTTTTTCTCTCTTGAAGATTGTTAAAACATTTAGACATTATATTATGGGTTCAAATATTATTGCATATGTTTCACATACAATAGTGAAGGACATCTTGACTTAGATTGAAGCATCAAACAAGAGATGCAGGTGGGTCAACAAGTTATAAGAGTATGACATGGATATCTAGACCATCAAGTTGGTGATAGGAATGGGTTTAGCTAAGCTCATGGTTGCAACCAATTTTCAAGCCATTGAGGTAAACACTATTGCTTTTAATGTTGATGATTATTTGAGTATAATTAGCATAAATCTAACGTACAAACACATTGTATACTACTTGCAAAATATGAATTATCCCCCTGACTTGGATAAGAACCAAAGGATAACTCATAAACTTGTTTCATAAAAATATCTCTTGACTAAAATTAGATTAACATCGAAGAATCCAGATGGGGTTATCCTGAGATGCCTATTAGAGGAACAAACTATCAATTTACTCAAGGACTTCTATAGTGGAGCATGTGGTGGTCACTTTCCATCTAAACTCATATCTCATAAAATTTTAAGAGATGGCTATTGGTGGACATCACAATTCAAGGATATTACATCGAAAGTAAAAAAATGTGATAAATGCCAATTCTTTACTAGGAGGTTGAAAGATTTTAGTTTTATTCCCTTTCAGCCTATGATGATTGAAGGCCCATTTAGACAATGAAGAATGAATTTCATTATGGAAATCATTGATTCATTAATTACTTGACATAGATAGATATTGGTTGTAGCTAAATACTTCAATAAATGGGTTGAGGTGGTCCCTATAAAGAAGGCTATGCATTAGATGATTATGGACTTTTTTTTGAATCAGATTGTTTGTAGGTTTGGTGTGCCTATATACGTAATTAATAATAACTCTATAAGATTTAGAACTAAAATTTTGGTGTCATTATGTAAAGAGTATGGGATCACATTGACTTTTGTTTCCAATTACAACCCTCAGGGGAATGGGAAAGTAAAATGTAGCAATAAGAACTTACATAAAAACATTGGATGAACCTTGCAAGATAACAAGAAGAAGTGGGTTGAATAAATAAAGTTTGCATTGTTGACTAATAGGATTATGCCCAAGAGAGCTATAGGTAAAATCCTTTTGATCTTGTTTATAGAGATCAATCTATTTTACCTATGAATAAAGTTACCAACCTATCATTTTATGCAAGTAGAGGAAGATGAGTAAATTAACCACAATAAAAGTTGAATAAACTAGATTTTTGAGCTTGATGAAACTAGAATACAACCTCATGAGAGACACCTCAAGTTCAAGGAAAGACTCAAAAAAATATTCAATAGTAAGGTTTCTCTAAAAACATTTCAAGTAGGTGATCTAGGTTTACTTTGGAACAATAAGCACAAAGAGAAAGGAAAGCATGAAAAGTTTGATGACTTGTGGATGGTCCCTTATTCCATCAACTGTAGGATTGGGGAGCACACATTTTATTATTGAGAGACCTATATGGTGAGATAGTAGAGCTACCAATTACAGGTAGTCATGTAAAGCACTTCATTGACTCAGTTCGTGACTATGTGTAGCAATATATAGTGTATAATTTTGCTTTTTTATTGTCTTATTTCTCCTCTACATTAGCCCTTGTTTGTACAGTTCCTTTTGTTTTTATATTATGTGTTAATTTTTAGATCCTCCTAGGATATTTTTGGTAGTATATCCCTATCTAGATATGTTTTTTACTAACAAATTGTAAATTTTGACTATATAACCCAAGGGATTGGCACTTGGTCTTATTTTCCAAGGTTCTTTGCATACCTATAGTGAGTGTGCATCCCTAATCAAGACCTGGTGTTACTACCGAAAATATCACTTTAAATTTTATCCCCTTATATGATATTAATACCTAATTATTTAAAATATTACTCTAATCTGTAAGTGTATTCACTCAAGCTATAAAAAACCTTGATCTCAAGTTCATGTTGTGTAAACCCTGTAACATATCCATTTTGAATAATAATTAACATCTTTGAGTTTTAATGAGATTTCAAGGTTTGTGATCAAAATCAAGTCAGAAAATTCAAATAATGATGATTATTATATTTCCATTGCAAAAAGAGAGAAAGTGGTGGAGATTTTGAGAGAAATTATAATTTTACATATCGTAAACTTGTAGATTGCTTCCCAGGTTCCCATTCCCAAAAGATATCTTGGTGGGAAAAGCAACATGTAAAAAACACCTCCTTAATATACAAGTTTTAATTTTTTAATTGACCTCTTGATCCTATGAGAAAGGATAATAAAGGAGCATGTTGAGATTGTGACATGGAGTAACAAAGTAAAAAAGCAATATTAAAAATTCTAGACAGCTAGAAAGAGAGCCATGTTCTTAAGGCATCCCATGTAGAAGGATTGGAATAATAATGAGAAGGGTATAAACGGTCCACATGGGATTAATATTTTGTAAATGTGGTGAATCTATGCCAATTATTCTAAGGTCTACATGGAAAATAACAATTAATTCTATGCTAATAATAAGAAGGAACACGTCAACTCCTCTTCCATGCAATTAAATCAATAAATGAACAAAATTTGAAAAGGATGCAAGGATAATGCTGAAATTTTTTTGAGTTTAATGAAGTTTGACCAATTTAAAATTTTCATATGAGATATAAAATGTCTAAAAAAATTCCAAAGATAAAGTGCAACTTTGCATTTTGCAAAGTGTGATCCCATCTCCAACACTGACAATAATTAAATACACTAATGGATAGTGTATAGAAGGGTTGATAGATTATTGATAATAATAAAAATTTACAAATTTTTAATTCAAAAATATGAAAATTGTGTATGAGTTTCCCAAACCTGTAGCATAACATAGAGAAGCATGGTGGATATATTTGCCAGAGAAACAAGTAAAAAATTTAAGTTTTAGTGTCAAAAATTGTAAACTACTTTAAAGTATATAAAAATCATGAGAGGGAATGCATAAAACACATGGGACATTGATGAAAATATTAACTATGAAAGTAACATTCAAAAACAAAATATTGGAAATGTAATTTTAAATTGTAAACTACATATAAAGTTCCCATGCCTAGTAGAACTTTTGGGGAGAAAAGTAACTTTCAAAATGCATCTTGTATGTTACAAATAGATATCCCAAGAATATAGTATTAAAATAAATAATTTCAAAGAGTTTAGAATATTTTTTGAGGAAAAATAATGCCACATGTCTATATCAACTCAGGTGGTTTGCATCCCTCTACATTGTTTGGTTTCAATACTAATACCTTTTGGCTAGAATCAGATGCATGGAAAGGGATAATAAAGAGGATTAATGTGCAGTACATAATGCTAGATGAATGGAAGACATGAAAATGGAAGTAGAATTATAATAACATGCAACTAAGGAATCAACAACACTTGTAAGAATCCATAGAATGATTGATGACAGGATTCAAAAAAGAAGTAGATCTAGAACATAGGGTTTCTATTTTTGAGATGGAATATGCAAGATTAACTGAGGAGAGATAAGAATTATAATATAAATCACATAAATAAATAAAAATGAAAAAATAATAAGCTACTACAACATTTTAGACATGGATTTAAGAAGTAGAATGGGCCCACCAATCAAAGAGGGAATCAAAGGCCAAGCTTTCTACTATGGAGATTGAAACTCAAAAAATGAGAGTCAGAATGTCAAACCTAAAAATATTGTTAAACGACATGGATGATGTGTAAAATAAATTCAACATATTTTGGTCTATGATTACCTTGATAAATACAACATTTCTCAAGCTTTACTAGGTTTAGATAACAATATAATATATTTCGAATTGATGGTGGTCTTGCTTATCTCCATGAGGAACTTATGCCATAAATTATACACCAAGTTATTAAATCTATTAATGTAATTCTTGATAAAGATATTAAACTAGAGACTAAAAATTTTGGTCTATCAAAACTTTTCCCAGATAATATCACTCATATTAGTACTTGAGTTGCTAGTACAATTCATTATTTGGATCAAGAATATGCCCTGCATGGCCAGATGACAACTAAAGTAGATATTATGTTGAGATATCAAATAGAGATAGGATTACCTTATGATGATAGGTTTTATGGGCTAGTTTTCTAAATCAGGTTGGAATGGAGTCAGTAATAAAAATCAACTCAAATGGAGGCTTAGAAGATATTTTAAAGAGGAATGCAATTTTACATTTTTGGAAATGTGAAATTTAGAAATTTTATTTATATTTACACCACCTACAAGTCAACATGATGTCAAAGGTATAATCAATAATTTTAATGCCAATTATGATTTTTTAAATTAAAAATTACACTTGAAGCTCCTAAGTCTGTGAAGGAACTTTTGAGAGGAACTGCAACTCTAGATTGTAAGTTACAAATTTTCATATTGCAAATGTGCATATGATTTCTGAATTTCTGCCAACTAGAAAATTTAGAGTTTGGGTTCAAAATCCCACCATACAAAGGAGGTGAAAAATTTCAAAAAGGTTCCCAAGGTCTGCATTAAGCCAAAAAGGGTAAAATAATGTACTTAAGCATTTTAAAGATTTGTGGTAACCCAAAAAAGTGTCAAATGAAAAAATAAAAAAGGAAAATTCATGTTGAAGTTATAAAAGTGAAAAAGGCAAAATGAATTATGTTTTTATATTTCTAATATTTTGATTCCATCAAATATATCCATGAAAGGAATGTTGTAGGGTTTATGAGGCCAAGATGGGCCATTGCAAGGAGATTTTTTAAACTGCCATGGATCCTTGTCTGGTTCCATCACATCTAGAGTATTCCAATGAAATCATTACAAGGCAAGAGCCATTCTTTGGCCTATACAAAGAGAAGGGCATCTATCCAAAAGTTTATATCTATGAAAATTATTAGTTGAATGCATGGCCAAGTAGTTATATAATAGGGCAAGGATTTCATTTTGATCCCAAGAGAATATTTTTCCTCAATCCCAAGTGTGATAGATTTTCATCCAAAGAGATCAAGGGTTTATTTTAAATATCATCATGACATAGATAGGTAGTTTTGTCAATGATTCCTTTGTAAGAGCATGAGTTTTCTAGTGTGATAGAAATCATCTTCTAGCTAGAGCATCTCGATAGAATATTCAAAGATGATTACAAGTTTGTAATATTGTAATTTACAAGTGGGGTGAGACATTTTTATAGAAAGAGGGTTTCCCCTCTTTTCAAAGGTTGTTTTTTGTTGTTGCTTTTCTTAGGTCTTAGGATTTTTAAAATTGTGGGATCCTTTCTATGTGTATTTTGTCTCTCTTACTATGGTGGTTTCATCTATACATCCATTAACAAGTTTTTAGAGCATTTTATATATCTCCCTTATTTAAGAGAAAATTCACCATGCTTCTCCACATTTTAACATTTTGAAACACTAGTGTATGTAAGATTCACTTTGAAGGTAATGGAAAATAACTATGACTTTTACTCTTACATATTAACGAAGTGAAATAATACATTTTACATGCTCTGTTGATTGGATATCTGGTTTAATGTTCACTAATGGTTGATATTTTGGGAATAGATCTAAGTTATAAACCTTTTGTTCCATTTTGATTTGGAAATGTCTTATTGATAACCTTTTAATATTTTCCTAGGTTTATTGATTTTATAGGAGAATATATTTGAACTTATGCATGTAATATCTACTTTAAGGTTCCAAAAATCATTTGAATATTTCAATTGTATTGGCACCAATGGATGGTAATCATTCCTATTAGTTTCCCTAACTTATCTTTCAGTCCTATACCTTTTTACAATAAATGATTTCATGCCTATTGAAGGAGATCATGTTATTTGAAAACCCTCACACCACTCTTTATATCTACCTAACATGTTCAACCTTCCCTACACTAAAAATAATACATCCTATTGCATATTCTAAGTATTTATTGCCTATAGATGCATAAATACTACAAATCTAAAATGTATATGTGTTTTGTTCTTTGAAGATGAGCATTGAAATCTCAAATTTGGCTCTAGGTTGTTGAAAATTTCTTTAAAGTGAAGGTTAAAATTGTATTTACATCTATCTCTAGTAGTTTGTGTTTGTCCTAGAACATTTTCTCATTCCTTGTGACAACTCTTCTTAAGTTGACTATGCAAAATTGGTTATGTCCTGGTCAAATTTGTGTTTTTTAGTGGTCTATTTGTGGTCATTTTTGTAAATTATAATACTTATTATATATGATCACTTGGGCATATGGGCCCCAAATTAAGTCCTAGATAGGTTGGAGTTCTGATCAAAAGTGAATAGCGTAAGGATCCCACCAAAAACTAGTAAATATAAAAAAAATGTTGAGAATTAAGAGATATGATATGATTGAAATAACTTTTAGGAATGACACCATCACCAATTAACTAGAAGATACCAATGATGAATCTTACATGGAGGGTCATAAACTTTACTTAATAGGGAGTCAATTCTACTATGAGTCTGCACTCATATACAAAGACAAAAAAATTGAGGATCAGGTGCAAACATCTTAGGACTTTGAAAAATATGAGGGAATTAAATCAAGACTTGGGGACTATAGTAAATCATGAGAATTTATAGAAGATAATTAATATTCAATAAATTCAAATCTTTCAATATGAATCCTTTTATTTTAATATGTGTTAGTCATTAAGAAGAAAATTTATGAAATACACACACACACACATGCATTTGTGTGTGTGTGTGTGTGTGAATATGTAAATTATCTCTTCCTTATTTATTATAGTTTCTTAGGCATAATCTTCATAAAAATATACTTAAAAAGTAATTTTTATTCCTTGTGTTGTTGAATATGAATATTTATTACTTGATCATGTTTCATCTTGGTTGACTATATCTAACCCTTGAACCATGCTAAAATAAGGAGAAATATTATATTATTGTTTCTTATTTTTACATTTTTCATTTAAATATGGAGGAGTTTAATGAATATTTAGAATTAAAAAGGAATAATATATTTTCTATACTTTTTTGATACTTAATAATAGTGAAGAAACAATAAACTTATGAAGCCCAATAATATAGAACCTTAACTTATCATTATTATCCACCAAATCCCTTTAAGGATTTATTGTACTTATAAAGCCACAATTAATACATCTTGTTAACTAAAATTGCTTAAGACATAGGGATATCCTTTCTAAATATATTAGATACTCATAAAATTAAAACCGGTGCCCTTATAGGAAGTATTTCAAGGAATCTATGAGGTCAAATCTTTTAGGTGAACTTGGTTGGATTGTTGAAATATACCTTCCTCCATGGTTTTTAATTCATGACAAAGTTGTATGTTATAACACATAGATATGATGATCTTTTGTGAATACAAAATCATAAGTTAGTATTATTTAAATCAAATTGTACTTTTCATAACTTTGAAAAGAATACAAACAGTTATGGCTTTATTTATCTCAATAAATTTGCATCTTAGTAATATAGTTATGACCATTATGTTGAAAGTATTGATAGAATCATATACCATGTAAATGATGATTTTAGTTTTTTATTATTTTACTTGTGTTTTTTCAACTAAGTTCATAAGTGGTGGCTTATGTCTCTACCCTATTTAAATCACTAGTTAGAATAAAAAACTTGGTTAAACAATTAATTGTTTATAATATAGCATATTACCTTTCTCATGTTCATCATTGCCTTTGGACAATGTATATAGAAACAAGTTTAAAGTTTAAATATTTTATGTTCCAAATTTAAGATGGCACTTAATGACATATAACTCCCTTTTTATTAACATAATAATATGGTGATGTATAATCACTCTTATTTTTTTGACATATAACTTTACATAAAAGATTTGATGTAATGATAATAGAATTCAAGAAGTACCTTATTACCAAGTTCAACCTATATATTAATAAGAATTAGTGGAGGTATCATTATTTTCTTTAGTGGTTTGGAAGTGGTTATGGTTCTTATCTGTATAAGTGATTTTTTATTTCTTGTTTTTAACGAACAAGGAATTACGATCATGATATCTATCAATGGAATAGTTTCTTCTAAAGCATTACATTTTTTTGAGTCCCTAACTATTTGTTAAGTTTCTATGGTGCTCTTATGCTTGTTGAAAAATAATTATAAAATGTCATTAATTAATTAATTAATTAGGGTGGCTAATATCAGAAATCTATCTTATACTCCTATGGAGATGGTGTGAAGTCAATTTGAATGATGACAAATTGATCCTACCTTGTATTTAAAAAAAAATTGTGAACATTGCTATGAAAGTTGTAACAATTTGAGTGTTATCTTGATGATAAACTCTATATATTATTTGGGTTATCTTAATATTGTTCTTGTTGTGAAGCTGAGTGATAGTTGTTATCATAGAATGGTTTAAATACCAAGATCTCAATATAAATTTACCTTCATGATTCATTCAATTTTAGTGGTGAACTTATCTATGTTTAGTGCTTTCCTAGGCAAATTCATCTATAGGATGTGTATGGAATTAAGGAATTTTATGTTAAAGGGATAATATATATAGAAGGTGTGAAATCCTATGTATGTATATATTGTGCCATGTTGTGTTGGGTAGATGAAAGATAATGGGGACAAAAAGTGGTGGCTTAATTTGTCATTTTTTTCTTAAAATACCAATAGTTTAACTTGGAGAGAGTTTTAAAAACACTTAGAAAAATAATTTTACAATAACATAAGAATATGAATTATGGAATTATAAATTTATTTTATTAATATAAAAAAAATCAAAACATAGACGTTAAAATTGTGCGTACTAATGCATTTATGACAATGGTTTGACACATTTTGGTGAAAATATAAGGAGACTACATGTGTACGAACACAATTTTTTGTGTAAACTAATGATTTTTTGTTTGAAATTTCATATATGGATAGATGAAATGTTGAATATCAATCCTATTTTTTTTAATGTATTTCTTAATAAATGTATATTTTATAAATAATGTTACCAGTCAAGACAAGTAGAAAATTGGAACTGAAAGTGTTCAAACAAAAATTCTTGACCTTAACATCATGAATTTTTTTTTAAAAGAATATCCAATGATGCATATATCGGTTGAGTAAATGTTTTATAAGATTGTAAATAATGGTAAATTTAATGATATGTGTATCATCCATAGAAACATATCTTGTTTAAAAAACAAGTAATAATTAGAAATAATAGTTTCACACACACACACACACACACACACACACACACACACACACACACACACACACACACACACACACACACACACACACACACACACACACACACACACACACACATCATATAACTACACTTTCCCCTCTACAAACCCATATATAATTTTTTTAAATAATAAAATATTCCTAATTAGATGTCTCGACAAAAATTAAAAATACTTGTTTTAGGGTAGGTTTGGACCTTCCCAAGCATAAATCCGAAGCATTTTTTATGGGAAAATTAGTAAGTCAAATATTGAATTGTTTAAAGGGCATAAGCCCTTTTATTAAAAGAACATGCCATTATAATAAGGATGCACACCCTTTTTAAATGGCACATGATGTTTGTAAAGGTTTCATTCCGTTTGAAAAGGTCATATGTTCTTTGGAAATTATGGATGCCATTTACAAAGGTAACACTCCATTTGCAAGAGACTACATATTCATTTAATGCATTCTCCCATTTAGAAGTAATCCTAAATAATATGTGTGTGCTTTGTAAAACTGCATATTCCCTCTATAGTTCACAAAAATCAATTTGTTTTCCCATGAAATTCACTCATTAATTATGCATTTTATAAAATTCAAACTACTTTATTATACTAACACTCTACATATTCTATAGATTCTTTATTTACCTTGTCAATATTGCTATAAGTTATTCAACTATTACACTAGACCTACACTTATTTGCATAAATATAAATAATGGGGCTAGGAATTCACATAAAAATAAGAATTAAATAGCCAAAAATTTATTGAATTGAAGTCAATAGATAAAAATAAAGAAAAATATAAACAAGTAGGATATCATCCATAAGAGGTTCTACCCAAGGTTAACATTCTTCCTCCACACAAGGTAATATTTAAAATGAAAATAAAATGCCTAATTAAATTAAATATAGTTTATATATGTCTTAAAATGAGATAAGATAACTTAATTAATCCTTGTTGTGTGATGAATGTCAAAATATAGAACCTCTAACTAATGAATTTGCATTAAATAATGGAATACATGAAGAAACATAATTTGATAAAACACCCATACATATTGAAACTTTTGAAAATGATAATCAAAACCATGTAATGACCTCATTTCATATATCTCATAATAAAAAGGAATTAATTTTTCCTATAGGATCTAGTGTACCTAACCAACACTTTAATGTCTCTTTTATCATCTATTCAGAAATACCATCCAATTTAATATAACTTATATATCCTATACCCACTCTTACAGGGATAATGTGTTAAAAACTAAGGTATATGGTTGAAATAGAGTGAAAAATAATAGAACATAAGGAAGGTAATGTGTCAAAAAGACAATTTCAATCTCACTCTCAATGTGTATGAGATTATGCATTTTAGAATAAAATTCATACAAAATGATGTCAAATATTTGTTCAATAAGTGAAAATTAAAAGAATAATCCATTTAATGCATAATTTATTGTTAAAAATAATAAATATATATGTAATAAATAATTCAATAGTCAATAATATATTTAATTCATTTAATGCACAAGAAATTGAACTACAAAAAATATAGTAATGTGGTAAGATGAGTAATAATTGCATCTATGATTAGTAATGATTGAATATATAGTGAGTAATTAAACATATAGATATTTATTTCTTAGTCAAATAATTACATACATAAAATTTAATAAGAAAACCCTAATAAATTCCATAAAAAATAAAAAGGCTTGATGACCCTTTTCTCACACATTGTTGGGCATTTAGTTGTAGATTCACATTAAAATATAAGTTGTTAGTTGAAGGAACAATTCATTTGATTGAATTATTTTGTCATATAAAAACAAGGGTCTAATATAATATAAAATTTATTAAAATAATAAAAGGTTTAAAAAATTATGAGCCACATGTAAAACATTTCTTTGGCATGAACCAAAAAAAATTTAATAAATAAATTATTAAAGCAAACAATGGATAATTGATAATTAGCTAAGGGTAAATTGAGATGTGAAATCCATTATATGTTATAATAAATCAAACATACACCATAGTTTTTTATATGATATATGTTATATTTGTGATGATTTTTGATATTTTTCATGATATACATCGTACTTAACATACCAATGAGATTATGTAGGAATGTATGGTGGCTTCCCCACTTAAAATGTCAAGAGATCTAATCCCAAGTGTTTTGGTGTCAAATACCAGATGTACATATTTTTTTCCTAATAATATTTATATTTAATATATAACACTTGTGGTGGTTTATCACATTTGACCAACTGTATATGTGACTAAATTTCACATGAATTTGGAAAGCAACTAGTTTGTTTGAGGAAGTACAAAATCAAAAAATATATATTAAAATATGGAAAAGAGTTTTGAAGATATGATATGGTTATGATATAATTATTTATATCTATTTTAATGTTTAAACTCAATTATAAAATTATCTAAAAATATGTAACACACACACATAAACCAAAATGGTTAGATAATTATTTTATGTTTTGCAAGGACAAATTCCTAGTTTTGACCATTTTTTTAGTTGTAGACTTCAGTGATAAATACAATATACAAACATAAAATGATGTTCAATACTAATTATGTAATTAAATTCAAGTTATAATTTTTTTCATATTAAATTCATAAATACACCTAATAGCATAGAGGACACTAGAAAGATTTTGAGGGAGTATACTTTTATATGAGTAATGATAGATCACATTCTTTATAGTTTGTCCAAGGTTATTTTAGATATTTTATAGAAATATGAATGAGAGAGAGATAATGTGCATTACATAGTATATTTTGTCAAAATATTATGTTAGATAATTAGGTAAGACATTTTAAGAATTCATAAATGTTTTACTAGTTAAGTAGGATTCATAAGAAGAATGAGGTTCAAATTTTGTATTTTCTTTAAGGTTGGGCATGACAAAGGGGCACATGATGTTGCAAGTGCATGTGTAAAAGGATACCTTAAAAAAGATTAGAAGAAACACAAGGATGGTTTTAATTTGATAAATGTTTCAAGTATTGTGACTTGGTGTAATGATTTTTTTCTCATGGATTAGAGAAATACTCTCATGTGTGAAGATTATTTTGGTTAATGAGGGAAGAGGATAAGATAATGTATGAATATTTTAGTATATTACTTTAATCATGTAATTTTCACTCCATTTTAAGATCAAATTATACCTCATGGACTATTTATACTAGAGATATGACATTTTTATTAGGCTATATGGAATTTAGTTGGAATGAATGTGAGTCAAAAAATTGGTTAACAAATGGTATTCTAGACCCATAATGCTTATGGATACTAGAGATTAATTTTTACCACTATGGGATCATGAAATGACATCATCAGTTGACTTTTACCACATCTCAGATCTTGTACAACTAGATACGGTTTATTTATAATGTAAATGTGTCCTTAGTTATAATGTGATATCTTATTTTTTCCTACACATCCTTAAAATTTAAGTATACTTTAAAATTAGAGCACATTTTTTCACTAATTTCACTTGAGGAAAATCATGAGGGAATAAAATATTACTTATCCCATTATATAGAGGAAAAAAATAAATTAACCGCAACTATCGTAGCTAGAGATGAACTAGTCTATCCCATTCGATTTGTGGTGGTTATAGGAACTTGGATTCATAGATACTTTCATAAAAAATAAAATAATGGTTATTTTAGGATTTTAAGACACATAGGGTGGTTATTCATTATTCAAATTTGGCTATTCCTATAGATGTCTAAATGATAAAATATCATGAAATGTCTCACAACAAAAGTTTATGGAAAGTTCATGAATCTGGGAATTAATTAATTATTGAAACACTTAAAGTTTGAGTTGATCAATAAAGTATTTTTTATTGACTTGGTAAGGTTAGTATTCAATGCTTCTAGAATTTTAAATTACTAAATTTACCTTATTTAATTTAATATATTTTAATTTAGAATTATTTTGTCATTGTGTTAATTTTAGTTTGGCTTTTTTTACTAAGAATTTCAATATAGGTTAGTGGTACCATATGTGTTTCTACCTTCACATGGATAGTGTCCTAAGTAAAAGAGATTATCTTTTTGAAATAAAGAGAAGCTTAAAAATAATACATGTTGAGTATATACTTTTATTTCTCACCCCTAGTGGTAGATAATCATTTGAGGGGCTTACATAAGCTTCACATACAATTATATGAGTTGATGGTTCCTCTCTATAAATCAAGATATTTTAGAAAAGAAATTTTGCTGATTGGGATAGTAAGTCAAAATATATGTGACCCACTAACCAACATTTGGTCTCTTAATATAAATTTGGCTATGAGATAAAACTCATTTCCATATGTCACTAATCTTTAGTGGAATACAATGGTAGGAGGAGCATATAAAAGACTCATTTTTGTAAATTTAATCATTGATGGATCATCTCTACCCCTCATAGTTTTCATGTAACATGTAGTGAAAGTTTAGTCTATTTTATCACACAGGGACAAGAACCTTTTCTTAAATGATGCCTCTAAATGACTAAAAATTTCAACCTTGGGTATCAAAAACTAGTGTAAGGTGGTCATTTTAGTTTTTATATAACCATTCAAACATGTTGATGAATATGGTTCCTTGAATGGGTTATCAAGTCAAAACATATGACTTCCACTAACCAAATTTTAGTCTCTTAAGAGACATTTATCTACTAGAGAAAACTTATTTCCATGTCTCAGTCATCCTAAGTATCACCAAATTATCTGTGAATACTTATATAAGTATTTGATGTAATTGTAGGTGGTAATGGTTCATGTCTACCCCTCATGGTTATCCTATAATGTGTGATAGAAGTTCAACCTATTTTTAAACTCATGGATGAGAAGCTTCTCTTTAGGGATGCTCCAAATGACTTATAACATATACCTCAAGTATCAAACGAGATTTAATGGTGACCATCCTAACAGAGAGTTGAGGGTGATAATTCCAACAATTATACATCCATCAAAATGTGTTCATGAAGATAGTTAATTGATTGGGATAGTGAGTCATAAGATATGCCTCCCATTGACCAAATTTTGTTCTTCTAAGAGATATTTGGCTACAAGATAAAACTTTTTACCATATATTACTGATCTCATGTTTCAAAAAATTATCTAAAATGTGCATATAGGTCTTTTAAAGGAAATTAAGGCACTCACATCTTGTCTCTACCCCACACGGTTCTCCTTAAATGTGTAAAGGATGTTAGGTTCATTTTACCACTCAGGGAAAAGATTATTCTCTTCATAGATACCTATAAAATACTAATAATTCAAATCTTGAATCCCAATGTAGGGTAGAGGGTGGTCATTCTAGTTTTTATATGCCCATTTAAATGTGTTGGCAAAGAGGGTTAATTTATTTGGCTAGCGAGTCAAAATATACACCTCTTGCTAACCAAATTTTTATATCATAATATACATTTGATATATTGATAAAAATAATTATATCATCTTTCTCATCCCATATGGAATGAAATTATCCTTTGGGTTCTTATAGGACTTGGATGTGTAAATGTAAGTACTAATATATCATCTTTATCCCTCATGGTTCTCTTCTAATGAAAGATAAATTTTTGTCCCATTTTCCCACCCAAGAATGAGAATATTATATTTTATAATTCCTCTAAATGACTAAAAATTTCAACCCCATGAATTCACAGAGAGTGGAGGGTGACTATTCCAATTTATATATGCCCATCCAGATGCATCTATAAATACAATTTATCAATTGGGCTAATAAGTCACAATATACACTTCCCACTGACCAATATTTCATCTCCTAATAGAAATTTATCCATGAGATATTATCATTTATGTGTCTCACTTATCCTTATTCATACAAAACTATTTAGGGGGTGATTATAAAACTCATCCATGCAATTATAGGTATTGATTACACATCTATACCCATCATGGTTCTCATACAACATGTGACAAAAGTTAAATCTCTTTTCCCACTTAAGGATGGGAGTTTTATCTTAAGGTATTCCTTGAAATGAATATAAATTTTGACTTTAGGGATAGATAAAGAGGTAAGCTAGACATTATAGTGTTTATACACCTATTAGGACATGCTCATGAAGACAGTTCATTGATTAGGCTATAAAGTCATAAGATATGCCTCTTACTAACCAATATTTTGTCTCTTAAGATATATTTAGCCATGAGAAAGAACATTTTTCCATCTTAAAATTATCTCAAGTGATAAATAATTCCCCATGGGTGCTTAGAGGACTCATCTATATCTCTCATATTTCACTTGCAATACATGGTAGAAGTTCTATCCATTTTTGTACTAAGGGATGAGAAATTTATCTTCAAGGATACATCTAAATGTATATAAATATCAACCTTAGGGTTTGAAAAATAGTGGATGGTGACCATTACATAATTTATATACCGATCTATATTTGTTTATAAAGAAACTTGATTGATTGGGCTAGTGAGTCACAACATACACCTTCCACTGACGAAATTTTGGTCTCCTAAGGGAAATTTAGCCATGAAAGAAAACTCATTTCCATGTCTCACTCATCATGAGTGGAATAAAATATTTTATGGTGTGCTTAGAGGACCTGTCTATAAAATTATAGGTGTTGATGACTTGTCTCTACCCCTAATTATTATATTGAAATATGTGGAATAAGTTTAGCCTATTTTCCCACTTAGAGATAATAATATTCTCTTCATTGACACCTCCAAATGACTAAAAATTTCAATATTTGGGCCTAAAAAATTGTGGATGATGACCAACCTAGTATTTATACCCCATACATACACATACATCAATACTATTCATCGATCAAGCTAGGCAGTCATAATATATGCCTCCCATTGACCAACATTTGGTCTCTTATGAAAAATTATATCACAATAGAAAACTCATTATCATGTCTCACTCATCTTGAGTTGAGGAGAATATTATAGTAAGTGGTGAAATGACTCATCCTTAAAACATTAGGTGCTAATATCTCATCTCTACCCCTCACGGGTCTCTTACAATGCATGGTGTAATTTTAGTCCATTTTACCACTCATGAATGCGAAGCTTTTCTTATGGGAATAATCTAAGAAACTATAAATTTAAATCCTAAGACCTAATTTAGAAGAGCGGGTGGCTATTAAAACATTTGTACACCCATAGACATGTATTTAAATAGTTGGTACACCAATTTGGTTACATTGACCAAGTTTTTGTCTCTTAAAACACATGTGGATGCCAGATAAAATGTGTCACCATGTCTTGCTCATCCCAAGGTAGGTAGAATCATCTAGGGGTGATTAGAGGAATTTTATGTATAACTGTAGGATATAATATGTCATATTTACTCCTACTAATTATCATGTAATGTGTAGTGGAAGTTTAGCCAATTTTTCCACTTAGGCATGAGAAAATTATATTTAGGGATGCTTCAAAATATCTTTAACTTTTGAACATAGGGTAAAATTGACCATTATAGTTATTATACACACACATGGATATGTAAATGAATATAATTCATTTATTTGGATAATGATTCATAGGATATATTTCCCACTTAAAAATGTTTAGTCTCTCAAGAGACATTTAACCTCAAGATAAAACTCATTTTTGTATTACCATCATCCCAAATTATGGATAATCATCCTAAAGTTGATCATAGGAATTATGTTAGAATATTTAGTCACTTGTGTCTCATCTCTACCCTCACAGATATCCTACCATGCGCAATGGAATTTTGATCCATTTTTTCAGTCAATAACTTAAAGATTTTCTTAAGGGATTCATCTAAACATGTATAAATTTCAATCTCTATGCCTAATAGAGATAAATTTTTGAAATTAAAAAATTTATGCACCCATAGAGATGTTTCCATTCAGATGATTCAATGATAATGCTAGTGAGTCATAAGATATGCCTCCCACTAAATAATTTTTTATCTCTTGAGAGACATTTACCTATGAGAAAAAACATGTCTTCATGTCTCACTCATCCAAAACTAAGGATAATAATATAGGGGTGCTTATAAAACTCATTCATGTAACTATAGGTGTTAACATCTCATCTCTACCACTCATGGTGCTCATACAATGCATGGTAGAAGTTTTTACTATTTTCCCATTTAGGGTTGAGAAGCTTATATTTAGTGATGCCTTAAAATAATTAGAATTTTTGACACTAGGCCCTAAATATTAGTAAAGGGTGACCACTCCAATTTTTATAAACCTATATGAATGGGTCTATGAATATGATTCATCAATTTGGCTAGTGAGTCACAAGATACAACTTACACTAATACACTTTTAGTACATTAAGAGACATTTGGCAATGATAGAAAACCACTTGGCATGTACAACTCATATAAAGTTGGTGAAAATTATTTTTAGTTAATGAAAGTACTTTCCCCTATAAATATAGTCATTAATGTCTCATATCTATGCCTTATGGATCACATACAATGTGCAGGTAAAATTTAGTCTATTTTTCTACTCAAGAACTAGAAGATTATCTTAAGCTATTCATCCAACCAACTGTAAATTTTCACCTATCTTAAAATATAGTTAATAATCCTTTTTTATGCAAAGTATTCTATGAAATCTCAAATCATCTTGAATATAAAACATAAAACCATTTACATGACTTGAAGCCACCTATTCTTCTACATTGTCATGCTTCACTTATATGGAAAGCTTTTAAAAATCATCTCTATACTCTTGTATATTGTGATCCTTCTTAATTAAAATTTTTAATCTTTTTTAGATGGTTTGTATATAATCCACATGAAGAAATTTCTCGTAGGATTCTTCTCTATCTTTTCCCATGAGTTGATCTTCTCTTTACCTTTTCTCTGTCTCTTTCTACAAATGATACAACCAAAAAATTACATGACCCTTAAATTTCATACACACAAAGTTTAATTTCATGTCTTCTCTTAGATTTTTCAATTAAATAAAATTCTCCATGATATTCATATAGTCTATCAATTCCTCTAGTTTTCAACTTACTCCATAATCTAGAATGTCAACCTTAATTCCTTCATTTCATCCCTTGCATCATATTCCTTTCTCCTTTGTATTTTATTTGTGATAATTAAAGTTAATTATTCCACTTTCATCTAGAAATTTTTACACATTCATATTTATTTTATCAATTCCTGCTCATCCTCTCACCATCTCTTACAGTTCCTAGAATCAAACTTGCTCTGATATGAAATAATGAACTTGAATACTATCAAGGAAAATAAATCAATAGGAAAAATACATATAAATTATAAAACAATAGCATATAATGACTCATATATTTAATACATAAAATAAAAATCAACTCAGAATTCAAGTTGACATGAATTTTTTTAAAATTATATATAAAAAAATAAAATTACCCTACTATTTTTAGTAGTTACTATTTTTACTAAGTTTTGAATGCAAGTTTGAGAAGATATAAAAATCTCCACATATATCCTAAGAACTAATATTAACCTAATAGATAAATTTGAATTGAATTTCATCTATGGTTATGAATAAAGCTAATTCTAAAAATAGATAAAAAAATATTAAAATTTAGTTTCAAACACTCAAATAGTCATGTATGGTCTTAAAAAAGTTTTAAAAGCATCCTTAAGTGGATATGGAAACTTATGTATGAATCAAAAAAATATATACAATCATTTTAGCACAAATAACAACTCAAAATAGATATGAATCTAAATTTATAACCATTATAAGTTTAGTTTGTTCATCACCTACCATGAATCTATGTTGTTAGTGTTTGTTTATATTAATGGGAAAATAATTTTAAGCATCCTATTTATTGTCCATATTTCATATTTTATAATTTTAGTTGGACCAAAACATCTATGTGCATCTGAGGATTAAAAAAATGCATGAGTATCTTTGTAATACATGTCTCTAGAAAGTCATCTATAGCACAAGATTTAAATTGTGGTTGTTTATATTAACTCAATGTTATTTTGGAAATACTACAAATATTTCCTAGATTTAGTGGTATATTAGTATATACATAAATAAGTAGAAAAATAATGGATGTTTTGTAAATTACATATTATGATATTTTAATAGGTGCCAAACATATTAATTTAGTTTAGATTTATTAAATAATCCCTAAAAATAGGAATGAGCCTATTATAACTTGAGGTATGCACGTTTGGTTATATTACTATAACTGATTCTACTATCATGGAACATATGGTAAAGTAATGAACATTTAAAAATATAAGGTGTGTCCTCCAAATAATTAGAGATCAAATAAATCTTCCATTGTTATTCCCTCAACCCAATATATTAATCTTTAAATAAAAAATATAAAAGGGGGAGAGGGTTATGTTTATATTAAGAAATAAAATATAATCGTATGTATAATTATGTATAAAATAAGTCATTTTATATTAAAAACACTAATGAATAATGAAAAGAGTAATAAATAAAATTATACGGTGTCGATGAGGCACACAAGGAGATAATAAATACCCAAAAATAATTATTGACATGCAAATTCGAGGATTAACACCTTGAAAAAACTCAAACTTATGTGTTTCCAAAAAACTATAAGATGATGCTATTGAATGACTTGGGAAGTACCAATAAATTCATCAACAACATGTTTGATGATTTATTAAATTACTTTATATATTCAACTCTATAGATTAAATCCATGATTGTATATGGTCATAATTTTAGTTGCACAGGGAAATGTAATGGTATTAAACTCACCATAGGAAATCACCTCATAAATTTCACAATGTCTCCCCCTCCCATGGTAATCAAAAACATTCTATTATAATTTCAATGCCTCATGACATTTAAGATGAATAATTTGAATATGGATGATATTTATTCATGGATATAAATTTATAAATAAGGACATTTGAAGTGTGTGTTCTATTTGTGAAATTCCCATAATTATTTAACCATCATAAGATGTAGAAACCTATTATGTTTCGTGTAATTTTTTCATTAGAACAAGTACATTAAAATATTTATACACCTCCACATATTATGGATCTTTAAGTGGGTAGAATGGTATTTCAATTTGAAAACCAGGCCATTTTGTGTTAGCAACATTGACCATGAAAACATTATAAAATAAAAGAACCCAATTGGTCTATCATGTAAGTTATTTGAACATGATTTTTTGTCCAGTATGATATTTTCCCCCAAGAAGTGGAACTATTATACATAAATCCTTCATCAATATTATTATCAGGCATTTCATGTAGCCATTCTCAAAGATCTACAATAGTAGATTGAAATTTATCAATTATGTATATTATTTTAATAAAAATTTCTAATGTTCCTTGATATGATGACACATGATTATATTAAGTAGATAGAACCTAGATACTAGATCACTATGAAAAATGTAATTGTAATAACTTATCAAATGAATTGAATATTCATGAATTTAAAATATTTTGAAGTGATGTAATTTAAACATAGCTTCACCTGTAGTAATTAAAGCATAAAATTACATAGAACAACGTTTTTCATTTTATTCATTTATAGGAGATGTGTAAATTTTTTGCCATGAGATAGGACACGGTCATTCTTGGTATGTTTATTACAAGATATTTTATATTTTATTTTTTGTATTCATTTATTTGGTATAATAGGGACAAATGAAGAAGTTCATTTTTATATGTAGTCAAAACATGAAATTTATAGTGCAATTAAAGTTGTGTCAATTATTTAGGATTATATAATGTTAATACATACATATGTATACATACCCAAGACATAAATAGGTATAGTAGGTAATGATTTCTATGTGTTATCATCATATACGACAACCTTGTAGTATGTATAATGAATTATTTTGTATTCTAAATATTTTTTAATGCATGATATGTTAACATAAAAATCATATATTTTTTCCTAAGAAACATGGCTTTTGATAAGCAATATATCTAATTAATCGATTCTTACTATAAGAATATTTTCAATGAAACTAGTGTCTTAAGATAAATTAACAATGTGCCCACGATATTTTTAGTTTCCTCTATGAAAATATTTCACCATTGAATTTTAATTACCATGTGCTATAATTTTTTCATTAACCTATGTTACCACCCATAAAAATAAAGGTTGTTGTCCATGATCCATGTTGTTCAATTTTAAAAATCAATAACCTTTTTCATTTGAAAAGTAACTAGAAAAAATAATGTTCCATTTGATATTTTTGTTTTCATTTCTTATTAATTATCCATGCATATAAAACATGTATGAATATATGATAACTGATCCACTCTACAAAAAAATTGCATAAGTGTCGCAATAAGGATTGAAATAAATTTATGGCAAGTGAGTGATTTTTTAATTTTTTCTAGCAATATGAAATTGAAAATCAATTGTATTTTACTTTTTAGGAAATAGAGAATAAACATTTATTAATTTAAAATATTATACATTGTTTGAGATAATGTGCAATAACTTGTAATTGATATTTAATTTTCTATAATTATAAACATTTCATTTATGTGGATGCAAGGAATATATTCAATATGCATATAACCTAAATAATGTTTTTTTATCATTTGCATTTATTGATAATATATTACTTAAGTTGGTATCAACACCTTTGCTTTTATTTAAGATGTTAATTTTTTTCCAAGTAATATTCACACACTTTCTTATTTATTGTAGAGTAACCATATACATAATTAATCCATTCATTTTACATTAATAAAATATACATCAAATTTACATCAAATAAAAATATTATTATGTAAAAAAACAATCATTGTATTAAATTTTAAGAAATATTATTATATGGAATTTTACATTAAAAAAATGTAACAAAATAATATGTTGATAATGCTAGAATTTTTAAAAATAATTTAAGATCAAAATAAAATGAAATGTAATATTTAATATTTTCTCAAAAATAATAAAACAAATATATATTTATTTATTTGCATATTCATTAACTACAATCAATAAGGTCAATTATCTATACAAGTTTTTGGACATCCAAACATGAGAATTGTCATTTATGGTATAACAAAAGTCCAAACTATTTAGAATCCCAATAATGTGCAATATAAAGTGGAGATTAAAAAGAATTTCCACATGATCAAATAAATTATGAAAAAACAAGAATAAATACCAAATTATTTCAACTTATATGGACATAAATAAGGTTATTTTAAAATTAACTTTTGAACAAAGTTGTTTTTATATGTTTAGAATATTGTTACTTGATCTATTGTCAAGTAAGAGAAGCTTAAAGCCATGGCCTAAATAGAAAGTAAAAGCACCAAAGTCATAAATATTACATATGATACAAATAAAAGAATAAAAAAGGGCCTTAAGTCAACTGACATATTAAGAGAGGAATAAAAGGAATAAAAAATAAAATAACAATAATAAATATAAATAAAATTAATAACCATAATATAAATAATAATATTGATAAAAAAATAGAAATAAACAAGAAATAAATAAATTTAAGATAAAAGTAAAATAAATTGAATTTCAAATAAATCAAATTAACATAAAAAAATGTTAAGATTAAAATAATAAGTTATATATTCAATTATAATAAATATATATCAATAACAATAACAATAACAATATCAACAAAAATTACAATAACAATAAAAATAATAATAAATTAAAATAACAACAACAGCAACAACAACAACAACAACAACAACAACAAAAATAATAATAATAATAATAATAATAATAATAATAATAATAATAATAATAATAATAATAATAATAATAATAATAATAATAATAATAATAATAAATTAAAAATAAATAAATAAATATAATAATAATAATAATAATAATAATAATAATAATAATAATAATAATAATAATAATAATAATAATAAAATTTGAAACCAAAAATATTCAATTAAAAGATAATAAAATAAAAAATGGGAGAGAGAGAGAGAGAGAGAGAGAGAGAGAGAGAGAGAGAGAGAGAGAGAGAGAGAGAGAGAGAGAGAGAGAGAGAGAGAGAGAGAGAGAGAGAGAGAGAGAGAGAGAGAGAGCACCCTGTATAGGCATCTGAAAGAGTGGAGCATAGTGAACAGGAGATAATGAGGGGTTGAAAAAAGGAACAAGTTAATTCCAAGACATGGGATTGGGAGATATTACATATTATGAGATTCTAAGAATTGCTCAATTTGAAATTGTCATGTATGTTAAGATTATGAGGTTCATTTTTTATTTTAAGGACATTTTATTGAATATTTTCTACATTAAAAATAACATATATAATTTGATTGTCCCCATTGTATTTTTATGTCTTGTTTGATATTATAAACGTGAATTCCTTGAACACAACATGATTAATTACTTATAGTGTGGCATCATCATCAACAATAATTTGTAAATCCTTTACTTCAATATCCATAATTGTTTCCACTAATTCATGTAAGTAAATAAATGTGATATTTTTTTCATATCATTTACACCTAACTAAACAAAAAACTTATAAATGAACTTAACAACATACACAACATATTTCAAACAATAGTAAATAACACCCATTTTTATATACTTCTTTTAATTTGCCTTTTGTACACCTTAAGATGGAAAGTAGAAGTTATCCATAATATTTTATGTCATAGTTAATTTCCCAAAATCCCATTCCACTATAATGATAATTTAGATATGTATTATTTCAAATATTTTTCATTTAGTACAGTCAAATTCCATGGTGGTATAAAATATTTATTTTTCAGTGAAGGTGAAGGTGCATTCAAGCTAGTATAAGTTATCCAATGGCACAAACTTTCAACGTATAAAATTATAGGGTTAATAAAAAATTTACTATTGGACATAGTATTTTAACTCCCCTCTTATTCTATAGTAGTAGACTAATGGTTTCTTACTAAACCTTGCTTACTTTGGAGTTCCTACAAAAAGTGTGTTCTCAAACTAGTTTTCATTGCCTATGTCAGATACACACTATGACCTTACATGATTATTTTTTAATAAAAATATTTGAATAGGATATTATTATAATTGATTATATGTTTGGATACATAATTTGAGATCCATATATCTCATCAACCTTTAATAATTGATCAATTTATAATTGATAAATGGATATGCATATTAAGAATAGGTGGAAATTTCTTTCCTTTAGATATTAGAATATTTTAAAACTTGTAAAGGAGATTAATGCTTAGGATAATTAAATTTATTTCATAACAACATTTTTAAAAACTTATAATGGTCATGGACAAGAAGGCATTTATTCTAAAAACTGAATTAGTCTTGTAAATGCATGTTCATGTCTTCAGTGCTAAAAATAAAATATGAACCCTACTATAATTCATTATTCTATATGTGGCCATATAGGTCTTCAAAAAATTAATTAGGATCATATTGAGGTGTGTAGTAGTATTTTATGATACCCTTACTCCTAATTAACCTTTGGGGAAAATAGTGAAATACTATTCGTGTGGTTATTATTTATACCTCTTTAACTTTTTACATTCAAGAAAATATGATTTATATGGTGATGAAAATCTAAATGTTCCTAAGAACAATGGTATTATTCAAAATGGCTATTCAAAAAATATGAATGATTATGTTTTGAATAATAATTTTTATGCATATGGATATGATACAAATGAGAATCATCATGTGAGTGATATGCTCTAAAAGAGACATTTTTAAATGCTAAAAGTTGATTTCTCATTACACCTTCTATGATATTGTAAATAAACTATTGCCTTGAAATGATAAATAAAGGGGATAGAGGCCATATGCATTGGGTGGTTGAAAAGGACAATATTATCTAAAGTATTGTTTAATGATTTTTAAAAAAGATAAAATAGTGTCTTATTGTACCTTAAATAGGAAAATAAGGCACATATAATCATAAGGATGCACAATAGAAATCTTAAGTATTATTATAAATTAGTGGAATATTCTAATATAATTACACAAATGAATGTGATTTATTTATTTTATATATTATAATAAATTTAAAAAATATTGATCTTACTATGATAAAAATATGTAAATATGGAACTTAGCATTAGAATATATGGAAGTATAGCGTTTTGTTTCCTTACAACTAGATTATATTGTCTAAATTTGGAGACTATACAAGCCTCTTTATATTGATAAAAAAATCATTCATATTAGGTGGGGATGCATTATGGTGTTTAAAATTTACCAATCTATCATGGTTCTAAAGACTGTGGCCAATATTAATTAGGATATTGCAATTTTAATTAGGAAATATGCAAACATAATTAGTAATATAATACACTATAGGATAATTTTGATCCCATGTATATTAACATTAAATCCATGAAACTAAAAAATTTAACCTCTATAAGCCTAGACTTGTCAACTTATTTATTTTATTCTCTATTTGTACTAAGAGAGAAACAAGGAAAAAAGTGTAAAATAGAGGTGTGAAAATGCATAGGATCCATTTTTATACCACAAGAATCATATTTTATCTATTTGATTTGTGGTTTACCTGATAGGAGCATAATGACCATTGAAGTTACTCTCATTATACCCTTAAAAATAAAATAGTTTTCTATAAGAAAATAATTATCCCTATATATAGTATTCTAAAACTTTGGGCTAGTCCTAATCAACCAATTAGAGAGTATATTTTATATCCCACACATTCATTAAAATCCTTCCATAGATTATCATTAAAAATCATTTTTCACTTATTTTGTATTCATAGTCATTAGTGTTTCTTAATTCATATTGTATTATATTTCTAATTGGATTGACAAGTAAAACTTTATTTAGTATATTGCATAGGAATATTAATTTCCTACTTGAATTTTTTATTTCAATTTTAGAATGTTATTCATTATGTTAGAGCATGGTTGAAAAATAATTCAAACCAAGATGATGAAATGTATAAAATAGACCCTCAATCACTTTTTTATTAATGGTAAAAACCATGGGTTTACAAGGGGGCCCCACCCTTTACAAGAATCAAATATGTGTGACCATAGAAACGAAATAATAAAATAGGGTGTAAAAAAAGTTACCCAACACAGCAACAACATAAAAAACACATCAACAACCACAAAAATAATCTACACTAAAAATAACTAAGACCCTTCAAAATGATTTTAATTTTGTGATCCTAGGGTCATATTCAAAGGTTATATCCCCTTATTACCTTTTCATTTCATTTTGTTACTCACCATCATTCATTTTCATCCTTAACCTAAATCAAACAAAATAGAATGAAGACTTCATTATAATCACCTGGATTATGATTCATTAAAGGTATCATATCTAACAAGAAATCACCTTCAACATAAAATTTTAATGGATTCCTAGCCTTCAACCATTCAATAGATTCACATTTATATTTCCTTTCAAAATACTTGTCCAAAACCTCCCCAAATGAAGCTGAAAATACCATAGGCATTATTGGGACCATTTTTGGGTCATCACTTTCCTATTTACTTATAATTTCTTTATTTTTTTGAACTGTTAAGAATGTGGGATTGTCATTATTACACCAAGTATTTATGTGATTTTTTAATCATATGGACATCTATTAATCAAATGAACAATTACAAAACATCTATTCCATCTAAATGGTATACCTTCATGGTCAAGAGTTTGTAACTAGTTTTATCCTTAACATGCAATTCAACATATGTAGGGAGCTATTTCAATATGTCCAACTCAAAAAGCATCTGATCATAGTTTGTATGTTCCATTTAATCTAATTTAGGGTCTATATAAATAAAAACTCTAAATGTGTTCTAAATAACTCAAAGCAAATCATTATTCCAGAACTAGAGGGGAAAAAGGTGTAACCCTATCTAGATCAGTTTGAAATTAAAATATCTATTAAGAAGGTTAAAATTAGGATACCATTGCTTACCCATAATCATGTGTTTATCCCAATCCCAATAATTTTTATTGATAATTTTACCTCTATCTTTATTTATCTCAAGTAACCAACAAAAATACCTTTAACACATGGCATAATATCAATCTTACATTATATTAGATTCCTTTAATGTCTAGAGATCTAATTATGTATATTTAAAATCATCATCCTTAATCCATTGAAGTGATAGATCATTACTATAGTTTTAATCCTTTCCTTCTAATCCAAAACCTATGCAAACTCTTTGTCATAAAAAAAATTATTCAAATTTATCCTTTTTGGTTTAAAAGGTTCCCCCAATTTAGATAATTTTGAATATTGTATAACCTATTTATATATCAAGTTTTAGTTTACGATACCCTAAACTAGAATAAAAAACCTTAGTTTTGAGAGATTTGGTCTACATACCTTTAACAAAGACCCCTTGGTTGTCATTTTCTCCCAAGATTTTATCATCATCTCTATTAACATGGGTTCAGGGTAATGTATGGACAATTCCCTTATTTTTTGGGTTCAATTGATCTTATAATTCAAGATCTTCCTAAATATTTTAGTGAGAAACCCTTACATATTTGTTTCCAATAGCTACAATCATACAATCCCCTTCTCCATCTAGATCTGGTTATCAGAACATAGGACCTTTCAATGTTGTCATTATTTTCCTAGATCACTTGAAAACCTCCCATGCAATATCTAAATCTCTATGATTTTAAAATGCTAAAACCTTACTCTTTGCAAATAGATCATCTAAATTTTCCAATACCACAACTCTTAAAGCACTTTTTAATTATTATTATTGTAATATTATCTCATCTATTAATTTCCAATAAATGAGCATTGTCACATGAGATTTTTATAGTCATATGTGGCCAAGAGTTCATATGAATTCAATAATATGAAAATAAGAGTTTATACCTTACAGACAAATCCAACCAATGACATCTCCTATTGTTAATATAAATTTTCATAATATTGACTAAGTTACTTACTATCATAACTAAATGCCAAATGGCATGTACACAACATTTTTTCATCCCCCTCTTTTCCATCATCCTAATTCTAATCATAAATGTATTCTCATTACTCATCCCCTAATGATATTCGATTCCCATGTTCATGTTGTTAAGACTAAAATAGGGAAACCACCTTTACCAATACAACCCAACCTTACTACTCCTAATATTACTCTTCAACCTGCTATAATGAAATTTATTTAACCCAAGGGGTATTATATAATTTACCAACTATGTATTACTATGGATAAAATTCTGTTATAGAATAATTATAAAAATCATCAACTTATAAAGATATTTTATATGCAATTTTGTGATATAACACTCTTCCTATGGATACAATTAAAAATTAATTTGATCTTTTCATGACTAATTTGAAGGATATTAAAAATAATGTATACCTCCAAGCATATCATTGAGAAAAACATTTGATTATTTATTTGAATGTATATACATGGAAAGCTAGTCAAGCGTACATTAGTTGAGAAAGGTTTCATGATAAATATATTTTGTTATGACTTCATATTAAAATTAGTTTATAATAAAAATGTTATTTAAATATTATATAAACCTATATATAGTTCTAATAACACTCCAAGTAAATTTTTTGAAATTATATCATTGGATTTAATATTAGGCCCAGAGATGATACCTATTAGTTTTCAAGACATAACGGGCCAACTAGAATATAATATCCTCTTGGGTTATTCTTTGATACATGTAATGAAATATATACCTTCTAAATATCATATATGTATAAAAATTATACATGATACACATGAGTATACAATTCTAAGTGATGATGCACTTTTTCACTATTACAAAGTGAAACAATCACCATTCGATAAGTTATGTATCATCAAACCTAGAAAAAATCAATTCCAATGGAACTAATACATACTTATAATGTGGTAAAATCAATTAATTAAAATGATTCCCCAAAATGTACTTAAAATCCTAATAAAATAGAGCATCTTATCATTAAATCTATTCCAAAAGAGAAAATTCCTAAACAAATAGAAGATTTTATCAATGAAGCTATGCCAAAAGAGAAATTTACTTAGAAAATAGTCAAATGTATCAAATATTATAGATAACCAGAAAAATTTATAATAGTAAAATCATATCATATTAAGGAACTAGGTACATTATTGGTCAATTAAAATAAATTATGTATTATTGAAGATTATTGTGGTAATGATGATTAAAAAACACAAATTAATAGATGATTAATTATGCAAGATTAATTTTAGTACCATTTATGTGTATGACTAACTATGTCATTCTTTATTTACATATTTTGGAATAATTGACTATATATATATATATATATATATATATATATATATATATATATATATTATGTATAAAATAAGGGTAAGGCACCCTTAAAATATAAAGTGGTTTAGCAAAATATATAAAATAACTGTAATGTTATTTCACAATTGCTTGACTCTCATACTTACAATACAATGATTATGTCATCCAAAGATAAGGCATAAAGGTAACAATCCAAGACTCACATAAATATATGAAACTAACAAATGAAAATAAAATCACTTTAAATATATATATATATATATATATATATATATATATATATATATATATATATATATATATATATATATATATATATATATATATATATATATATATATATATATATATATATATATATATATATATATATATATAATAAAGGAATTTCATACAAAGAATCAATATCTAAAGTTTCTCCTACAAATATTCATACAAAATAGGAAAAATAGAATCATTCCTCTTACCTAAATCTTATCACTATCAAACAATTTATGAATGGAAAAAATGGACTAATTATGTGCTTATGTGGTTACAATAAGAAAATATATACATTTTTTTTTTCGTTAGATATCTTTAGTATGAAACACAACATCTCCATAAATTTATAGAATATAAGGATTGCATTAGGTTTATTACATTATCGATCACTTTTGGTCCTAAATCACGTTCAACATTTTTTCATATTGATCCTACTTTAGAAAAATATAATGTGACCCTTAGGAGATCATGAAAAAATTAATGTGAGCTAATCTCATTAGTGATTATGATTTTCTCAGATTTTATAATGATAGTGTAATGGTCACAATTTCAAAGGATACTATAATAAAAACACAAGAGCATGCACCAATGCATATGATAACAAAGATATCCAATGTAAATATGACTAATATGCAGCAAAATGGATCAAATAGCTCTACACAACAACATCCTATTATAATTGGTGGTTTATCACAAAGTGAATTATATGAATATACCATTTATGCATAAATCCTATGAAAACTTTCCTCTAGTCAATTAATCGATTAGAATGCTTTCATAGTCCCTTTGAACATAACTTGCTCACATTTTTCACTTGAAAATTATTATATCCATTATCCAAGCATTCTTTTAGCCAGTGGCTTTATGTTTCACTTTAGGCATTTGATTTTTGATTTTAAAACTAACTTGAACAATTCAAATAATCTATCGTACATATGTTTTCATGATCATTACTGATTATTATTTCATGTTTATCAAAATAAATTTATGTGTAAACCTACATTCTCACATTTATCTCTTTCCCCTTTAGTAACATGTGAACCATTTGATATCATAACCATTAAAAACTAGTTTTATAGTATTTCTTATCACTTACGTTTGGGGACACATGGATTGCTTTCCTTCTTATGATACCATGATTTAACACCTTGTTGATGATTGTTTGAATCCATTCGATTTCATATATTTTTATAGACTTACTTTTTAAGTAATTTCCAATTCTTACATTTCAAAAAAATCAAGTATGAAAAGAATTTAAAAACATGTAAATAATTCCAAAATTCCAAAAAAATCAAATTATTTTAAAAACATTAAAAATTTAGACCATATAAGTATTTAAATTTTTTTATATTTTATTATTTTCCATATTTTATTTATTATATGATATATAAATAACATATTTATTTTTTCAATACAAATGTGTTTTCACAAGGTATTTATGTGTAATACATGAAATATTTTTAAATCATTTCATGGTTCGGCTTCGCTTATTACCCAAAAACCTTGCTAAGTTGGGTATATATTTTTTTTCTTCATGAACACTTCAACAATTTTTAATTATATTCAACCTTTATACCATTTCGATATATATGCATGTACACACACGCACGCACGCGCACGCACACACACACACACACACACACACACACACACACACACACACACACACACACACACACACACACACACACACACACACACACACACACACACACACACACACACACACACACACACCCGCACACACACACACACACACACACACACACACACACACATCTAATTTTATATACTCACTCATACGATAAATGTGCTATGTTAATATTCTACATGATAACAATGGCATGGATCCATATCTTGAATTCATACTATATTCATTTGTTATATGATTCTTTCTTACTTTACTACACGTTAAGTTATAGATTGCTTTATTATTACATATGCCTATGGAATTATGTGTAATTTTTTTCTTGTATGTAATAATTATGCCACTTGTGTGTGTTTCTTAGCTTTGTGTGTTTATGTGGCATTCAAATGTCCCTTGTATGTGTCATTTTAGCATTATTTAAGACATTATATGTAAATTACATGACATTAATCATATGTTCAGTATTTGTTACAATGGTGTCATGATTCATATCATGTGTTAACTATATATTATATTATTACTTTGGAGACATGGTATGTATCAATCACAAATTTATTATATGATTTAATGTTATATCAATCTAACACAAATTTCATATACAAAATTAATGATATATTAAAAACACCTTGATGCAAAAGATTCAAAATTTAAAGTTTTATAATTTGGTTACATGTTTTACATATTAAATAATTCTTATTTTGAGCTAAGAAACTTGCCAACATGATAATAATAAGATGGAGTTTTGTTATAAATTAATTTATGATCCTCTATATGTATATAAAAGGTGTTGAGAATAATAATCTACAACATTCAACAAAATTACCTTATTACAACTATGAAATAGATAATTCTAAGGTAAACATATGATTTTTCCCACCTAAATTCTTCAGATTAAATTGAGAGTAAATACCATCTTTAAAATAACATGGAGACATTGTAGAGATAACTAAAAATGTGTATCAACATGTTAATGATAAGAAATGACTTTGAGTAAATTAAATCATGACCTTGCAGACGTGCAAATAATGTTTTGATAAAAAGAAATGACCTTCTTGGGTTGGGTATGTATTTTGTAGGATAAAATAACTTTTAACAATCCATATACTAATTCAAGTAGCGAAAAAGGTCATACAAATATCTCGTATTTCTCTATGAAACATATAAGCTAGATAATCATAAACTACATGATCCTAATCTGTTCTATCCAAATTTAAAGTTGTTTAATTTTAGGCAACATGAAAGCACAAGACAATAGTTTTTTTTAATAATAATTAATATAAAAATAATGGAAACATATAAAATCATTTGTGTTATTTAAAGGAAAAAACTACATTGATTTGATGGTATCTATGACGTAAACTTTTCAATATAATTTCCACCAAAACACCTTTTTTAAAATAATTAAATAGATCTATAAATTTCATATATTTGAATTTTTCAATAAAAATTTCTTTCAGTATGATATCAAACTTTCTCTCATAGATTATTGCATCTAGGGATATGTGTGGCCAACTTGTGGCTTATGCACCTTCATATTGGCTATTTTCATTTCTTGATTTTCTTAATATGGTTGGCCTATAGAATAACCATTGATAACTAGATTATATATAAGAGGTAGTGGTTAATATTTTATCATCATATTGAGATTTTTATTTTTAATGCATTATTTTGGTGGTTTCCCCCTCAAAGTGGCTCATTCATAATATTCAAAAATTCTTCTATTTTACCAACAGTTGTTGTGGATATATTTATTTTACTCTCAATTATATGATATATAATTATATGGTTACAAATGATCTAACTAATTTACTTATGAGTGGTACTAGAGATTTAATTTGGAAAATTTTGTGGTGCATTTTTTCAAAGTAGTGACAGGCTAAAAAAATATAATTTTTGATCTAGGGAGAACTATTTTTTTCTTCACCAAAGTTTTGTTCATGAAGAAAATATTTTTACCTTGTTTAAATTAGAAGTCATTTGGTTTGTCTCTACAAACTTATATAAATGGTATATTATACCAGTAGACTTTTTTAGCCAAAATTTTAACATTTATACATAATAGTCATAGTTGGATTCATGTCAACAAGATGATTGGAATAATATATTCCACCAGTACACTTTTTTAAGGATAAAACACTCTTATGGTTTGTGTATGGTTAGTTTGAATACTCATAGATTCAAGAAATGGAAAGACACTATGAAAAATACTCATAGATGCAAAAAAGGAAATGACTTTGAGAAAATTAAATCATGACCTTGCATACATGTAGAAAATGTTTTTCAAAAAATAAATGACCTTATTGTGTTGGGTATGTATTTGTTAGGAACAAATAAATTTTAAAAATCCATATACTAATTCAAGTAGAAAAAAAGGTCATCTAAATATTTCATATTTCTCTATGAAACATATAAGATAGATAATCATAAATGGCATGATCCTAATCTATTCTATCAAAATCTAAAGTTGTTTAATTTTAGGTAACACAATATGACAAGATCGTAGCTTTGTCTATAATAATTTAAAAAATCCATGCCATGAAACAATATATTAATATCAAAATAATCAAAACATATAAAATTATTTGTGTTATTTAAAGGAAAAAGCTACATTAATTTGACGGTATCCATGACCTAAACATTTTAATATAATTTCCACAAAAACACCTTTTATAAAAAAATAAAATAGATCTATAAATTTAATATATTTGAATTATTAAATCAACTTGTTTTCATCATGATATCAAACTTTCTTTCATATATTATTGCATCTAGGGATATGTGTGGCCAGTTTGTGGCTTATACACCTTCATATTGGCTATTTTCATTTCTCAATGTTCTTAATATGGTGGGCCTAAGGATTAACCATTTCTAACTAGAGTATATATAAGAGGTATTGGTTAATATTTTGTCATCATATTATGAATTTTATTTTTATTACATGATTGTGGAGCTTATCCCCTCAAAGTGGCTCGTTCATAATATTTAAATATTCTTCTATTTCACCAATAGTTGTTGTGGATCTTCTTATTTTAATCTTGTTTTTATGATATATAATTATATGGTTGTGATTAATCTAACTAATTTAATAAAAAGTGGTATTAGATATTCAATTTGGGAAAGTTTCTATGGTGTATTTTTTCAAAGCACTGACAAGCCAAAAAAATATAACTTTTGATCTAGGGAGAATTGAATTTTTCATCACCAAAGTTTTGTTCATGCTGGAAATTTTTTAACCTTGTGTAAATTACCATTAAATTTATTTGTCTCTATGAAATGATGGAAATGGTATATTATACCAGTAGAATTTTTTAGGCCAAAATTTTCACCCTTATACATAATCATAGTAGTTATATTCATGTCAACAAGATTATCACAATAATGTATTCCACCAGTTAATATTTTTTCTGTTGAAACCCTCATATGGTTTATGTATGGCTAACCTAAATACTCATGGATGTGGGAAAAGGAAAGACACTACAAAAATTCCTCACAAGGATGACATGGAGTCTGGAACTTCTAATATATGTATTTTAGAGGTAGTTCAACAACATAAGTCAGAGTTGGAGTGCATGGTAAAACAATATGATTTTTATATAGTTCAAGGGGACATTAGAGGATTTAGAGGGGAACTAGATAGCGTGATTGATTAATTGGAAAAAATATCTAGGTAATTGGCCAACATATCAGCTTAGCCACTAAAAATAACCCTCCATGACTTTAGTTTTGTTCTCCTCCTCTAAATAATACCAATACTAATTTTGACGCTAAGCTGATATTACTAAAAGTGGACCTTTACAAGTTTGATGGTAATGATATACTCACCTACCTCACTCAAATTAAAAAAATTATTTGATCTACATCATAATTTATGTTCCTAAAAAGTGGTTTTGGCATCTTGTACTTGAGCCATTCATTTGGTATCATTAGTTGTGTAATCAAAAGAAAAATAATGGTGTCCCAGTTTTATGGTCGATATTTTTTGAGGTGTTTTTATGTCACTACCACAATAATTTATTTAAAAATTATGTTAGTTAGCTATCTATATTGTACCAAAATGATATTGTCAATAATTACATTTATGAATTTTTGAATCTCTCTGTACATGTGGTAGACATCAATGAGAAAATCTAACTAACATATTTTTAGGTGGCCTAGAATATAGTATCCAATTAGAGGTTCTCACATTTCATCCCTATAATATATCTGAGGCCATCCCAGGGCCATGAATGCCTGAGTAAAAATAGATTATCAAAAGAAGACCTTTCACCAATGTCTATGAATACACCTTATTTACACCATTATTTTAGCAACCTACTAGATTGACACATCAGCAAGTAGAATAAAAACATGGATAAGGTTTAAGTTTTGGCTATTATATCAAATGGATAAATGGATATTGATGTGTTTAAGATACATTGTTTTACATTCATGGATCTAATAAGGAGGAAGAATATTTAGAGGTTTCATGTGATGGATTGGAAGAAGCTGAGGATGAATCTAAAGATTATCAACCTACTATTTTCTATCATGCACTTCTAGGCATTAGTACTCCTTAAACCCTTAAGTTGGTGGTTCCTAAAGAAACATAAGGTGACTATGTTAATTGACCATGGGAGTACACATAAATTCATCAATAGTAGGTTGGCTACTTATTTGAATTATTTCATTTTCCCACCTCTAAACTTTCATTTCATGATTGTAGATGGTGGTATGATTAACTATTCTATAAAATACCATAGCATTAACCTTTCTATGGGAGACTATTTTTAATATTCCCCTATATTTGATATTCCCATGGAAGGATTTGATATTATTATTATAGTGTAGGGGCTCACCACATTGGGCACTATTGAGATGATTTTTGAATAACTATTCATGAGGTTCCATTCGAAATTCAAGACCTTTGAGCTACATATACTACATGCTAAATCTCCATAACTGGTTAGTTTCCACCAAATGATGAATATTCTTATAAAAGGTGCAAAATGTTTTATGGAATGCTTATTTCCCATGTAAGTTCAACAAAAATAGGAGTATACACATTCTAATTTTCAAAGGGTGCTAAATGACCATTCTATTTTTTTGGTGACATGTCAAAAGGACTTCATCCAAGTCTTGCACATGAACGTACCATTAGACTCATTTTAGGAATTACAACACCCAACATCAGACCCAACATGTATCCCTATACCCAAAAGAGTAATCCAACAATATCAAAGGGAATATTCCTCCATGGTGTTCATGGTGCAGAAGAACGATGATAGTCAAAGGATGTCCCCAAAATATAGATAACTTAAAATGTATGGCATCAAAAATAAGTTTCCTATTCTATTAATTAATTATTTTATAGATGAATTATGTGATGATATTTATTTTACCAAGTTATACCTTAACTCTGGGTATCATCATATTCACATCCATGATGAGAACATACTTAAAATAACTTTTAGATCTCAAAATGGGCATTATGAATTTATTGTCATGCTTTTTGGGCTCAAAAATGTACTGTCTACATTTTAGAGTTTGATGAATAATATTTATAAGTGGTATTTGAGAAATTTTGTGTTAGTTTTTTTGGATTATATCCTAGTATACAAAAAAATTGATAAGACCATTTAAATCATGTGAAAGAAGTGTTGTCAGTTCTAGAAAAACATCATATTTATGTCAAACCTTCCAAATGTGATTTTTGTGTTGAAGAGGTGGAGTAATTGGGTAATATTATTTAATATGAAGGATTGAAATTTGATCCTAAAAAAATCTAAATGATGATATAGTGGCATGTTCCCAAGACTCTCAAGAACCTCTGATGATTTATGGGGCTAAGTGGTTACTATCCCAAGTTTACAAAAAATTATGGTAGAATTGCATCCCCACTCACCTATTTATTGAACAAGGACACCTTCCATTGAATATATACACATATAAATGTGTTTCAATTGTTGAAAATTATTATGTGTATAACTCTATTTCTAACTACTCTTAATTTTTATAAAACTTTTATTTTGGAGTGTGACACATCGAGATATATCATAGAGGATGTAATCATGTAATAAAGAAAACCATTGTAATTTAAAAGCTATGAAATGAAGGAAATAATAGGATAAAATTAATATATGAGAAAGATATGATCATTATTCTTCATGAATTTAAGTAATGGATAAATTATCTAATCATGATAGCCTCAAATATGTTATGGAATAATGATTGTCATCTAAATAAAAATAGAAATAGGTGACTAAAATGTTAGGATATGAATTTTAAATAGTGTATAATAAAGGAAAAGACAATGTGGTGATATATTCCCTCTCTCAATGGGATGAATTAGTTGAGTCATTATTATGCACTATGACCATGTGGAAAAATAATTGGCTAGAGGAAACAAGATCAGAATGGGATACTAACAGTGATAAAATGGATTTAATTAAATATATTTAGTAGGGTTCTAGTGAATAGGAAAAATTTACATGAAAATGGATCACATTATGGTATAAATATATATTATACATATACAAGCATTCACTTCATGCCTCTCCATTAGAGGTCACTCCTCATTTTTGAAAACATATCATATAATCAATAAGGATTTATTTTAAAAAGGCCTCAAGGTAGATGTCTAGAAACATGTAGATAAATTCATGGTATGTCAAAAAATTAAAGGTGAAACTATTAAGACCTTAGGCCTTTTGTAACTTTTATCTATCCCTAGCTAGAGTTGGGAAGAAGTGTCTATAGACTTCATTATGGGGATATCACAGTCTAAGGGTTAAAATGCTAAAAATTTAGTTTTGGGTTGACTCACAAAATATAGTCATTTTTTCCTAGATATATACATTTATTGCTACTATAATAATTTCAGATTTTCTCAATATAGTTAAAAAATTGCATGCTACTCCAAATTCATTGTAAGTGACCAAGATCCCATATTTACTAGTAATTTTTGGACTAAATAGTATGCATGTTTGGGCATCCAATTGTATCATATCTCATCCTATCATCCTTAATTTGATGTATAAATATAGGTAGTCAATAAATGTCTTGAAGGGTATCCTTAATGTTTTATTTCTAACAAATAGGATAAATGGGTTCATTAGTTACCACTTGTTAAATGGTGGTATAACACTTATTTTTACACATTTTCCAAGATGTATTCCTAAATAAAATTGTATGGGTATTACCTCCCATCCACCAATTAAACATTGAAAATGCATCCTAAGGTTTTAGTTGTTAAGGAACATATTCACCATCAACAGAAGGTGGTAGTTAGTTTTCAAGAGAATCTAAGAATGGCACAAAAAAATGAGGAAACATGGAGATCAACACTATAGTGAAAAGCATTTTGACATAGGAGATCAGGTATTTATGTGTTTATAACCATATACTTATATGTATGTAATTAAAAAAAATGATAAAAAGCTCTCACTTAAGTATTATGGCCCTTATCAGATCATAAAAAAAATTTGTAGTGTGGCTTACAAGCTAGAACCACCCCAAACTACTCACATACATCTGATATTCCATGTATCTTGCTTGAATAAATTAATTGGACACAAAATTTCCATTAAAACATAGTTACCTAAATTAAATGAATATGGTCAAGTCATTTAGGATCATGAAGAGATCTTTCACATGCACACTAAGCAATCACAGACCAGAGATATTAAGTAGTATTTGATCAAATGGAAGAACTTACATTCAAAATGTGTAACATAGGAGAATGAATCATCATTATAGAAACATATTAGTTTGATTCAACATTTAATATAACTTTAGTTTTAATGGGAGTGGCATGATATACCCTTAATATATAGTGTGTATAGGGATATGTGTAGCCAACTTGTGGCTTACACACCTTCATATTAGCTTATTTAATTTCTTGATGTTACTAGTATGGTCAGCCTATGGAATAAACATGGATAATTAGAGTATATATAGTAGGTATTCATTAGTATTTTATCATCATATTATGAATTATGTTCTTATTTCATTGTTGTGGAGGTTTCCCCCTTGAAGTGGTTAAGTCATAATATTTGAGTATTTTACTCTTTGACCATTGGATCTACTTATTTTGATCTTAATTATATGATATACAATTCTATTATTTAAAATCATCTAAGTAATTTCCTTCTAATGTGTGTGTGTGTGTGGGCTCTCTCTCTCTCTGTATATATATATATATATATATATATATATATATATATATATATATATATATATATATATATATATATATATATATATATATATATATATATAGAGAGAGAGAGAGAGAGAGAGCTGACATTTCATTACAACTGATACATGTCTCTTATAATTTTAGGGTTAAATGATATCCACACATCCATAGTGATTATAAAAATAATATGTCCCAGAAAAGGCTAGGAATATTCACTTAAACTTTATTTCAACATGATATCAAACTTCATGTCATAATTTATGATCACACACACACACACACACACACACACACACACACACACACACACACACACACACACACATGTATATGTGTATTTGTATCTATATGTATCTGCATATATACATTTATACACATACACTTATACATACACATATACATGTATAAATGCATACATACATATATATAGACATAGAAATAGACATACAAGAATTACTAATGCCACTATTAGTTTGGGTTATTATTACATCAACCAGACCTATACACCCTTATGTAAAATTTAAAATATATCCATATAAATATTATGGTTCTAATTCAATCAAATAAATATTTTTATAATATTTTTTCCGTCATGGAATATGGTTCTCCATAATATATTAAGATTAATGAAAATGTAGTTAGGATTAATGGAAAGAATGCTCAAAAGGAAGTGATGAATGGTTGTATATGGGAGATCGATATCAATATTTTGGTATGTTATCCTTATTTTCTTATTAATTGTGATATAATAGTTGGAGAGGCTATAGTTTTGAAGGAAAATTGATTATATAGGTGATCTATGGGATCTTCTTGTAATATAGCTATGAAATATTTAAAAATTCCTAGGGTTATAATTAGGGTTTGTAATGATGGAAACACTATTTAAATGATGAAGGCATCGATATATTCTTTAATGGAAAGTAGTGTGGTAAGGTTACCCAAAAGAGAATGGATTTTAATTAAAATTGAGTTGCATGAGGGGGAGGAAAATCATGTATTTGTAGTAGGGATGGATTTTAGATCCAAAGATAAGCAACTAATTAGGTTATCTAGTGAAGCATTGTAACAAAATCTAGATGAGAAATAGAAGCATGGTTATGATCCAAGACTAAGACCAGGTGAGGAAAATTAAGGAAAATATAAACCTATACTTCCTAATAATGTGATGTAATATTCAAAGGTTGGAAATAAAATAGAACATTTCCATCCATCAAAAAGTTATCCTATGGTTTCCTTTTCAAAGTAAAAACTTAAACAGGTAATAGATCAGTATGTTTGGCTTTAAATAATAGGCATGATACATTAATTTAATGGGATATGGCCTTTTATTATAGATATATACCAATGGATCTCCAATCATTGAAGTGTTTTGATATAATGTATAATTGAAACTTGTCCATGTGACAAAGGAATCTTTATTGTCACTTTTTATCAAGAGGAGGACAAGGATGTAATTGATGAATAATCAGAGTTGTGTAAAATATATGTTAAACATATTATTTTGATAAATAACTTGTATCCTATATTCAAAACTCTCATAGGATATTTTAATTTTATATCGACCTAGATTTAATTACATCATTTACCCCTTTAGCTTTAGGATACTTCTTTATTTAACATTATAAGAAACCCATTGGGTGAATGTTATGATGTGGGTCCCATAAAAAAATATATGGGGCATACAACCTATGCCATAAAACTTTTTAATCTAGATATTAATAAGGAGCTTCTTGCACATGTTTAATTACAAGGGACTAAAAATGGTTAAAAACTATCAACTATGAAGATTTACAATTTAGATGTCATAAATGATTTTTAATGTGAAATTTAATTAATAAATTTCCTTACCTTAAAATAAATAAAGGAATTTCTTGGTGTAAGGATGATAATTTTGAATATCTAATAGCTTAATTAGACAAAGAATCTAATAATGTAGATGTGAGTCAAGCTCTAGTGTCTCGATTGCTAGATTTTATAGATAAAAAAAAGAATGTTATACCTATTAATGAGGATTATATACTAGAGGAAATAAGGGATTATATATATAAGGAAAAATGTTAATAAAATGAATTTTTTTTCTCATTTATCTATTGATAACTTTTTATCTTCATATTCATTTGAGATCATTATTCCTATATCCCCTCATTTGGCTTATGGGGAGATTAGATGATGATTATAAAATTTGACATGTCACTTTAATACGAACCTCAAACCATTGAATATGACCCTTTGACATAGGAAATATAATTATTTATAAGGGATTTATTTTTATGTTTTCATTTTAGTATTGTTGTTAGCTTGCATTGAGTTTACAACCTCTGTACAACTTGTCTCGTCTACTGTTAAAAGAGGTATATATTTTTTGATTAAATGTTACTTATTTTTTTTCCATTTTATAATCTATTGGACCCTTATAAAACCCTAACATCACCAATATCAAAAAAATAATTACCTATGAATATAACATCAATTAAGACCATTCTATTGAAATGAAATGTTGATATGAGATAGTTGGTTTGAAAATAAATATAATAAACCAAAATAAGGTAAAACAATAAGACTAAAATGTACTCTCTATACTAGTATGAAAATAAATTTTTTCGTAAATGAAAAAAATAATTTATTTTTTCATATTATATTATATAAAAAATAGCACATTGTTTAGAGAGAGATACCAAAAAGTCTTTCCTAGAGTCTTGTAGAGGATATTGAGATGTATTTACTTTTATAGATGCAATTAAATCTATCGATATTTTCTAAAAGAATAAATGATTTGATTGAGATAGGAAGCTATTTCCAAAACGAATCATGAATAACTCATAAATCCATCTAAAAACTTTTAAAAGGGATTAACTAAAAAAACATAAAAATGATTAAACAATATGTAAATGTTAGTGTATGGGTCTCCTCACCAAATTTATTAAAATTAAACAAATTATACTTATAAAAATTATAATAACCCAATAATAATTTCAAGATATCCCAAAATTTAGGTGAATAGGAAAATGATAAGATAAGTCTCTATTATAATGATATCATGACACTTAATCCAATAAAAAGGGTTTTGAGAAGAATAAACTACCTTAGACAAAATGCCCTTTCTCAAACCATACAATATATAATTTAAAATCAAATATATGGTTTTTTCCTTTAAATTATTAATACAAAATGAAGAATCATTCCCATAATTAGAAGACCCTTATGACATTATTATATAAAATAAGGAGAATAATATAAAAATGATAACATTAAGTTATTTGAAACTAATGTTTTTTGGAAAATTATTAAAAATAACAAAGTTTAACAAGAAAATAAAGGGTTAGATATAAATAATACCTCCAAGAGGAATTAGGGTCTAAAACTTGTTGTGAAGAGAAGTCTAGTGACTAAAATTAGGATTTTAAAAATGGATTTAGGCCTATAAAATAGTGTTGGGAAGAAGAAACTAGAGGGGTGCCACTCATATATAACTTAAGGTGGTCTTGTCAAATTAAATTGATGAAAATTAGGGTTTATGGGTTCTCTATGCCTTCATATACAAATCTTGTATCTGGTGCTAGAGATTATGATCACTTGTAGAGATGATAATGTAATTGATTTTCTTGTAAAACCTTTGCTCCCTCACATGTAAAGACTAATTAAAATCAATAGGTAAAAATGAGTTAATGGTTATTTTTTTGTGATACCTCAACACACCAAGTGTTAATAGATGGATACATATCAATATTCCTAAGAGGGATCAAAGTTGATAGAGTTATCCCATGTTATGATCATGTGTTAATAATTGGTGAAATATATTAGATGTTGGTATAATAGTGATGTGATTAAGTGACTCAAATATGAATTTTAACATATAAAATGTAGTTATACTTAATATTTGGGATACTATGCATTTATTCAATTATAATTGGAATAAATTGGTATTTTTGTGTCAACGTCCAAGTGTGATTCCAATAATTTTTAGTGTAGAAGCCCCCTCATTGTAATAATGTTTTTAAAATATTTTATATAGTCATGTCATTGGAAATAATTTTAATGGGGATCAATTTGGGAATTGGGTTAAACTTATTATATCTTTGAATCTGGAAAATTAGCCACTATTTAGTAGGAAGATAAGAGAGGGGGTAAGGGGACTAGATTAGTGCACTCTTGTCCTATAAGGTATCCCTATACAACATTTAATTTTACCATTTTAATGGTTTTGTAGGGCTTGAAATGTGTTTAAGGTTAATAAGGATAATTCTAAGTTCTTTTGGGGGTCATATATTATCTTACAAGAGTGTGTAACATAGTTAAAAGTGATCAAAATTGGCCATAAGATATGTCTAAATCTATGTGTGTGAAAGAGTGGTCACAAGTTCATGAATTTAGCTTAATTTTTAATTTTACACTTTTATATTTTCCCTATTTTTCTCTATTATTGTATTAAATAAAAACTAATAGAGTAAAATGTAAAATATTATGTACCTAAACATACCTATAGGAATGTCCCTGATGTAGGAAACAATGCTAAACTACGTTCCATCTAAACATGAAATGAAACATATGTAAAATCATTACTTGATTAATATGAATATCAAGAAGTAAAAGATAAAAATTTAGAGAGTGACAAGGAACATATACACCTGATTGAGTACACGAACTATTTTGCTTTTTCTAGTGAAAAAATGGTTGACTATGACATGTAGTGCATTTGTATTAACATTGAATAGCTTGGATTATACTATGAATACCCCAATATTCATCAATCATTTGCTATTCTTAAGAACTTAAGTGTGCTTAAATCCATAATCATCATCCTAGATTAGTTGAGTAGCTTGGTATCCCTATATGAATCATGATATATATTTAGTGTAATAACTAGTGTGGATATTAGTGAAAAACCCGGTATAGTTACTAGTGTAAAAAGTGAACCAACAACCACTTATGGAATAAGTTTTAATTCTAGTGCAAAAATATTTCAATTATTAAGTATAATCTAGGTCTGGTATATACAATGTGAAGAATAATAAGAATTGCTATTCCATCTATGATATTGGTGTAATAAGGAAGAAATGTGCCATGCACATTCCCCCAATAGATAACTAGTTCATATATATTATGAGAATAAACCTATGTGCCAAGTTGGAACAACTTTTCACACATTATTTTCCCCAAATTGATTAAATATAAGATAAACTATGCAATTCTAAGTAATTCTTGAAACTAATACTATGAAACTATTCAGTGTTGATCTAACTAAACTCATGTTCTAAGAAATTTTTGAAATACCTATTTATTTTGAAATTTGGAAAAGAACACTTTGAAGGACTTTAAATCAATGCTCTCATGTCTAGTATTGTCCAACTATCTAAAGTGGCTTTCTGTGTGTTTTCAAATCCCAAAACTGTGTCAACTATGTAACCACTATTAAATCTTGTCTATATAATGATATAGGAAGGTCAAGTCTGTAACAAAAACCTTTGTGAATTCCCCATCTTTTGAGGTGAGTTATTGAGATTTCATAACAAATTAATTCAAAATAAAATGTTATGCAATAGGTTTTTATGATGTAAAAAATATAAATCTAAATAATATTGACATCATAAAAAAGCACAAAAATATTATATATGTACACTTAGCATAGAAATAATGTAAGAGGAATGTGAAAAAATAATTCACAAGAAGTGTTTCTAGATATATGTGAAAATGAAACACATAAATAATTACACAACTAAGCAAATAATATTTAATAGAAACACTTAGGGAGGAATACGCTATCGTCATAATGCTATTTCAAGTTGTTGGGTACATGATGTCTATCATGGATTCCAAATATGAGTAAATAAGTAGTCAAAGTTTCATATCCATGATGCACACAATCAAATAATTCACACACAACACCAAAAACACATGATATAAGGCCAAAGGGACACACATAAGGAGCATGTTTAAATTTCACTCATTTGAATAGAATACATATATAAAGGCATGTTTAAATTAAGTCACATGCATATGAATAAATAATGGAGTCCTAGAGCCACATATAAGGACATATACAAATGTCTACACATGTTTATAGAACACACACACAAGGATCTGTTCGAATTTCAGCAAATACATAAAATGAGAGATAGAAAAGCTTAGAGTAACTTGGAAATAACATACTCAAATATCCTCTAAGAAAACATAGAAGTACATATAATATATAAAGCTAGGAAAATTAGTTTAAAAAGAATGAGTGATTATTTATTACAATTAACAAGAGATAACTTGTAATCAAAGAAATATTCAATAAATAAGATAAGTAATATTATATGAAAATTTTAGTGAGTGGGTAATATCATAATATGGAATAAAATGTATATTACTAAGTGCATGAGTAAGATAATGTGAGAAAAATAAAAAACTTATGTTTACCATGCCACTAGTGATCTAGTTGATGAATGCACATGTTGAAGGAAGCCTATGTGAAATATAGAACTAGGTGGTGATAATATGATCTCACTAATACAATAGTATTGTGAGGGACACTATATCACTATGATCTTATCCTCTATATCTCTTCTATCTGAATATAGTTTGAGTGTGTAATAGTGAAATTACTATTAACCCATTATAGAAATGATTTCTTGTGTAATTTATAGTCACTCATATACACTGGGAAAGCATGTATGATATAAAAATAGATAAAACAAACATATAATAATTTGAATAATTAAAATAATCTATTAAAAAGTAAATATAATCATGTATAGGGAATAGTTTTTATTGTTTTGTGCAATATAATATTATTTTCATATCTGTGCATATATATGAATTGATAAATAGAAAGAAGGATACTAACTAATGACTCCCTCAATATTATTACCATTAATAAATCCTACATTGAATAAAATAATCGAGATCTATTAAAAATTAATATCATCATGCAATTCCATAGGTTCTCTAGCATTTCCATATTCGTATTCTGCGTAATCAATATCATTAGGATCATAACAGTCTAGATTATCATAATCATCATCTAGATTTTGAACTTGTGAAATGACACTCTTGTCTTGTATTTTATCTTCATATAAATAATTAAATCCCCCATACTATGTTATTGACCTTTCAGATTTCTCCTTTGTAATGTGTATTGTGTCATGTGCCTTTAGTGACATGTCATTTCTTGTATCTATTTGTATGCTAGTTGAAAGTATGATTTATTTTATATGATATATCTATACAAATGTTCCTTGTTTGGATAAATATGTCAGGTTTACTTCATTCCAAAATTATATGGAACCTTTGATTATGTCAATTATATCTCCTTTTAATTTTAACTATGACTCTTCATGCACAACGTTATAGGAACATAAATTTGTAACTACAAAAAATGCAGCATATTGTTGTGTCAAAAAAAAATAAAATTTTAACTTAATTTATCCCATACATATTTTATATTCATTATTTTGATCTAAGTGTTGCTTATTATTACCAAAAAATATAATAAATGACATATAACCAAAATTGATGTCTTAATATTCCTTAACCTTAACATCTCTAAATTATTTACCATTTATGTACGTAGTAATAGTGAAAGGATCTTGATATGAGTAAAGGCTTTAAATTTCCCACATTATGACCACATTTTAAACTATATATTTTGTAGGTGTTTCATTCTTTGGATACTCTTTTGTTATAAAACCTCTTTTAAGAATGATTTTTTGCTTATGTTGAATTTCATTTGACTACTTTGCTTTTTGTAATGTCACATTTTCTTGATGTAGCCTTTTCTTTGCAAAATTTCCCTATGTGCTCTTTTATATCTTATTTATTATTTACTATTGCTTGATCTAACCTATCTTGTTGAATATTTTCATGTTTTAATTGTGACTTCTAAACATTTTCTTTCTTTGAATTATCCTTTGGTAAGAATTTTTGTAATAATTTTGATTTTATCACTTATGATTTAGGAGATGCACTCATAAGGTGAGTGGGTTGCTAAAGTGATATGTTAATGATAGGATTCATAACTGTCAATTATATTGAGTATTTTATGGTTCAAACCCAATCAATGATTTGTATGATGCCCATGAATTATGTTATATGAACATTAATATCTTAATATCCTTAGAGGATGTATATGAGGTAGTTTTATTAGCGTATTCTAATCATTGCCTTTACAAAATAACATAAACTCATATTATCCATTTACATATTTTTTGAATCATTTATTATTGATATATTATATTTTAGTTTCTCATTTTGATATTAAATCTTGTTAGGTACAACATTTATAGATGGAGATGCACAAAAATAATTAATACTAACATATTTTGGATTCTTTGCATATGTAATATAATGTTCGAATAATGTGATTTTTTCACTAAAAATATAATTTTTATTTTGAAACTTTGTTATTAACTATACCAGAGTGATGATGTGATCCTTTAGAGCCTCACAAACAAAAACCCTTGGTTATCTAGATTAAACATGTATGCATACACCCTAAAAAGGATATGTGGGAGGTAGAGGGGTTTGAGGAAGGATAGGTTGACTAGCTTAATTTTGAATTATAGTATAAATTACCTTACCTCTTTCTATAGTGATAACATTAACTTAATTATACAAAAAGTATCTATAATAACCTTGAGGGTTAGGAGGAGAAGGAGGAAGAGATTCTTGTCTATCCATATAATTTGAAACTAAAACCTAGAAAATTGTTTTTATAAAAGAATATACCACCTATGAAAATTAAAAAAAATAAGTGAAAAATAGTGATCTAACTACTATAAACATTTATAGTTATTTTTTGACAACATTCAAACAATGAACAAGTTCACCAATATATTTTTATTAAATTTGGGATTTTGTGTGAAAACTTTAGATGATAACACTAACGTGTAAAATTAGTAGAATAATATAAAAATGATAAAATTCATTTATTTATATGTAATTTATTCTATAAACTTACTAAAAATATCAATGTTTAAATATAAAATAAGTACTTATCATGAAATTATGCCTTTGGGAAGAATTAGGGTCTAAAAATTACTATGTAGAGATGTCTAGTGATTGGAATAAAGAACTCAGAACTAGATCTAGTCTTGGATAATAGCTCTTGGAAGAGGAAACTAGAGTGGTGGTCCTAATGTATAATATAGGGAACACATGTCCACTTTAAATGAGTAAAATAAAGGTTTGTGGGTTCTCTTTACCTTCATCTATAGAGTGTATACATGGTGTTGGAGCTTATGGTCACTTACACAGACGACCATGTAATTAATTTTACTTCAAAAACCTAGATCCTAGACTTGTGAATACTATATAAAATTATTGGGTAAAAAATACTTAGTAGTTGATTTTGGACAAGACCTCAACACCCTATGTGTGAAGTGTTTCCTACGTACCAATACTCCAAAGAGGGATCAAACTTCGTATAGTTCTCCCATGCTACATTATTGTATGAATAATGGATGAGATATGTTATATGTTGGTGAAATAATTATGTGAGTAATTTACTTAACCATGAATTGTGATGTATAAAATGTATTCAAACATTAACTTTGTGATACTAACATTGTTTGCAATCAAAATTAGGAAAAATTGGTATTCTTCTCTCAATGTGAAAGTGTGACTCTATTATTTTTCAGTTTGTAAGACCTCTCCTTGAAAAATTGTTTGAAAAGCTTTATATAGTCATATTATTAAAAATCATTTGAATTGGGATCATTAGGGATGTTGGGATGACCTTCTTATATTTGAATTTGGAAAATTATCTATTATTTAGTAGGAAGATAGAAGGGGGGAAGGACACTAGAGAATTGCACTCTTGTTCCTTAGGTCACTCTCATCTAGTAGGTCAATTTATCATGTTGAGGGTTTGGAATGTCCTAAAATATGTCTAAGGTTAATAAAGATATTGATAACTTCATTTAATGGTCGTATATCAATTTATAAGTGTGTGCAAAGTGGTCAAAATTTGCCAAAATTTACCCTAAAATAGGTCTAGAGCTAAGTTTGTAAAAAACTAGTCACAAGTACATGATTATATATTAAATATTAATTTTACATGTCTAAATTTATAAGATTTTGATGATAAAACCTAATTGGAATAATTAAATCATGCCTTTCTAGACATATATATAAGTCGTCGACAAAAAATAAATAATTTTATTGGGTTGTGTATGTATTTGGTAGGCATTAATAATTATGAACAAACCATATGCTCATTAAAATAGAAAAAATATGATCCTAATATTTCTTATCTAAATCTAAACTTATTTAATTTCTAGGAAACATAAAAGGACATAAACAATGTTTTGTTCACAATAAAATAATGATTCCATTTCATGTAAAAATATAATAATATAACAATAATGTAAACATAGTAGATTATTTTTGTTATTCAAAGTAAAAATCCTACATTGATTTGATGTTAAACCTGACTAGAACTTTTCAATGTAGTTTAGCCCTAAAACTCTTTATCTAAAATTATTATTTTGATTTATAAATTTACTATGTTTGAAATCTTCAAGTAGTCTAATATCAAACATTATCTCATAGATGACAATCTCATATATATATTATAATTTTAATAGGTTATTAATATCACCATTAGTTTGGTTAATAGCACATCAAACAACCCTATACATCCTTACTTAAACATTAAGACCTAGCGAAATAAATAATATGATGTCTAATGTAATTAAAATATATTCATAGAATAGACTTTCCATTATAACACAATGTACACAAACTATTGATTTGATTTATTGATGACTCTCCTTTATATATTTAAAAAGAATAGTATGAATTCATGATAAAATAACTATGATACTTTGTAATAAGATGTCAAGGTTTCTATATTAACCAAAATGTATAAAATTATATCTTCTTAAAATGTGAATGATATAAAGGAATTATAATTCTTTCACTTAATGTTTGTATGGTTATTACACTACCATAAGGTGTCATGTAGTGATAATATTTATACAACTAAAATACATAAATATTATTAAATTATCTGCACCCTCTATTTGTAACTAGTACATCTATATTTTCTTCCACTTCAAATAATTTTTTTTTTAATTGTCAGTGAATTTTATTTAAAAAAATACTTAAACATGTTCCACCCAAATAAATATATTTTCACACTAACACATTATCTCATCTAATTTTTTTAGTTGTGCATGGTAGCTATCATGAAGTGTTAAATATTTTAGGGTATTAACACTAGTAAATGGTAACGTAACGGATTTGAGGTTGACCACTTTTCTATACCATAGTGAACATAAAATATATTTATCATTGTACTTACACATAAGAATTTTAATTGTGTTACACATTTGATGACAATAACTTGTTAGTTCAGTTGAATTTTTTTGAAATATTATCTTTTGGATATAAATTGTGTGGGGTGAAGCTTCTACTCTTATTATTTTTATTTTAATATAAAAACTTATTGGTAACTTGCCAATTTGATTTTTCCTTTTTCTTCTTGATAGTGATCAATTTATGAGCATCTTATCTAACCAATACATTTCTATATTATCATCATAGAGTAAACTTTCATATCTATTTTAATATCATATCTAACAAGTAACTTTAAAAATTGGTTTTAGTCACTCAAAATATGTTGTTTTAAATTTTTGAAATATTTGACACGCTTAATATAATTGACTAGATATGTACATTATAAATGGATAAAATGAGAAAAATTTGACAAAATATAACAATGCTTATGGAAGGTGTACTTTTGGTCCATATTAGAAGATTTATTCTATGGAGGTAAGTTGTTGAGTTTTAAGTAATGGTTAGCTTCCTCTTAGTTATGATATTATCAATCCACTAGACCCTATTAAAGATGGTTGGGTGACACTTGATCCTCTTTTATTTGAGTTTTATTATCATAATGTGTAACCTAAAAGGACAATCCATGATTTCCTTCTTCTAGGGTTGAGACTTATTCCTAATGAATTATAATTTATTAATATATTTGTAGTAGGTATCTACTATAATTAGTTGAACCTAATTATTTTCATAAAGCAACATGTAGCTAGTGAAGGTTGAGATCTTTTTTATTTTAACATAAGGTTAGAAATTTTAGCATTTTAATAAATATAAAACATAATGGTTTATTATATTTATATTGGTTAAAATAGGTTGACTTGAATAATTTTATGGGGAAATTGTTGTAAATTAGATTAATAAAATAAAAAATACATGCACTATCCAATACAATTGAAGCAATCTAAAAACAGAAACATGGATTATAGTTTATTTTATTTATCATGTGAAATGATTCTATTATTACAAAATTAGATGAAATAAATATGTGTGTCCTAATGGTATTTGGATCTTGAATGAAGGGGTGACACATTGCCAGTTGCGGTTGGGAATTGATTTGTAGTTTATATCATTCATTTAGATCCATTGATGTGTTACTTAGGTACATATGACATGATATTATAGGCTTTTTAATCTAATACATACTTCATTATGAGTTAGTTGAGGCCTTTGGTGGCCATCATTTCATCTTTGTATTAGTCAACATGGCACCTCTTCATTCGATTAGGTTCTCTTAGGCCCTAACATATCTAATAGGTCTGGTGGAATTGTCATAATTATAACTAGCAACGTGTTACCTATTCATTTAGCCTAGTTCTCTTGGGCCCTAACATCTCTAATAGGTCCAGGGGATTGGCCACACATAAAATTAGAAATATGGCACCTCTTTATTTGTTTGGGATCTTTGCAACTATGACATCTCTACCAGATCTTGGAGAATGGCCAAATTTATAACTGATAACATGGCACCTCTTCATTTATTAGATATTTCATCATCTCTAACATCTTTGGCAAGTCTGAGGGACTATCCAAATTGATAACTGGTGACATATTACCTCTTTATTTGATTGACCTCTCCCACATCTCTAACAGGTCTAGGGGATTAAATGGAATGATAGTAGAAGATGTGGTACTTCTTCATTTAGTTAAGATTTCTTGGGTCCTAACATCTCTAATAGGTTTGATGGACTGGTGACACTTACAACTATCAACTTGGTACCTCTTTACTCAACTAGGCTACATCTCTAACAGGTTTAGGAGGGTGGTCATACTAATAACTAACAACCTAGTGCTTCTTCATTCATTCAAGCTTTCCTAGACTCTGAACATTTTGATAGATCTGGGGGACTCAATAGACTAATAACTTTCAATGTGGCACCTTTTCATTTGGTTGGGTTCTTTAGGGCCCTGAAATCTATGACAGGTTTGGGGGACTAGACACACTCACAACAGCCAACAGGTCATCTCTTCATTTGAACAAGCTCTACCAATACCTTAAAATTTTTATAGGTGTTTATTCTAATCAATTAAACCTAATACTATTATTAGTACATTTATAACATCGTGGTAGTGTTGATCAATAGGTTAAACTATTTACATGCAATGAAAGTTAAGTAGTTTTTGAATTTAACAATGGGTTTGAAACATTTCAATGTGAACATTAATATGGGATAATGAAAAATTCCTCTATTCAAATATAGATATTTGTATGCTAGGGGAAAAAATGAAAGGACACTAAAAAAATAATTTATAATAATAATTTGTGGCACATGCATTCGCTATTATAGTATTAATAAAAATAATTTCTTGCATATGTGGTTAATTTTAAAGTATAAATAAAAAATATTTATATTAGTTAGAAAAATTAAGACTATATGTTGCATTTTGATGTGAACATTAGTCTGGGAAACTATAGACTTCCTCTATAAAATATAGTTTTTTGTATTGTAAGGGGAAAAAATATAGAGACATTTACTATTATAGTAATAATTTATAAAATTAATTTGTGGCACATGAATTTACTATTATAGTAATATTCAAATTAATTACTCTCACAAGTGGTTAATTTAAAAGTATTAATAAAAAATATTTTTATTGGCTAGTAAAATCAAGACTATTTATTACATTTCGATGTGAACATTAATCTCAAAAAATGTAGAATTCTTGTATTGATATATGGGATTTTTTATGGTAGGAAAAACATTGGGAAATTTGAAAAATAATTTATAATAATAATTTATAGTACATAAAAATACTAATTAAAATAATCACTTGCACATGCGATTACTTTTAAAGTATTAAAAAAAATGTTTGTATTAGTTGGAAAACTATATATATATATATATATATATATATATATATATATATATATATATATATATATATATATATATATATATATATATATATATATATATATATATATTAATTTCAAGTGATACTATAGAGGTGTTAATCGAAACATGAAGGGGGATAAAAGTTTTTATTTAATAATACATTATTCTTTCATTTATATTTATTTTTAAGCATACGACTTTATATGACAAAAAAGGGGAATCAATTTCAATGTGAAAAAATTTGGGTTGTTTTTTTTCCAATTTACAACGTTTATGTGACTTTCTATGGAACAAGGGTGGAGTTGAAAAAGTATGTAATAAAAATGTTTTGATTGTCAAAATTGCTTATTGACATCTTTCTATTGAGGGATTGATGAAAAAAATGAAAACAAACATATACATGTGAATATTAGTTAATTCTAGATTTTGAGATTAAGATTATTAGGTTTCAAATTATACATAGATATTTATGATCTTGGGTTTTTTTTCATATGTTATGATTTTATTTTTATTTGTAAGCATTTGATTTTAGGTGATTTGGTTTGTGGTTGTGTTTTATTTTCATCAATATTCTCTAGGTTTGATCAAAAATGGAAGATGAAATTTTTATATCATATTTAAAGTGCTTATCTATGGTAGGTTTAGTCATTTTATTTCTCACAAATCTTATCTACAATCGCTTTTAGTTCAGTTCAAGTTTTTATTACAGTTTCAAATGTAGTGTTAGTGTTATTTTTATCAAGGATCCTCGATAGGTTATCAAATTGATTTGATACATTTTAATTAGTTTTGGTTTAGTCTTTCCATTAACCTAGCAATCAATAATTAGAATTATTTGTGATTTGTGTTTTCCATGAGCTTAAGTAATGTTATATTTTTATATTGGAGATCATTCATATATACTTTATTTCTTAGACTATAGTTATTTCCATACTATCTTCTTAGGAGTATTGGCTAGTTCTCATCCCTTTGTTATACCTTGTGCTATTTTATTTTGAATCTACAATACTAAAAGAGGTTGAATTAACACTTGTCAATTTATATTTGGGGCTTGGTGCTAAGGCAAAGATCTAAGCTAGATGTAATGTATTTATTTATGAAACATAGTATGTAATATGTTTAAAAATATAATAAGTTATATATTATTACCATAATCTAGTTATAATAATATATTTAAAATATATAAATATATGTGTACACACACACACACACACACACACACACACACACACACACACACACACACACACACACACACACACACACACACACACGATGCGATAATGTTTAAGCATTCACATATAATATGCATTTATTGATCAATATGTCAAATTGGTATACCTATACTTATATTTTACTTTGGATGTGATTGAAATTTGGGAAAAAAATGGTAATTATATTAACTAAAAAAATGTTTTATATGGTTTATGTTATTTTTATAATATTTTGTGAATAGCTGATCAAATTTTAATCTAAAAGAAAGATAAAACCAACTAAATAATAAAGAAAAAATAATGAGAAAAGTGATTTTTGTTTATTTTTTTAGAAAAAAGTAAAGTGTTATGATTGATAAAATGGGATGAAGTGGATGTGTTGTGATCAATGTGACCACATTTTATTGCTATGTATTTGGTTATTTTTGGGTTTTGTTTTATTTTAAGATAAAGTACTAATGAATTTTTTTTGATATTTTTTTATATAGAATTAATATTATAAATTTTTGAAACATGATGGATTTCTCCTATTGGAAAACACCAAATGATTTTACCAAGTTATATAAAAACCCATGTAAGTATCTTGTACCAATGTAAATATAATGATTGTTGGCCACTTTTTTAGTTCTTCAATGATAATGTAAATATCTTGTCATATAATTTATTTTTCCTATGGCAAACAAGAACACTAGAAAATTGATGTTGTTTTGAAGTTATCATTTAATTTTTTGATAGTTTACCCTATTATTTGTTGCGAGATAAAAAATAAAAAAATTAAGTTGAAAACAAGAAAAAGAAAAAAAAATGGTCAATAATCATGAAGAGAAAAACAAATGCCATTGAATTGGGTTGTTCTAAGAGAATAATTAATGCGGACACATATCAACAAAAAAAACATTTATAATTATGGATGATGTTTCAAAAAATTATTTTTTTGATAATTGTATCATTCAATTATACTATTGGTGATTACCTTTCTGATGAATTTGAAGTTTTACTGCATTTCTGTTATACATAAAGAATTCTACAAATAGGGAACATCGACTATATTATGATTATTTTAACAATGGAGATGCAGAAGTAAGATACTTATATGAAAACTAATTACATATAAATATATTATATGATTTAAATCAAATACATGACAAAATCACATACTTTCATCGAATGAGATTTTCTACAAATGAACTTATAGATTAGGTTGAGACTGGTTTTTGGGGTCACATATTTTGAATTCAATGATTGTTTGAATGGTTGAACATTCTTGTTTTTGTTTAGTCCATGACCAAAATAAAATGTATCTACATATCAATAAATAAATTTGTATTCCATTGTATTGATATTATTTCATGTTATAAACCCCAGCCATGGACATTTTGAATAATTATTTTTGCAAAAAAATATGAAGCCATAGTTTGATTTCCAATACAAACTTATCAAATATTTAAAAAAATACTTCTTTGTAGTGGAATGTTATTTTTCATGAACTGGAAGCATATGACATGTATAAATAAAATAACTTTAGGCTCTAGTTGTGGTGAAATATTATTTGATGTTATTAGTTTGTTAACCAAACATGACTTTGATGGTAATGCTCTTAATCAATATATGGTACAATATTTTTCCCATGATATTATTGTGACAAATAACAATGCAATGACTTCTTTAGGTCTTTTTGAATAAGAGATAAGAAAACAAATGCCTAGAACATTTTTTAACTATAAAAAATATGTTGTAAATATTATAATGCCATATCAATAAAGTGAACATGAAGGTAATGACTTTTATTGTTCATGGCTTTCAAACATTATACAAAAAAATATTTGATTATGGTAAAAAAAATAAAAATATTTCAAAAATATTTTGCACTTGTTCTACTCCACAAAAAATATAAAGCATTATCTATTTCAAGACAGATACATTGCATATTCATTATGATCCATTGCAAGAAAATTACATAAATCAGTTTGCATATGGAATGCCAATGGATATTTTGATAGGGTTAATAGATAGAAATAATTAAAAGATTTTGAAACAATAAAAAAATATTTTAAAATAAAAATATATATGCAAGATAACTTTGTATTAAAGAAACATATAAGGCTATAAATAGGCATCATTCTTACCTAAGTTATTTGTAACAAACCATATGTGAAAAAAAAAATTAACTTAAATAGATGTGAAAAATCATTATGGTTGATGAAATTAATGATACCATGTCACAAAAATAAATTTTTTAGATGCACACAACATGATAGGTGAAGTATCAAAAAATAAACAATTATATAAATCAATCAAAGACACGCCCATTCATTCATGTATAGTTTGTCAACATTAACATGTCAAAAATGATATCTTTTTAGTTGACATTGACATTGTCAAAGAATTTGGTTATATTTTTTCTCATTTAATTTTTAAAAAAAAAAAAAAAACTTGCATTGGGTGAAAAAATATGCAAGAAATGCAATATATATCCTGAAAATGGAAATGTGATGTCATTTGTTGTTCCTTTGAATATTAAGAAAAATATTAGAAATTCTATTGTAAATAAATTAATAATTTTAGAAAAAATATTTGTTGTTTTCCATTTTTTTTTCATAGGTGCGAAAGCTTGGCTATAAACATTCATAGTATGGTCTTACATGTTGATCAGATCTAAAAATAATTACCTAGAGAAATTAATAACACAAAAATGATGATAATAAATATAAAATGTAAGGTAAAATACAAAAATACATATTTAAAAATAAATTTGAGGCCTTTATACATGATAAAAGCATTGTCTTAACTTTTTCAAGAACCATTATATAAGTAATATAGCATTACCATGGACATGTTTTAGAAAAGAAGATTTGAGGAAAAAGAGAAAAGAATGTTATTGAGGTTATGCCTGTTGAGGACAAGACATCTGACACATATCAAAATTAATCAGAGCATATTAATAAATCTATGTCACATGCTTTTACTGAAGCACAGTTGATACATGATCTTGAAGATCAAATCATTAAAATTAACCCATTGGAAGGACTCAAACTATTTGGTATATTTTAATAAAAATTATTACAGGATATGAGTTTCTCAGTGTTATTCTATGGTTTTAGTCTTCCTCAAGATATGATTGATTGAATCTCATACCAAAATTAGCAAAATAGGATCTTTTGCATTAAAAAATGACATTGCCACACACATAACTAATTTTTTATAAATTTATTAAAATAACTATATATTAGGTGTCATATTTTACTTGGATATGCATATATAAAGTTGAATTAAAGACAAAAAAAAATCTTTTCAAATTATGTTCAAAAAAGAGCTAGTATAGAAAAATCATAAAATTTCACATAGCTTATAGTGATTTCAAAATCATTCAAACATCACCTGACTATTTTGAAATTTGAATAATTTTTTTTTGCAATGATTAGACAATTGGGCCTACCAACATTTTTTTTAACTATAACAAGTGATTAACATTCTTAGGAGCCATTCTACTATGCATCAGAAAAATTGACTCAAGGAACAAGTAATAAACACATATAAATAATTTAAGAAGAAAATATTGATACAATAATAAGAAAAAACCTTGTTCTTTATAATCGGTACTTTAACCATAGATATAATTCATTCAAAAAAAATATTATTTCAAAATAAAGAATTATTTAGAAAGGTTTTGGTTTTCTTTTTTGTGATTAAATTTTAAAATAGAGGAAATAAGCATTTGCATTTCATATCCTAGGTACAAGATGCATCTATATCTGGAAATTGATGCTATACTAAAATCAAATATTTTGTATAAAGATACATTTTTGTGATTAGACATTACTTAATGGAAATTTGACTAAAATGTACACATCCCATCATATAAGTACATTAAAAAAGCATATAAAATTACATTAGAAATTCAATTTTCCATTTCCTGTAATGCAGAAAATGAAAATATTAGAGCCATTAAATGAAACCAATGAGCTATACAAAGAGAATGCCACAATAATTTTTCTCAATTTTAGAAAAAAAATACAACAAAGACACAACATTCCATATGTTTTTTCAAGAAGCAAACTTTTTTTAAATATAATACATATGCTCAATGTGATCTTGTATTTCATGACTAGTTATAATGCTAAAACTACATCCATCTGATGCTTCGGTAAATGCATTTGGATAAAAATTCCCATCACTATGTAATTATAACATAGATGGATAATTAATTCTTAATGTATATTTTACTACAACATATTGTTTCTCTTATATGATAAAACTCAATCATACATTGACAAATGCATTTTAAAAATTATGTGCTAAAACTATTAATAGCAATGGAAATAAATTAAAAACCATAATAAAATTGGATAATATGCTCCTAAAACATCAAAAAAAGTATATGTTCACATTGGATTGTCTTTGTCTTTACATGATAATTCAAGGAAAATAATTTTTAGAAACACATCATGAGAGGAAACAAGAACATACATTTTGAAAAGACTAAAATAATTAGCAAATGATATAGATACTTCCGAGGATGTAATATGTTATTATACTATAGAGAAATATGTTACAAGACCAATCGAGTTAGAAAATATATGCTTAGATGAATTAGTTACATATTACCTGGGTAAATGTGCTAATAACAGAAAATGTAAAAAAAAACATTCATTATAGCACATGTCATATACAATATTCACATGGATCATGAAAACTATTTTAGATAAAATATGATGTTTTTATACCTTATTGTGACAATAAAGACATGTTGAATAAAAAATTATACACATGGAGTGATGCATAACTTTCTCATAAAAAATAAGTAACAAAGATCGAGAGCATGTTTATTAAAAAGTTGATAACAAAGTGGGTTAACATTGATACTACTATAGATAATATAGATATTGATTATGACTGGTTTTTAGATATTGCTAAGGATGGTAAGAGAGATTGAATCAAGAATAATTTTCATGTATATGACATACCCTTTGATTTTTATTTCATAAGAAATCGTAAACAAGTCAATAGTCAACATTAAAAAATGTTTTATATAACCAAACATCATTTATTGATTGGAAGAGAAGAATACCTAAACTTGCAAAAGAATTTGAATAAATAACAAGAAGTGATAGTCAAATACATTTCCATTAGAAAAGGGCTAGAACAAAACCAGCCAATCTATTTATTCTTAACAGGAGGATCAGGGATAGGGAAAACATTTTTCATGAAAGTGATACATGAAGCTTTGGTGCACATCTACAACAAAGAACATGAAAGCAATACTTTAAAAATTAAAGGCCTAATTATTGCCTATACTAGCAAAGCGGAATACAATTCAAATGGCCTAAATACACATTATATTTTTCAAATTCCATATACATTTACCCAGATATTACCATTGGATTTAAACACTTTAGATATATTGAGAAAATGTTGTCAATAATTTTGCATGCTATTTATTGATGAAATACCTTTACTATGAAGTTTAATGCTTTCCAATATTGATAAAAGAGTTTGACATATAATGCATACACCCACAAATCCATATACAAAGATTGATGCTATATTTGTCAATGATTTTTACCAAATAGATCCTATTCGAGATAATGGTTTTTTCAAGATACATTGTTAAATAGATAAACAACTTCATACACTTTTTAGTTTGATGATTTGAAATTATTTCAACTCTGATAATTCATTTGTCAAAGTGATATTAAATTTATTTCCATCTTGAACCACATCAAAACATGTCAATGGACAATATCAGACATTGAATATTTGAATAATGTATGATGTAAATATCCCCCTTTTGAATCAACAAGAATTTTATTGTTTCACAAGAATTATGATGTTAAAAAATTTAATGCAAAAATGCTTGCGCTTGTCAATAGACAAACTTATACATTGAATGTTGTTGACAAAAATATGAATTTATATGATTAAATCATTGCATATAATCAAAATAATTACTCACTTCATATAATTATTTTTAAATCAAACATATTGGTGGTAACTATGATATAAAAGATGTATTGATTAATGGTGTTGATGGAATTATCATCCATTTTACACCTAGATAAGTAGACATATTTTGGATAAACTTCAATGACATTAAAATTGTAACATGGTAATGCAAAAAAATACAAAGATGTTGCAATGATAATATTCCTATAAATTTGACTTAAATAAGAATAATATGAAGGAAATTTTATATCAAAACATGATGGCCATGATACATGAATAATTTTCATTTCAAATAACATGTGCTCAAATAATACATAGATCACAATGGCTTACAATGGATGCATTAGCATTTGATCCTACCAATATTAAAAAACATAGACTTGTCTATACTTCACTTTCATGACTAAAAAAGATTAAATCATTGTATCTTGTGAATAAGTTAGACCCTGAATTTTGTGATTTGTAATAATTTAAATGTTGATATGCAAATACTATAAACTTATGCACAGTGGCTACCAATTTTTGTAAATGTTCTTGAAACATGTAATAGCCTAACTAGTTTATCATTGAATACACAAAGTTTGTGATTACATATAGAATTTTTCACACATGACTAAGAACTTATGGATGTATATAGTTTATGTTCCAAAAAAAATAACTATGAAAATAGAAGATTTTTCAATTCTTACACAAAATTTTGACTATCACCTGTCAATGGATGTGTATGGGTTAATTTCATGCTTTAGAAAAAACATTGTAATAAGAAACAACAAAGTAATTTCTACACTAAACATGGAGACTATGATATATGATATATCATATTTAGATACATATATATGGATAATAAATTTTTACTTGGTATTGAATGCCCCAATATATGATGTAATGCACCAATATATGATGTATTGGTATTTATAGAAATAACAGTTTTTAAATTTCCACCTAAAACCAATATATTATTTGCTAGTGACTTTAATATTGACATGACTTAGCAAACAACATCTAGATAATGACCTTTAAAAATAATTCATAGGCATGTCTATTATTTGATATCAAATATGCAAATAACAAATATTAGTACTTTTTAGATCACTGTTGGACAAATGTAAATATCTAGAATACTCAATTCAGTGTTTGTGATGCTTATTCACATACCATCATGTAGTTTACCTTCAATTTTTTTTAACAAAACAAAAATAATGACTTTTTAAATACATAAAAATTATTATTTACCTTGTGCAATGTCATTGACATATGTCAAGTATAACAATAAAATGGAATTTGTCATTTTTGATAATCAATAGTGAATTAAAGCAAAAAAGGGAAAAAAAATAAGAAACAACCAAACAAAATATTATTATATTCCATTTTCATTGTGTATAGATCAATTGTCTTTAAATTTATATAAATCATAAACTATTTTTTCAACAAAAAATATATTACAGGAAACTAGATATGGAGCTAGGCATGTGCATTGTTTATTAAATAGAAATCACATGATAGAACATGCCAGAATGGTAATACATTGTTTATAGAAATCACAAGTTATTATTTTTCCATCTTCATGAATTTTTTATTACTATTTTATAGATAGAAATGTCACATATAAAATATTTAAAAGGCTTTTTAGTAATCCATAGGTAAAAAATACATAGAGCAATAGACAAAATACATCATTTATATTATGAATTATTTTATTTTTGTTATTTTTTTTCTCTTCAAATTAAAACAATGCTTATGAAAGTTAAAATTTATCTAGGAAGGTCGATATGGATCCATCCAAATAGATTGAACAAGATGTACAAATAGGAGGAATGAAAGTGATAAAATAGTAATATGTTTCTTCAATTGTGCCAACTTAGTTTTTTTGCTTACTAAAAATTTCTTTTTGTTTTGCTTTTTTATCTTGAACAATTTTAAAATCCACGATGTTGATAAAATTGTATGGTAAATATAAAACTATATGTGAGAAAAGAATAAAATATTGACTAAAAAATAGAGGCAAAGTAAGTAAATATCGAACAACAAATAAAATCAAAGTAACAAAATATTGATCTATAAACATAGACCACAAAAATGGTAATTTTTATATTTTCCTAGCTTTCTATGGAGCCTTAACATCTATAAAAATCATTCTTATATTTTTTATCATAAAATATTTGTATTCATGGCTTTGAATTTAAAAGTATTATTGTAGTGCAAATAGAGGGCACAATATACTAGTTTCAATCATTGACCTCTTAATAAAAAAAGTTGGCAATGTTTTTAAAGGTGATTTCTTAGTTTTCTATGGCCTTGGTTTCATAAATAATCCAAATTCACCATCGAAGTCAAAAATATTTTGTTTAGACCTTGTTGACAAATTTTGTCAATTGAAAATAACTTTCAATATCAAAACCAAATTGATTGACAAGTTTTTTCTCCAATTTTCAATTGGAAATAGTCTTCACATAACTATATTTTCTATAAACAAATATAATTCAATATAAAAGAGGTGATATTAAATATTTTATTGTATTAAACATGAAATCTACTCTGGAAAATATTGTAATTGTATGCAATAAGCGTAAACTCACTCCACATATCACAATACATGATCTTGTTTAATTAAATAAAGCATATGAAGTAGGTTCATTATCTATTATCATAGTCAATTTTCAAAAATATACAATTAATATGAGGTCCCTCTCAAAGATGATGAATCTGAAGAAGACATGGAAATTTGAAGTGTTAATGCTATAAGATTATAGTTCCTATTGTTTAATCTTTTTAAATGTTACTTGTCTTAAGCTAACATAAACATATCCACATTATTTCTAAAATACTAAAATTAAACAATCTATTTTTATCTTTTCATAAATGACAATTATGATCATCTATATTCTCATGTTATACAAATATTGTCAACAGTGAACATACCAATAATGTTCTTGAAAAACATTATCAATAATGTTATCAAAAAAACCCTTTTCCTTCATGCAACGTAGTCCACATTTTTTGATATATTAAATAAAAAGTACACAAAATCTCATTTGAAACTTTTAATAAAAAAATAATGTTGAGGCTCGTATCTATCTATAACTTGTTGATTTTAGTGAGAAGGAAAAAAATGGTTAGAAATAGACAATAAATTTTTAATTGTTTGAGAATATAACAATTTAAGATTTTTATTTGAATTTGAAGGCCTCTTAAAAGTAAAAAATGTTTATGTGTCACCTTTCCATCCATTTAGGAACCATTGAAAGCTCATGATCATTGCTATCATGCCTTCAATAGATGATCATGCATATTGTAGAAATTGTCAACATAATCAAATGTATTCATACCATCGTTCTTTACAATGAATTTTATAGAAAAAAAATAGACAAATAGATTAAATTTAGAATAAAAAATTCTCAAAAAAATTCTCCCACAACACATTAAAATATCTTTCAATCAACACAGACAAGATATATCATCTATCACATTTTTGCTTTAACAATTTCAACTACATGTTAGCTTCACAGTTATTGTATAAAATATAGTTAGATATATTAGCAAGTACTTATATCTTCTTATGTTTTGTAAATTCTTTTTAGATTGGTTTTGTGAAAAAATAATCAGTATTGTCAATAAAATAATGTAATAGGTTTAGTACTCATATTTATTCTAATCTATATTTTTTTAGAGTCAAGCAATACGTTTCCTGTTATATGTGTGTAGTGTTTTTTTTTTCTTTTCTCTTGTTTCATTGTTTATTTTTTTTCCTATATAGTGATGCTAATAGAAATTGATGCTCTCCTTGATTTTTCATTTCTCTGTAGGATGTTGATCAATTGATTATATAAAACATCATGCATCCACGTTATACACTATAAGATACATGTTTGAGATCACAATTTAAGTAAAGATGTTTATAATTATGAAATTGATAAGAACAACATTTTTAAGATATTTTATTACATATATCTTGATCTTTTCTCTATAACTTTTATCATAACCTGTCATGGTTCACAAATTTGTCTAAAGTACTTACTAACCACATGTGGATTATGTATATAATAGGACTTCTTTTAATATATCTATTTTCATTATATTTATAAATATGTTCATGTTCTTTCTCTAAAACTAAATGTCATATACCACTATGTAGGTTTTTTCCATTTTTTATGCATGTTTTAATTTTTTCTTAATTTAATTTTTTTCCTTAAAACATGCAATGCAACTTGATAAAAACTACTATTATCTATTGTATGTTTTTGTTTCATAAGTTTTGCAATCAGTCAGTTTTTAGATAAATGGCTCATTTCTTTGAATTTATATCTCTACAAATGTTTTAATTCAATGAAAAATATTTGATCCATAGTCATGAACCTATTTGTGTTTTGAGTAAATTTTGATTTGGTATATGTCGTGATCTTGAAATTTTTGTTGTTGACCTTACGTAGATGCTATATTCAAGATATTTTGTTTACTACAATTGAATATTACATTGTTGGTCATTTGTTAGACAATTTTTCTTGTGCTTGTTTCAACTTATATAACATGCATTTGATACATTAATTTTTTTGTAGTTGTTTTTTAAATTTACATGCAAAAAAAAATGGTAAATATGTAAAATAAAAAAAGGAAACACATTGACACTATAAAGATTATTATCTATAATAGAGGACTTAATAAACTAAATCATTCCAATAAAAATACTAAGTTTGACTACATCAAATAAATGACTTTACGATTGCATGAACAATAGCATATGAGAAAGACAGACTTTGGTATAGACTAATCTTCTTTTCAAGAAAATATACTAACAAATATCTACTTTTATGTCAAGAAGCTTAATTTATGCATTTTATATGTTAACACCACATATAAAATTATTTAAGATCAATAACAAACATATAATTAATTTTATCATGAACAATACAATAGAGAAAACTTATTAACTTAATTTTTTGGCCAACTATAAAAGAAAAAGAGAAAAAAGTATTAACAAAAAAAATTGGACAAAAGCAAAAACTAAGCATTTTTAAATTTCTTTATAACCATGTATATCATAACTCACAAACAAAAGACTTGTAAATGTCTTCAAATAATGTAGAGATAGCTAAGGTAATTTGATACACATTAGGGAAAATATATATTGATCTCATTGTAGCATATTCATTTTTGTTATCATAACACACATGCATATAATTGATTGCATAAATTATCTTGTATTAAATATAACTATTTCCATTAGCTTTGTAAATATATTGCTATGTTTTGTTCCCAAATAAAGTTCATAGCTACCTACATTTATTTTTTTGTTCTATTTTATCCATATTCATTTAGTACTTGATATTTTATTTAGATTGGCCTATGCTATGGAACTTGATTGAAACTAATTTTATCAATCCTCTACTTGTATTAAATTTCATAAATATCTTATGCCATATTATTTTTTTGATTTATTCCTCGATTGTCTCAAAGCATATAATTATGCTATATAATAACATGTAATGAATTTTTTTACTATTCCAATGCTCCTTTTCTAATAGGTGATTAGACATTTTCTAGATTGCTTGAGAATTTTATTTAAATTGTTTAAGTTGGTGTCTCTCAATTTATTCTGGTGTAGAGTTTTAAGACTATGAAAAACATTAAATGCATAATCACACAACTCTTTATGATTTTCTTATGTTTTATTTCTCTATTTTTATTGATCATAACATTTTCTTATTAAGGTCAAGAATATGCTATATTTATAAAGTTTGGTTTTTGTGATTGACTAGAACTCTAAGATTCATTTATTTAAAATATTTTCTTGTGGTTGATTTAGTTTTAAAGTTTTCTTGGATAGTATGCATTACCATACTTAGATTCATGTTTGTGTTTACAAAGATTAAAAATAAATAAAAAATTAAAAAAAAATAGAAAAAAACCTTTTTAACTTTGTTATGAAATGTATGTGTTGTAACTATTAGTGATGCATTTATAAATGGAATCAAATAATATGAAAATAACTGACACAATTCAATAGTTTTATTTATTGGCACATAGAGATTAAATTAAAAAAATTCATATGGGCACTTTTACAAGAATGTAAGTCATTAAATTTCATTAAAAGGCTTTCTTTATTCATTTTAACTTCTACAAGGAATTTGATCAATCAAGGTCTTATTTCCATAGCCATGGTTAATTTTGGAAAAGCCTCTAACTTTAGATTGTAAAAAATAAACTAAATCATCTTTTTTTAGTGTCTATGCATTTAATAAATGAATAAGTAGTAACTAATTTATTGAAATGGACCATTATGGGTGGCCTCACATAACTATAATTTGTTTGTGGCAAAATTTTTGTCTCTTAAGAATGATTAGCTATGATGTTCCTATGATTGTTACATATGACTATCCATTAGTGTTTCTAATTATTGTTTAACTTTAAACTTAGCTTGAGAGATAAGTCACCCTTATTCCAATCCTATATGTATATTTATCTCTCACATTCCAAAGGGAGAACAAATTTTTATATTCAATATAGCTAAATACATACTATTTTTTTTAACAATATCTATTGTATATCTCATTCTTTTTATTTCATGTATGTGTCATAATATTTATGCATTTTGATCTATGTAGTAACTTTATGTTTCTTGATATATATAATAGTAGTTTCATGTAGATTATAGTCAATTAGTAAGGTTTTATCAATCAAAATATGCAATTACAGTCTAGGCAAATAAATCTTATTTATTCAAAATAAATTAGCTAAGTCATTATTAAAAAAAATTATGTAACATGTTTCATCTCTTCATTCATCCCAACTTTACTCGGAACTCACATACTTGATAGGTTTGAGGGACTTACCACACTGACAATTTCCAATGTGGCAATTTTTTATTTATCTAGGCTTTCCTTGGCTTTGACATTTTTGATAGGTTTGGGGGCCTGACCCAACTAAAAACTATCAACGTGACATTATTTTATTCAGTCAATCACTACTTGACCCTAATATCTCTAACAAGACTAGGAGACTCACCACATTAATAATTGACAATGTAGTTCCTCTTCATTTATTTAGGCTCTAATAGGTCTTGATATCTTTGATAGGTTTGAGGAACTAGTGACACTAACAACTATTGACCTAGTGCCTTTTTATTCATCCTAACTATCTTGAGCCCCAACATATTTGAAAGGTTTGGGGGACTATTCAAACTATAAAATGGTGACATGGAACCTCTTCATCTGATTAGGATATATCAAGTTCTAACCTTTATAATACGTCTATGGGACTACTAGAGTGATAATTGGAAACATAGAATCTCTTCATTTAGTTAGGTTCTCCTATACCTTAAAATATCTAACAGGTCTAGGGGACTCTTCATAGTGACAATTATCAATGTGTCACCTCTTCATTCAACTAAGATTTTTATTAAAGGTATGTTTAATTGTCCACAGTAACAATTAACCATGTGGTACATCTTTATTAATCTAATCTCTCTATATTTTTGATATCTCTCATAGGTCTGGGGGCTTCACAGAACTAATAATTGGTAACAAATAATTCATTATTTTGCTAGGATCTCCTTGAATATGATATATTTGATAAGTCTAGGGGACTCACTACACCGATAACTTCCAGCCTAAAACCTCCTCATTCCAACAAGAATTCTTGGGATTTGACATCTTTGATAGATTCAAGGCACTGGCCACACTGATGACTGGTAACCTGGCACCTCTTCATTTGACCAAGATTTCATAGGCTCAAAAATATTTGATATGTCCAAGGGACTAGCCACACTAATAATTAGAGACCTAGTGCCTCTTCATTGGGTTAGATTCTCTGAAGCCCAAACCTCTCTAATAGGTCTAGGGGACTTACCAAATTGATAACTATTGACATGACACCTCTTCATTTGGATGGGATCCACAAAATTCATAAAATAATAAATTAAATCAATTCATTAAAACTTACTTATCAGATATAGAGATCTTGATTTTCCATAGAGAATAACGGGTCTACTATTACGGGATGGGAGTTAGACTTTACAAGGTTTAACTAAAATCAACCTGTAATATTAGTGACATAATTTATAAAAATCACAAACAGTCCTCAATTTTAAATGTAAATAAAAGGGGCCTCTCACTTATTATTGAAACAAAGGGGGTGCATATTCAAACAAATATACTATTGTTTCCCAACTAGCAAAACACTTGTTGCTTAATAAACTAAAGCCAAAGAAATAAATAAAATAATTGTCATGAAGAAATTTTTTTGAGACTACACATAACTATTATAATCTCAATATCTTCACCAAAAATATTCAGATTTTGTCATAGATTTTGTTTACACAAATAAATTTTACTTTTTCAAAGGACTTGGTCAATTCTACACTAGAACTCCAGCCATTGTATGTGGTTCTCCTGCTGCTTCTAGCCCCATTTGAAATGATTGTTGACACTTAATCAACTTTCATTAAAATATCCAAAAAAACAATGATGTAATCAAATCTCAAGGCCAATCCATTAATAAGATAATTCTAGATTTCATAATGTAATTTCTATTCTACTTCATATGATGACACATTCTCAAATACCATGGTCTCATTCTCGCTAGGTTTATTTTATTACCTTTGGTATTTGTGTTATCACTAGGTGAGTGCGACTATGACATGTGTCATCTAAATGTCTTGATTTCCTAGAAATATCATAGTTATTACTTTTTCTTTCCATTTTCTATATGACTAGGATAATAACATGTGTCATCATCCCTATGTTCTACTTACGCACAAATTTTGTGTTCCTATATTTTGTGACAATACTTAAAAGAGCTAGATGATGATGTGTGTCATCATGCCAACCTTCTATTTGAATGGAACTATCATGATTTTGGGTTTTTATATATGCTCTTTGGGTGATCCAAATGATGACACCTATCACTATCAAAGTGTTCTACTTGGATGGAAATTTGATGATCTTCATTTCTAATATAAGGAATCTGTGTTATCAGGATGATGACACATGCAATCATCCCAATGTTCTAATTGATTGCAAATGACTTTTTCTATGTTTTTCTAATGTAGTCTCCAACTTGGAAATATGATAACTTGTGTCATCATCTTGATGATTTACTTACCCATAACTAGCATGCTTCTCACTTTCACTATAATCACTTTGGCATAGAGAAATCATGACACATTTCATCATCTTAGAGATCCACTTAGCCTCAGTCAAGTAAATAACAAAAAACATGGATAAATAGAGCCATTAAAAAATATTATTACTATCAAAGTAATTATTCTTAACCAAAAACATAGACATAAAAATATGTTAAAAATCCTATCATTGTTAAACACATGAATACACAAGTATTGTTATTCATTCCACTGTGATCCTTACCATGAGATGCCCATGAGATTGGGTGTTCCTTAAAAATGGGAAAGTGAAAAAAATAATGGACTTTCATGCTCTATTATATTACTAATATAGGATCATCTAAAGGCACAACTGAGGGTATTAGAATTTACAAATAGATCTACACAAATAGCTTCCAAGAGATGTACTATTACCAATAGAAGTTTAATACACTATGTTTTGCATGGTTTAAATTTAGATATGAATACTTTGAGTGTTGGTTTTATTCTTTGTAGACACAAGGGGAAAGGAAGATTCTAGAACCACTAAATAAATATAAAAGAGAGGGAAGGGTAGAGTAGAAAAGGATACCACAAGGTCTAAATGAGATCAATGCAATGATCATTTAAGTAAGTGACTCTAATACAATTATAACATTCTAGATTGAGTTTCACTAGAGTTACACCTCCAAGAATATATAGTGGGGAGAATCTAAGAGAAATAGGAGTATGCGTTCACTATGAATTCCTACTAAATATTAGTACTAGGGGTTGGTTTTTGAGAATAAATAAACAACATATGAGAACTTGTAGCTAAGCACACAAATGATCAGTACTTATGCAAAGAGAATGAAATTAATTGCATAAAGAATATAATAAATAAGTACATCATAATCATGACTTACATCGAGTGCCAAAGTGTTAATCTAATTAATCATAACATTGTTGATTATTTATACATAAAGATGAAAGAAATTAAAGAAAAAAAGACCATTTAATGGAAATAAAACTCGTATTCATTAAAAGAGTGAAAAATTCCTATAATAATCAATCTAGGTCATTATTACAGTCTATAGTGTAGAAGGAAATGTACATGAAACGTTGATAATAATCCAACAATTTTGAGAAAAAAATTGATTGATCATAACAATACGTATCCTCTCTAAATATATAAGGATTGGGAATCACCTCTAAAAAAATTAAGGATCCCATCTTGGTACATGATGGCCACTCATTATAGTTATAATCATATTTCAAAAATTGATAAAAAATAAATCCCATAAAGCATACATTAAATTTGTGGGGAATACCTATAAACACACATAAGTGATTAAGAGGGGTTATCTCTAAACTGCTTTGACTAGGCACTCCTAAATTCTAAGATGGCTACCATGATATCAAATTGGTTATCTAGCTTGGCAAAATTTAATGGAGGATCCATAAAGATCACCTCTAACTGGGTTACTAATCTTTGAGAGACATAGAAAGCTAATTTTATCAAGGCCTAGACTCATAAAACTTGGTTGATGCTCATAGTGGACTGAGTTGATAGGTCTAGTACCATTTATGCTCCTTCCTAGTGCACCTTAGCCACTTTCTCCCTCATAACATGGTTTAATTGACTAAGGTAGACTCTTAATTCCACTTGGTTGAGTAGAGTTCCATCCAAGAGGAATAACATTGAAAATTTAACCTCAAAAAATAGGTTAGTGTCTTATTATCACCATCTTACAACATTTCTATACCAGTGCATGTTAAGGATAGCCACTCCTCTATCACTACTCTTATTTTTATAGCATATGTTTTATTCAACCACAAATTTGAGGTTGGCATTAGTTTGATCTCCTTGATCATCCCCTTATTGAATCTAACCTTGTAGCTTTCGTCACTTCCTAACAATCTCCATGATTCTCCCAATGTAGTCCAGCATCCTTTGTATAATGGCATCACTCTTTGTCTAAGTCCCCACTATTGGAAATATTATCATCGATGTCAAATTCTCATTTAATTTTTAATGGTGTTTTCAATGTTTATATCTTGGATAAAAGTGTGTTAATATCAATTAAATATTAACAAATATATTTTTGGTTACATAAAGACAAAAGAGGGCCCATGAGGAAGTCAAAAAGTCATCACTAAAGACAAAAGAAGAATAGGATGCATTTCTCCATGAAGGGTCACCTTGAGGAATCTAAAGATTCATCACTAAAGATTAAATATAAAAAGGATGCATTTCTCCATGAAAGGTCACCTTGAGTAATTCCAAGAGTTACTAGGTAAAAACAAAGACAGAATTCAAAGGGTCATGCAAGGGTGAATGCCAAAGGTCATTTGAAAATCTATAAAAGGAAACCTGGGAAGCCATTTTATATATGGAAGTGAATGAATTTATCTAGCTAAGAAGAGCAAAGGAAAGTAGAGAAAAGAGAAGAGATATAGTAGTATGATATAATTTGTTGAGAAAGCAACATTGAGATATAGTTGCTGTTTTACACACAAGAGGGGTTGGTACTCCTATGGGTGGGTGCTCACAAATCATTGTTGTGTTGGTACTCAGCAAAAGGGTTGGTGTTCCTACAGGTTGGTTCTTTGAAACTTTTTAACTTGAGTTGGTGCTCATTTATATACTTGAGATTAATCTCCATTGTTTTTCCCACTTTGGGTTTCCACATTAAATCTCTCTCTCTCTCTCTCTCTCTCTCTCTCTCTCTCTCTCTCTCTCTCTCTCTCTCTCTCTCTCTCTCTCTCTCTCTCTCTCTCGTGGTGCATGTTATTGATTTTTATTTTATTACATATCTTGAATGTATGATTAAGTGGATAAAGAAAAAGGAATTTGATTAAGTAATATATATATATATATATATATATATATATATATATATATATATATATATATATATATCACATGCTTAATAATTGGTATTAGAGCAGGTTCCTTTGAAAAGGGTTTAACAGCTTGAAGGTAGATCAGGGAAAGCATGATGGCCAAGTAGCTAAAGAAGGAGAATCATGAGATGAAATATGTGGTCGAGGATTATAAGGAGTAGGTGTGTATCTTGGATTCTAAGTTGGATATATAAGCAAAATAAAATAAGATGTTTATTCAAGATCTTAAGAATTATCTAAAGGTTATAAATTCAAGTTTGAAATCAAGAGAATAAGAGTATAATGAGTTGAAGGTTGAGTTAGGTTATTTAAAGGATAATCATGAGAAGCTCATAATCAAGGTTGAGAAAGATCATGAAATATCAGTCCAAGGTAAGAAGGATGCAAGTTTTAAAGGAAAATTAAAGAAGCCAATCAGGAAACATAACACTTTCAGGTTTTCAAAAAAAATTCATGGCCATTGTTTTGTTTGTCATCATGTTGGTCATAGAAAAAGAGACTCTATGAGGAGAAGAAATCAGTCAAAGGGAGATCTCAGTCACATTCAAGCAAAAGGTATGAGAAATGTTGTTTTATTTTATTGTCCTAAGATTAGAAATATTTCTAAATTATGTCCAAATAGATTAAAGATATCTTCAAGGTATGTCAAAAGATATAGATCCCCTAGAAGATATGAGAAGATCCAAATTTAGGTTTTTAGACCTAAGACAAAAAGGCTAATCAGGTTGAGTTTATGAGTGAGAATAAATTACTTGTTATAGTGGATAAAGAATCAAATAGGAAAGACTGTGAAGAATCTCTTGTTATATTTGAGCATGATCCTTATCAAGTTAAGATAGTTTCAAGAGTTGAGAAGATGAAAAACATCATGAATTTTGAGGTTAGTAATTCAAATAAGCTAGACATGGTTAAACAGATTCTAAGAGAAAGACGCAAGAAGATCAAAGAAGTAATAGAGGAGACGTGGGAATCTCCTAAGATTTTTTTCTATGACCCTTTATGTGGAGTGTCTCTTTTAGGCTTCAAGGAGACATTTTCAAGAAAAATTGAAGCATGGTGGATGTTTTTGGGTCTTTTATATGTTGTATGACAACAAGGTGAGTTGATAGATTAATTTGTATATCGGTTGAGGGGGAGATAAGTATAAGCTAGATGAAATAGGTATAGGGAACAGGTGCAAAAACAAGTACAGACAATAGGTATAAGAATAGGTTTAGGAAATAGGGTGATATATTAAGGGGGAGTTACTATATATGTTTAGTTGATTTAGTTTATAGGTCTTAGTTTCAAGTTGGCATGTGCATTATAGGTTTTTAGAATTGGTGACAGTTTTAGGTTTCTATCAAAGACAAAGGGGGAGATTATTGGAAATATTTTCATTAATGTCAAATTATCATTTAATGTTTAAAGGTTTTGTTAATGTTTATATCTTAGCAAAAAGTGTGTTAATATTAATTAAATACTAACAAATATATTTTTAGTTGATTAAAGACAAAAGAGGGCCCATGAGAAATTCAATGAGTTATCACTAAAGACAAAAGAGGAAAAGGATGAATTTCTTCATGAAGGGTCATCTTAAGGAATCCAAAGAGTCATCACTAAAGACAGAAGAGGAAAAGGATGCATTTCTCCATGAAGGGGTACCTCGAGGAATTCAATGAGTCACTAGGTAAAGACAAAGAAAGAATTCAAAGGGCCATGCAAGGGTGAATGCTAAAGGTCATTTGGAAATATATAAAAGGAGGATTGGGAATCCATTTTATAAATGGAAGTGAATGATTTTGTCTATCTAATAAGAGAAAAGGAAATCAAACAAAAGAGAAGAGATATAGTAGTGTGCTATCATTTGTTGAGAAAGTAACATTGAGAGATAGTTGGTGTTTTATACACAAGAGGGGTCATTGTTCCTATGGGTGGGTGCTCATGAATCATTGTTGTGTTGGTGTTCAACAAAGGGGTTGGTTCTCCTACAAGTTGGTGATTGAAAAATTTGTAACTTGAGTTAGTGATCATTTATATACTTGATATTGTTCTCTATGGTTTTTCCCACTTTGGGTTTCCACATAACATTTGGTGTCTCTCTCTTCTTACATGGTGCATGTTATTTATTTTAGTTTTATTGCATATCTTGAATGTATTATTAAGTGGTTAAAGTACAAGGAATTTTATTAAGTAAAATATATATATCATGTGCTTAATACCCAAAAATTTAACTAGGATTTAAAAAAGAAGTAGGACGACATCCTTGACTTGCACAATGAATCTTACCAGGAATATGTTCTTCACATGGGCCATAAGAGTCTAGACTTGGCTCTAAATGTCCTTAAGGAGTTTCTTAAATATGTTATGTGTATCTTAGAGGATGGACAATGGGTCCTTGGACATATTCTCTTCTCTAGTATAAATACTCACCTTGGTGAGGGAAAATAGATCTTGGTGACTCTACCATATTACTAGATTCCCCTCTTGGATGAAACATTGAGTGAGCATCATCTTCATTTTACTCAAGGCTATGTCAAAACTAAAATACACATATGTATCACTTTAGACATCAATTTTTGGTGTATGTGACCTTGGTAATATCCCTTAAGTTGATAGGGGTGTAGGATGTATGGCTAAACTTATGGTGAAGGGTGGAGAATAATATGGAAGGGACATGGAGGAAGTGGACGGAGTGAAATAGGAAAGCAGTGGAGGATTAGAGGGGCTTGGGGGTAAAATGAGGGAGAATAAAAGGGGAGGCCCATGAGAATAATTTAGCTCATCATAGTTCTTATGTGAGGTTCACCATAGGCCAATTACTCTCTACAATAGAACATAGAATAATAGGTATGAGATATGTTGGTTGAAAGTGAATCTAATGGGGATTTTGGTATGGGAGGGATGGGTTTGGGGAGCCAATTATCAAGTTGATACTACTAGGATTGGTGGAGTGAAAGGATGGTTCAACTTATATTTCTCTTTTAGACTCTTCCCTAGGTTAGACCTGAGTGCTATGGTAGATGCTTTACCTATGATGTCTTGGGCTATAGGATATGATGGAAAAGGACTTGGAGACAAGGAGGGGAGTGATAAAATAACAAGATTTGGGATCAAGATGGTCCTTTCTAGAGGTGGTAGGCTCCTAAAGGCTATAGTCATATCTTTTGTTGAGATCATGCCCAAGGGAATCAATGGTATGACTCTAGGCTATGAGATGGGAGAAGTGGAAGGGGAAGGGGAAGTTAGGATGCTTGAAAGCATTGATGCCAATGTTATTTAAGTTAAATATGGAAGGAAGATAATGATAAACAAAGGGGTAGAGCTGAAATAGTAGGTAACAAAATCGAGAGTCAAAATGTGGTGGGAGTAATAGGTGAAAGGGAAATGGGAAGATATAGATGAATGAGTGGGAAAACTTGGATGGGTGCCTACTGTATACATCATTTGTGTCTCACTTTTGAGTTTTTAAAAATATCAAATCTCAGAGGCTATGATAATATTGGTTGATTGGGATACATTTGGGATACTTGGTACTATATAGTCCTATGTTGGTGCTATCAGGGCCTAGATGAAGGTTCTACTAGAGGAGGTGAAGGTAGAGCACAAGGATCAAGTGGAGGATGTAAAAGTGAAGCTTGAGAAGATAAGGATACTATTATAAGTAGAGATTGAGGATGAATTGAAGGAGGTAGAGGCATAACTTGAAGAGGAAAAGGTGTTGGAATTCCCTTCAAGATTGTTTAGGAAATGGTTAGATAAATTAGAGTTAGACCCTCTACAAACTAAGAAAAAGCTAGAGAGATTATTGAGGGACATGCCAAAGTCATCTTCCTTTTGTTCTTAGTATAAATTGATATCTGATATAGAACCTCTTGGTCATTGGTGATGTCTATATAGAATTCATCATATTTCTTGGCATGATGGTAATAGATTATGTTGAGCTTGTATGAATATTGCACTAAATGAGTCTGAATCACCCCTTTGGGGTCTCACTACCAAATATTGTTTTTCACCAAGGTGAATGAATCTTGTATAATTGTTACTTTATGTATGGAGGGGAATTTTTTGCATGTGTGCTCTTATATGGTGATCGGTAATTGAGGACATTCCTTATGATGATTTTTTCCAAAGAAACTAAATATGCCATTACTAGTTGATAGGTGATCCCCTAGTATGTTATGTGGTTAGACACATAGTATGAAAAGCATAAGGGGTCTTGGAAGAATATTTTGACTTGAATCACTATGTCATTTCATATAGATAATATTCCCCTATGTCTATGATAGAGTCCTAGATTATATTTTAAAGCCATGGAATTGGAGATTAATTAACTTTCCAATACAACATTGGGTAGAAGTGGTCATAGACATCCTGAACATGTTGGAGGATTTGGTTTCCATAAATATTAAATAAAACCACGTGGATAGTTAGACCACTAGGAACCCAGGCAGGAAAGGCTAATGGGTTGAATAAGAGTATCCTACTGATGGTGTTGACTACATAGCTAATCACGTAGAAGTAACCCTTATTTTGGGCATTCATATGGTATGGACTGACTTAAATTTGATTAATCCTCTAAGGTCTAGAGTGTTTGATAGATTTATGATCATTTTTAGTAGGGGCACCCATAAATCATTGACATGTGATTAGTCCAAGTTTCAAAATAACCATTTTAGTAGTATCATGCCTACTCAAACCTCCAATCAGAAGGTATGAATCATGTAGGCATTGATTTTTTCTTTGTTGACCCACTTGGAGTCTAGGTTATCAACCCAATCTTGGAGGATATCATATTTCTAGAGATTTTCCATCCAAACGAATAGTGTTATTGCATCATATGCAAACAAGAAATTTTTTTATGAAGTATTATGCCTAGGAATTCATGAATATTTCATAAATTTGATGTTGTGATGTGTGCAAATGCATTGAATCATTAATACAATATCTCACTTGGATGACCTTGTGGAGGATGTCACCCAGTATGTCAATGCAATAAAATACCTTTTATTTGGTCATGAATCTATGTAGTCTACATCTTTTATAAAACCAAAAGGCATCCTCATATTCATCTAGTTGGTCATGGACATTGGTAGAGTATTTGGAGACCTACTTGATTACATTGAATATGTTATTATAGTAATTATACCTAGCTAAAATATTAGGAAACTTTGTGTCTTGATACTCAGGATCAACCATTAGGTTAGAGGAGAAATTAGAAAGCTCTCAGGCATCGAAAGTGTGGGATATAGGGGTTTTTTGTAAGTTTGAAAGCAATGAGTATGAGATTTATTATAAGTAATTAATGGTAATTATTAATTAGCCTCATATAGGTTTTTAAAAAAATTCACACATTTCCCTACATTAATGTCATTTGGTGGCTCACTTGATGCGAATTTGAATTTGATTTATTGGAAAGATTTTATCCTTTTACATCCAAATCCAAAATTAAATTATGAGCCCATGATCCTCCACCACCAGACAAATATAAAAATGGTGAAGTGATATTTTTTTAAAATATCTAATCAGGTCTAGGTTCTCATTCCCTTAATGGTGGGAAAGTAGTAGGCAAGCTTTCACATCTATTAGAGTTTCCTCAACTAACCCCTACTTTTTTACATGTGTCATTTGCCTATTGGTTTTTATTAATTGTCACCATCTTAACATGGTTCCATATTATATGCCTTTATCCTAGGTTGGGTGATGTCTCACCTAGGGACATGTGGTACACCCCAATTGGTCTTGGTTAACCACTCATAATTCATTTTGAGCTATCTAGGTCAAAAATGATAACAAATTCATCTTCTCCTTATATGACATGGTAACTTCCCATTGGGCCACACTCTCTTGGGATTTGACATCTTTGATAGGTTAGGGGGACTAGCCTTTTAGACTCAATTATGTAATAATCTCCCAATGTTTTGGGATCTCTTGATCTCTGACATAGCTAACTAGTTAATGAGACTATTATATATTACTCCAAATGATGTGGTGAGTTTTCATTTAGTTGGGCTCTCCCAAGATCTAACATCTCTGATAGTTTTGTGGGATAGGACTCTTTGACTCTGAATGATGTAGTGATCTCCAATTAGGTAAGGCTCCCTTAGGTTCTGACATCTCTAACATGTCTAGGGGACTAGCCTTTTTTACTCCAAATCATATGGAAACTTTCCATTGGATTGAGATCTACAAAATTCACAAAACAATGAATTAAGAATGATAAAAAATAATATAATTCAATAAAGGTTACTTGATAGACATGAAGGACTTGATTTTGTAACAAGAATAATGAGTATATTTATTTAGGAATGGAACTAGATTATTTGAACATGTCCTTGTGAAAATCAAACTATAATATTAGTGTCATGGTATGCTAAAAGTAAACAAACACTACTTAGTAGTTTATTAAAAAATTAAAAAATGGTCTATTACTAATTGAATAAAATAAATGCAATATTTATTTTAATGTTTTGAGGAGGCATCACCAATGAGAACAAAATGGATAAATTTGAAACTGTGGTTCATGAAATTCTCAGAGGGGTCCCCCATTTTGAAGAAAAGGAGGCTTGTTGGCCACAACAGATACTTCTTTTAAAAACATAGCGATTGGTTTCAGTCTTGAAATTATTTTACTAACTTAGTTTCCATAATTTGTTAACTATTAGTAACTTACTCAAAATTTGTCTATCCCATTATATTCATTATTGTAAAGTTTTCTTTTTTTTCATTTATATTTCTAGTTATAGATTTGACTTGTTTATGGATATTCATATATTTCTCATTATAGCATTTAAATTTATAATTGAAATTTAAAAATATATAAATGATGATTATACAAAACACATAGGCTAATTCTTTTAAAAGTTAAAACATGTCTATCTCAAATGTTATTACAATGTATGGATCTAAACAAGGAAAATGTGTCAGCAAGCACCTAGATGCTTGTATTCTAAATTAATGCATATTAATAAATTTGTTCAAGTTCAATCCATTTCACAAAACCCCTTTGTTAAAGCATTAAGCACTAATAAATTAATGATAACTGAATTCATCCCTTTAAAATCGATCACATCAATAAAATATCTCATCACATTTATTATAAATATAATCACACATGTTACAATAACATAAATTAATAAATGACTAGCATTTTTAATGCTTTGGTAAATATTAAAAACCACCTAATCAACATATCATATCATTGATAATCATAGTTATGCTTTGGTGATGATATTATGCATTTATTTTTCCAATTAATTTCATTTTTCTATTTCTTTGCCTCTGTTACCACTGTATTTTGGTCATGATTGGTTCATATTTATTTATTTCCTTCCCAATGTGGTTTTTTTTGGGAACCTAGATTATGTTTCTCTTTTAACTTCCATTTCTCTTACAGCCTCTTCCCTAAGTTAGCTTTGATTTTTGTGGTGGATGGTCTAACCATGATGTCCTAGGCTATAGGATATGATGGTGAAGGACTTGGAATCATAGAAGGGAGTGTTAAACTAGCTAGATTGGGGACCGAGAGGGTTCATGCTAGAGGTGGTAGGATCCCAAAGGCTGTAGTCATACCTATTGTTGAGAGCATGCCCAAGGGAAGCAATAGTATAACTCTAGGATATGAGATGGGAAAAGTAGAAGGGGAAGGGGAAGTGAGGATGCTTGGAAGGATTGAGACCAATAGTATTTGGGTGAAATATGGAGGGAAGAAAATGATAAACAATGGGGTAGAGTTGAACTAGCGGGAAATAGAATAAAGAGTCCAAATTATTTGGAAGTAATCTGTAAAAGGGAAATGGGAGGAGATAAAGGAATGAGTGGGCAAACTTGGAAGGGTGCTTACTAGGTGCATCATTTATGTCTCACTTTCAATTTTATAATAGTATCAAATCTCATAGGATGTGATGATATTAGTTGAGTGGGTTATGTTTGGGATACTTGGTGTCATATAGTCCTAACTTAGTCCTATCGGGGCATAGTAAAAGATAATATTAGAAGACGTGAAGTTAGAGTGTAAAGAGCAATTGGAGGATGCAGAGGTGAAGCTTAAGGAGCTGGGGCTACTAGTGGAAGCAGAGCTTGAGGATGGTTGATGGAGGTAGAGACATAACTTGAGGAGGAGAGGGTGTTGGAATGCCCTTCAAGATTCTCTACGAAATGGTCATATAAGCAAGAGTCAAGTCCTCTATAGACTGTGTAAAATTTGGAGGGTTTATTTTGGGTCATGCTTACGCCTTCTTCATCTTAGTTGTTGTCTAATATCTCACCTCTTAGTCATTAATGAAATCTACATAGAGCTTATCATCTTCCTTGAATTGATGGTTATAGTTGATGTTGAGATGATATGAATATTATGCCAATGATCTTGAATCACCCATTTAGGATCCTACTATCGAATCTTAGAATTTAATAGGGTGAATGATTTTTTAATAACTAATATATCTTGTATTAAGAAGAAATTTTTGTAGATGTGCCCTCATATGGTGATCAGGAATGTAGGATACACCTTATAATGATGTTGTACAAAGAAGTTAAATATGCCATTACCAATTGATAGGTGATCCCCTGCTATGCTATGTGGTCAGACACATAGTAAGGAAGGAATAAGAGGTCTTGGAGGAATCTTGTGACTTAAATCATGATGTCATTTTATATAACTAATACCCCTCTATGGCTATGATAGAATCCTAGATTATATTTCAAAGCTATGACATTATAGATTCATTGACTACCTAGTATAACACTAGGTACAAGTAGTCATATACATCCTAAACATGATGAAGGAACCGGTGTCCATAAATCTTAAATAAAACCACATGGACCATTGCACCACTATGAACCTGTGCAAGAAAGGTTAATGGGTTAAACGAGGTCATCCCACCAAGAGTGTGATGTATGTAGCTCGTCATGTAGAAGTCATCCTAATTTTGGGCATTTCCTATGGCATGGACCAACTTGAATTTGATTAATCCTTTAATGTCTTGAGTGTCTAAGCGATTTATGGTCATTTGTAGTAGTGGCACCCATAACTCATTGACATGTTAGTAGTCCAAGTCCCCAAACAACCATTTCATTAGTACATGCCTACACAAACTTTTATTAAAAGGTCTACATCATGTAGGCATTAATTTTTTCTTTATTGACCAACATGGAATCTGGGTTCTTGACCCAGTCCTAGAGGATGTCATAAATCTAGTGATTTTTCATCCAAACCAACATTATCATTGCATCATATGAGAATAAGAGGTTTGTTACAAAGAGTATGCTTTGAAGGCATTCATGAATATTTCAAAAAAATTATGTCATGATGTGGGTGAATGCATCGAATCATCAACATGATCTTGCACTCAGATGACCTTTTAGAGGATGTTTCCCATTAGGTCAGTATAAGAATATACATCTAGTTTGTCCATGACTCTATGAAATTTACATCTTTTATAAAAACAAAATGCATCTTGATATTTAGCTAGGTAGACATAGACATTGGTAAAGTATTTAGGGACATGCTCGATTACTTTGAATATGCCATTGCATTTCTTGTACCTAGTTAAATTATTGAAAAAATTGATATCTTGATACTCAAGATAAACCATCAAGTTGGAGGATGTATCAACCATTAGAGTAGGATAGAGGATAAATTAGGAATTTTTTAGGCATCGAAGGTGTGGGATACATGGGTCTTTATAAGTTTGAAATCAATCAGTGTGATATTTATTCTAAGTAAGCAATGGTAATTGTTAATGGGCCTTGTTTAGGATTTAAAATATTTTGTACACATCTCCCTACATTCATGTCATTTATTAGCTCACTTGATGCGAATTTGAAATTTTAGTTATTGCAGATATTTTATCCTTTTACATCTAAATATAAAATTAAATTCTCAGCCCATGATCATCCACCACCAAATAGATTTAGAATTGGTGATGTGATATTTTTCAAAACTATCTAATCAAGTCCAACTTCTCATTCCCTTAATGGTAGGCATGTGGTAGGCATGCTTTCACATGTTTTAGTGTTGTCTTAACTAACCTTTACTTTCTAACATGTGTCATTTATCTATTATTTTTTATTAATGGTCACCATTTAAACATGGCTCTGTACTCCATGGCTTTATCCTAGCTTAGGTGATGTATAAACTAGGGACATGTGTCATACCCTAATTAGTCTTGGTTAACCACTTATACTTCATTTTAAGATTTTTAAGTCAAAAGTGATAACTAATTCATCTTCTCATTACATGACATGGTAGGTTCACATTGGCCACACTCTCTTGGGCTCTGACATCTCTAATAGCTTAGGAGGACTAGCATTTCAAAATCTTAATGATGCAGTAATCTCCCATTATGCTTGGATCTCTTAATCTCTAACATATCTAACAGGTTTAGGGGACTATCATCTCTTAATCTAAATGATGTGATGCATTTTCATTTAGTTGGGATCTCTCAGGATCTGACATCTATGATAGGTCTAGGGGATTGGTCTCTTTAGCTGTGAATGATGTAGTGATGTCCAATTAGGCAAGGCTTCCTCAATTTATGACATCTATAATAGGTCTGGAGGACTAGCCTTTTCCACTCCAAATAACATGGAAACTTCCCATTGGGCCAGGATCTACAAAATTTAGTAAATGATGAAGTAAGAATGATAAAAAAGAAAACAATTCCTTAAAGGTTACCTGTTAGACATGTAGGACTCAATTTTGGCATAATAATAATGAGTTTATTACTTCAAGATGGGAAGTAGATTCTAGGTACATCTCCTTGTGAAAATCAAACTACAACATTAGTGCCATGGTGTGTTAAAAGCAAACAAACACTACATAATAGTTTATAAATTTTTTAAATAAAGGTCTATTACTACTTGAAGGAAATCAAAGTAATATTTATTTTAATGTTTTGAGGAGGCATCACCGATGAGAACAAAATGAAAACTTTGAAACTGTGGTTCATTAATTTTTTAGAGGGGTCGCCCATTTTTGGAGAAAAGGAGGCTTATTAGCCACAATAGATACTTCGTTTAGAAACATAATGATTAGTTTGAGTCTTTAAACTATTCTAATAATTTCATTTTCCTAATTTGTTAACTATTAATAACTTACTCAAAATTTGAATACACCATTATATTCATTATTTCAAAGTTTACTTTTTTTACGTTTACATTTCTAGTTATAGATTTGATTTGTTTATGGATATTCACCCTTAGTCAGAGCATTAAGCACTAATAAATGAATGATAACTAAATTCATGTCTTTTAAATTGATCACAGCAATAAAATATTTCATCACATTTGTTATAAATATAATCACACATGTTACAATAAAATAACTTAATAAATGAATAGCATTGCTATTGCTTTGGCAAAAATTACAATTGACCAATAAACATTACATATCATTGATAATCATATTTATTTTCTGGTGATGAGATTATGCATTGATATTTCTAATCATTTTCATTTTTATCTTTCTTTGCCTATATTACCACTGTGTCTTGGTTATGATTGGTTTTTAATTATTTCTTTCCTTCCCAACGTGATACTTTTTGAGAATATAATTTGTTCAAGTTCAATCCATGTCAATAAACCCCTTTGTTAGAGCATTAAGCACTAATAAATGAATGATAACTAAATTCATCTCTTTTAAATTGATCACATCAATAAAATATTTCATCACATTTGTTATAAATATAATCACACATGTTACAATAAAATAACTTAATAAATGAATAACATTATTAATGCTTTGGAAAAAATTACAATTGACCAATAAACATTACATATCATTGATAATCATATTTATGTTTTGGTGATGAGATTATGCATTGACATTTCCAATCAATTTCATTTTTCTCTTTCTTTGCCTATGTTACCATTGTATTTTGGTTATGATTGGGTTTTAATTATTTCTTTCCTCCCCAACATGGTAATTTTTGGGAATATAAATTTGAACTCTTTATTCTTGTCATCATGTTCCGGTTGAAGTTTAATGGAGTTATTATACAAGAATCTTTGCCTTATCCTTCAGTTCTAAGCTAATGCAAAAAACCACAATTGGCTTTTGTGGTAGAATTTTACCTCATAGTTTGTAAAATATATTTTAGATTCCTTCTAAACAATCTTTTACTACTATCCCTTATATCATTAGGGAATAATTCCTTTTTGCTAGTAACATGATCAAAGTTAATTCGATAGATGCTTCCATCTTTGTTACCAACATCATGCGTGTTATTTATCTCTAACAAAGAGAACATGAAATCCTTGGTTGAATTATTTTTTAATCTATTCTTAATATTTGGCCTAGATGAAGCTATGATAGACCTTGGTGATCAATTATAATCCATACCCTTCTATTGTAAGGACATGTTTGGGTTCATGTCAATCGCTACATTTAAGGACATGGAAAGGAAATTCTCTCTTTTCCATAACTACATTTAGGGTCTAGTTTATGAGATGAAGTCAAATATTTTGTTTGGTTCATTGTTCCCCCTCCACCTTTATAGAATGCTTTGTTTCCTCTCCTTGCTCTGGAATACATTCATTTTTTTGTCATACCTGTCAAAGAATTGAATGGATCAATTTGTTGGCTAGGATGGTGTTTCATGGCATTTCCCTTTCTCCTCAATGGCTGGTTAGATAAGATCTGATGATAGTTATTAGGCATTTAGACAAACATTTGGCTATAGATGAATGCATGTCCAAATTGTTGGACTCTCTATTTGCTTCGATAGTTCCTAGTTCTAATGTAATGGCTTCTAGTATGGCTCCTACAAAGAATCCTCTATTGATCAGGTATTATTTCAAACCTATGTCTACTCTAAATTTTGTTGAAATCATACTAATTGGTGAAATTTTTTAATTTTTTTAATTTCATACTGGCTTTCTATTTTTGACAGCCTAAAAGTAGATTTTAAATTTTTTTATAACTCAACCGATATTACGGCTAAGACATGAGAATATTTACGTTTCCATTTTTTTGTATATATTCTCTTTCTTTATCAGGCATGGGTCACATAAACCTAATATCTATCAGAAAAAAATAACTTAATCGAGTACTCTAAATCTAGTATTAGTAAAAATATAATATTTTAAATTATTATAATAATATAATAATAACTAGTTTTAAACTCTAATTTGATTATGAATACTTGAATTGTGGCAATAAAAAACTATCCAATAGCATCTAATCTAATTAATGATGTAGCCAATTTCTTTTCTCTACTTTTTTTGCTAAGACAAGGAAATAGTCCCATCAACAACTTTTATACTTAAAATGTGATCCCATGGAAATGTGGCTCCTAAATTTAATTACGAGGTATTGCCATATATATTTAGAAGTATATGCAACAAAAATGGTCCCATGATAAAAAAATTATGGGTGTATGCTAAGAAAATAACCAACTCTTTATTTTAAAGAAAAGATTCTAAAATTTCATTTTAGCATGCCTTTTATTTTTCATTATGTGAATCACTTATTAAAAAAAGGAGCACTAACCTCCTCTATGCAACTATTGTCTTAACTACAAGCAAATACTAAAACCACTTCATAACTCTTATTGTAATGTTGTTCTTTTTTTTAAAAAAATTTATAAGTACTCTAACACTATGCTTCAAATTTTTTATTTTTTTTAATTTAATTTGTTTCCTCTAACATGAAATATAGACTATTAATACCATTCGACAATTTTATTTAATAACTATCAATATATATTTTTACTGTTTAATTAATAATAGTAATACTATTAACTACAATATTAAAATGTTATCAAAACATAAAACCATGTTCCTTTTATGTTACTGTAATTTTTTCATGAATATCAAAATTTAATTAAATCACAATCTATTAATTTATCCAAACTGGATTTTCCTAAAATATAACTACCTATGAATATAGCACCAATTCAGGGAATTCGATTTAAATGAAATGCAGTACATGCCCATATAAGATAGTTGTTTAGAAAATTCATATAATAAATCCCAATAAGATAAACCAGCGAGAGTCCACAATAATCTTTCTATCAATACGTAAATAATATTATTGGTAAATGAAAAAATCATTTATTCTCGTGTTATATTATTAAAAAAAATAGCAGACTGTTGAGAGAGGTGTCAAAAGTGTTTCATCGAGTCTTGTGATGGTGGTGAGATGTATTTATCTTAACAGTAGTTTTTTTTAAAGAATCCATATGTGAATTATCTCCACCAATATTTTTGAAAACAAGCTAAATGTCTTTCTTAGAGTCTTGTAGAGGATGGTGAGATGCATTTTGCCTTGTATAAAATTTTTAAATCAAGAAATAATTTTTTTGGATTAGGTAGGTACTGGCAGTTATAAATAATTGTATATAATTTATATTATTATTTGAAAAATTAAAAAAGAGTTTTACTGTAAAATATTTTTTTTGAAGTGTTTCATCAGAAGCAAACTTTAATGTATGAATTTTTTTAAAAAAAATATTAAAATTTGATTAGTAATCCTTCTTTAGTTGAGAAAAACTCAAGAATAATTTGAATAAATTCTAAAATTAGTAATCTTTTTATGATTGCGAAAAAATCAAAAATAATTCGAAGAAATCCCAAAATTTAGACTAATATGAGAATAGTAAGATAAAGTTCTAGTATAAATGTATTAATGACTCTCCATACCTATACAAAATGTTTTAAGAAGAAGAAAATGCATTCAGCAAAATTAATTTTATAAAATGATAAAATAGTAAAATCTCAGGTAAAGATGTTAGTTTTTTTCACTAAATTCTTAAGACTAAATCGAGAAGCATTTTCAACCTAAGAAGACATTATGATATTTTAGATATATTTAAAAACATGTATAGACATGTTAATGATAAGATGTGACAATGGAAAAAATTAAATTATAATCTTGGAGACATCTGTATATGTTTTGGAAAAAAAATTTATCTTATTGCGCAGGGTATGTATTTGGTGGGCAAAATAAATTTTTAATAATTCATAAAATCATTTAAGTAAAAAACAAATGATTATAATTTGACAATGTTTTGTTAGACAAATAAATTAGATAACTATAAACGACATGATTCTATCTTATTCAAATCTATTGTCAATCAATTTCAGGTAACACAAAAGGAAATGAACAAAGTTTTGTTTACCAAAAATTAATGATTCCATACCATGAAACCATATAATAATATAAAAATAATTTAAACATGTAAAATTCTGTGTTATAAAAGAAAAATCCTACCTTCATCTGATATCTATTATCAAAACATGTAAATAATGTTTTCTCAAAATAAGTTTTCTAAAACCATACAATATTTATAAATTTTTTATGCTAATTAAAATTATTTTCAGTATGATATCAAATTTTCTCTCATAAATAATAAATTCATATATAAATTATAAATTTCAATATACTATTAATATCACCATTAATTTGAATTAAAAACACATCGAACAAAAAGGATGTATACATTGAGATCTGGCTAAAAAAGATCATACTATTTAATATTAAAAAAATAAATATTTCCAAAACAGACTTACCATTATTGCACAAGATACTCACAGTATTCATTTAATGTGTTGATTACCCATCCTTCTATATCTACAACAACCTGGTTCGAACACATAACCTTAAAATCTTGGATACGTTGTTGTAAGATGTTATGGTTGTTATCTTAATCAAAAAGTATAATTTATTTTTGGTTTTATCTTTATGAGACTGGAATGATATACATGCATTAGAATTCTCGTGCTTAATGTTTGTATGGTTATGGCACTACCGCGAGATGGCACGTAGTGAGAAGACCTGCATAATTAAAATACAGAAAGATTATTTAATTCTCCACACCCTCTATTTGTAACCGATCAATTTGTGCTTTCTTCCACTTCAACTTTTTTTAAATTTAAAAAATTAGTGGAGTGAGTTTTATAAAAATAAAGAACGCTTCGGCACGTGCGCACAAAAGACATTTGCAAACTTAACACGTTATCTTATCTCGTCGCTTTAATTGCAGTGTTAAATCTGTTTAATTGAATTTCGCCTCTTTTTGTACCATAGCGAACATAGAATATCTCTGGTCATTTTAGTTCACATAACAGTTTGAGTCATTTCCCACTATTCCACAATCACTCGTTATTTCATTGTAATGTTTTTTAAAGATTATCTTCTGGAAAAAATAAATTGTGGGGTGTGAAGCTTCTCATTCTTATTGTTTTTCCATCCCAGTGTTGGTGGCTTGCCAATTTCCTTTTATCTTTTTCCTCTCCAAGTGGTCCATTTGCGAGCGTCTTATCTAATCGGTGTGCTTCCAGAACGATTGTTTTTCCATCCCAGTATTGGTGGCTTGCCAATTTGCTTTTATCTTTTTCCTCTCGAAGTGGTCCATTTGCGAGCGTCTTATCTAATCGGTGTGCTTCCAGATTAGCGTTCTGGAATACATTTTCAAATTGATTTTAAGGTCTTACCCAATATCTAACCGGTAAGTTCCCAAATTGATTTCCGTCACTGAAAATATGTCGTTTTAAGTTTTCAAAATGTTGCACATGCTTAATATAGTTGGCCAGATACGTGCAGTAGAAATGGACAAAATGGAAAAAATCTACACAAAACATGACCTTGACAAATTTTCGAACCGAGAGTCTGAACATTGTACGCAAATTTCTCCAACCGCGCACATTCCAATCGCTTGTTAATTCAATATTTCTAAACGGTAGTTGTGTGTTTTTTTTTTGGTTCTCTTTCCTTTCAGTTTGCAAGTCGCAAGAATGCCACCTGGCGTTACAGGAATCAACTTACATTGCATCTCGTTATTCCAATGATTCAGATAATGAATTTGTCTAATGAATAATTGCATTGAGTTAGGGCTGGGGCCTACCATCCAGCCGCCTGAGGTTCGATCCGTGCTTTTCGTTTGCCGCTTCCGAGATTTGTAAATCGCATAAAAACAATATAAAAAAATGATTTTATTGAGTTGATTTTGTCAAATCTGACGCTTTGAAATTTTCTGCGGTCGCTATTTCAGTATACACAGCGACAAATGTGTTAATATCACTGGGGTATCGCAGACTACTTCCGTTTAGGGCAACTAATAGTAAGACCAACGGTGGTCACATGCTCATCAATCATAATAAATTGTTGTGATGCTGCCCGCCCATCCTGTCCTGAGTATACATTCAAGCCTAAGAGGCAGCCATTGAGGTCTCTATCTAGTTGTGAAGCATCAGAACAGAATGGGCAGATCTCCTTGCTGCCCTAAACATTCTGTCCTCAATCGCGGTGCTTGGTCTCTGCAAGAGGATTTGGTTTTGAGCCAATACATCACAATTCATGGAGAGGGTCGTTGGAGATCTCTGCCACAAAAAGCAGGTAAAGCATTACTTCATTGATGGTCAACCTTCAATAATAATGTGATGAAAATTCCCATGTAACTTTTCTCAAGCAACAGCTATATTAATTATCGCGTCTTGCAGGTCTGAAGCGATGCGGAAAGAGTTGTAGATTGCGTTGGTTGAACTATCTTCGTCCTGATATCAAGCGTGGAGACATTTCCCCTGATGAAGAGGATCTCATTGTCAGACTTCATAGACTCCTTGGAAATAGGTATCAATCGACTTGGTCATCATTATGTATGAATGATCATTTTTACTACTATTCTATTGTTGTCATTATGTGTACAAATCCCCGGATTGTATTTTCAGGTGGTCACTGATCGCAGGACGACTGCCAAATCGAACAGACAATGAAATCAAGAACTACTGGAACACTCACCTCGGCAAGAAGATCATGACAGAGAACGTAACTGTTTCCAAACAAAGGACAGAATCCAAACCTGCTCTTCCTGCAACTGATTGTGTTCCTAAATCTACCCTTGTAAAAGCAAAACCAGTCAGATTGGCGAAAGGCTTCAACAAATATTTGGCCGCTGGTAATTCCAATCGTCAAGACTTGAACTACATTGATGCTGAACCAACTGTGGATACCTCCGCAGCGGCCGCGGAGTTATTGGTGCAGGAGTTGACGACAGAGAATGATTATGACTTTACACTGTGGAAAAATATTCCTGAATTGGGATCTCCGCCTATTGAAATTAATGAGCATTTTAATCTCCCTTGTATGCCCAATTTTGTTGAGTTGAAATCCCCACATTCTCAGCCTTGTGCAAAGAATTATGTTAATACTTCCGATAATTTGTTACACTTAAACCGCGATCTCTTTTCTCCTGATTATGATCTGCTCTGCTCTACCTGGAATTCTTCAGAAGATTTCAAAATCGATGAGTTAGAGGTAAGCCTGACCAATAAGTTGCAACAAATGTGCGGTTATTCTCTTTAGAATAATGCGCAAGCAGTGAAGAAGAGTCTTACAGATGAGAAAGAAATCGACAACAACACGGAGGAAACTCATTTGTTAGATGGCCTGCATTGTTTGCAGAATTCAAGCCTGCACAATTTTACTGAGTTTCAATAAAAAGGATCATACCTGCTCTGGCTTTATTGGTTTAAACATAACTGTTAAATGTTATAGAACTGTAATAAGTCGTCAATGGCACTGTACGTGTTATTGACACTGTATTTCCTGGATTGTTTCACGCAACTACCCTTTGTGAATAATTTCAAAGTACTGTTGTTGAGTGTATTCACGATGATTCATCTGCTAGCAATTTCACGTCAAGATGAAATGGATACGTTCATAGGGCAACAAAGCCAAAGGCTGAACACGTTGAAATGACAAATGTTTGAAAGAAGAATATAAAATAATATTTGTAGATCATTTAGTGCCTAATGTAACCACTGCACATATTGATTATGCCTTTTGATATGCTAAAGACATAAACAGTAAACTTAAAAACTTAAACGTGAACGCTAAGACGTACAAGTAGATGAATTATTTCACATAAGAGAAATATCATAGTATCGCTGATCTATATAATGTATATCATAGACTTGTATAATATTTATTATATAATTAAATTCAATTAATGCGTCATGAACCAATAACAGATCAATGACCTAAAGACTTGCAAACTGTTTATTAGTATATAATTAAATTCAATTAATGCGTCATGAACCAATAACAGATCAATGACCTAAAGATTTGCAAACTGTGAATTAAAGACTTGCAAACTGTATAATATTTATTGGAAATTTTTGATGTAGAAAGAGGGAATTTTTGGAGGCCATAAATTTTTATTCATAGTTTTGTTTATACTCATTCTCATGTCAAAAATGATCGTCTCGAAAAGATTAGTTTAGTCTTAATAGCACTTGTCTAGCTAGACATTTTTAATATTTTTCGAAGGTCATACGTGACCATCTGAGGGTTTAAAATTGTAATTTAATAATATTTTTTGTATTTTTTCAAATTTAAAAGTTCTATATTTTTATAACCAGACTTGAACTTTAGATGATATTCCTCCAATAGGGTAATTTTAGTGCTTAGTTTATTTTTAAAGGTTTTTAGAGCTATGTGTGCTTACATATGAAACTTAGTAAAAATAGTAGATGCTAAAAATAATAGGTAAAATTTTATTTATCTTGAGAGTTCTTAATTTTACACGTCAACTCTAATTCTAAGTTAATGTTTATTTATGCATGGTTTGTAATTATTTGAATCACTTAATACAAATCAATATAGATTATTGCTTCAGAAGCTTTGTCTATTAGTATTTTCTTATCTTGATATTACTCGAGTTCATTATTTTGTATCTTTGAGTAAGTTTGAATCTTGAAACCTATGTAAGAATTGGTGAGAGGATGAGGAAGAATCACTCAGATGAGCCAGACTATGCAAGACCTATAGAGGCAAGTAGAACAATTAATAGAGATATTTATGAATCAAAGACAAATGAGAGCAAAATATGACATCGAGAATGCCTCAAATCATGAAGAAATTTTTTTGGAAGAGGAGCAATAGGAAGAGTCATCATCAATGGAAGAATCATAGTATACAAGATTGTATAGATAATTTTTACAAGATTTTCATAGAAGTTAATCGTGATAAAACATGAGAATAAATGGATGCAAGGTATGTAAATGGTTTGATGTTTTTTATTGAGGATGAATTAAGCATGCATATAATACTTTACTTTGATGAAGCTTATCAATTAGCTTTGAAGACAAAAAAATAAAATAGATAGAATTTTAGAAGAACATATATTGAGCCATGATGAGGACAATCCCCACAAATACGAGGATGAGGTGGATTAAATATCACTATATGAGAATCATCATGTGGTGTAAAAAGAAAAGAAGATAATAGACAAGGGTTTTAATACTAGCAAAAAAGAAGATGATTTTAGAGAGGATGAAGCTATGGTGGTGGTAGAGGATGGTTTGCAAATCAATGCAGGTCTTATGTTTCTTATAAATGTGGAGAACAAATCTAGAGAACATTTGAGTGGCGTTGCTAATAGGATAAATAAAGGAGGAGATATGATCACCCAATAAGTAATTTATTTGAAGTTGAATCAGAAGAGCAAAATATTGAAATTGCAGTAATAGATATTGGAGAAAATATCATGAAGAGAATCAAAATTATTATTTCAAAGAAATAAAATGTGAAAAATAAAGAAAGTGGTGATGGATGGCTATGAACAAATATCTTTTGAATAATGTGTTCTTTAAGAAGTAAGATTTGCAAAGTAATTGTAGATGATGTTAGTTGTAAAAATATGATTTCTAAAGACATGATTGAGAAACTGGATTTGCAGTATGAAAAGCATCATAATCTATGTCAGATTTTATGGTTTAATAAAAAGAATTAAGTTACAATAGATAAAAGGTGACTAATCAAGTTTTATATAGATAAATCTTACAAGGATGACTAATAGATGCATGCCATGTGTTTTTTAAAAGGCCATGGTAATTTTATAGAAAAGTAGTTCATGATGGAGTAAAGAACACTATAGTATTTGGAAAGGTGATACGAAGGTAGCTTTGTTACCTCTTAAAGAAGCAGGGCAAGCTAAAAGCATGCTCACTAAAAAAAAATAACAAAGATATGAAAATGATAGGTTACTATTATGCATTAGTAGCGAAGAAAGAAGAATAGAAGTGGGGTAAATACTAGTAGAAGTAGCATTAGTTTTGAAAGAATATGCAGATGTTATACTTGTTAAGTTACCATATGGTTTATCACCAAAGAGAGATATTATGCATCACATTGATTTGATTCCTAGATCATCTCTACCCAATCAAGAAAATTATAGGACGAGTTTAGCAAAACATAAAAACTTAAATATATAGGTTACTGAATTGGTGAGAAAGGGTATAGTAAGGGAGAGCATGAGTCCATGTTCAAAACTAACAATGTTAACTCCAAATAAAGATGGAGAGTGGAGGATGTGTGTGGATAGTAGAAAAATTGATAAAACTATCAAGTATAGATTTCCTATACCTTATTTAGAAGATATGATGGATGTTTCTATAGGTGTAAAATATTTTACAATAATTGATCTAAGGAGTGGATACTATAAAATTTATATTCATGAAGGAGATGAATAGAAAACATCATTCAAGACTTTAGATTGTTTATATGAGTGGATGGTGATGCCATTTATATTATCTAATATAGCCTAGACATTTATGAGGGTGATAAACACAATATTATATAAATTTAATTGATAATTTTTGTACTCTTATTGCACTAATAAAAAATTATATGAGAGGAAAAGAATTTGCATGCACAAGGGCATCAACAGAAATATTTGATTCATTAAATAAGAAAATTATAGAAAAAATATTTTAGTATTACCATATTTTTGAAAAAATTTTGAGGCTAATTTTGATGCTTCATTTCAATTAATTGGCACTGTGTTGAGTTAATAAGGGAGGCCAATAATATATTTCTATAAGAAATTGAATTAGGTAATAATAAAGTATTCTACGTATGATGTTGAATTTTATGACATTGTAAACATATTAAGACATTGGAGGCATTACTTGATGCCTAAATATTTTATCCTATTTACTAATCATGAAGTTTTGAAGAATGTGAACATTTGAAATAAGTTAAATAGTAGGCATGTAAAGTGGGTGTCTTACTTCCAAAGTTATAATTTTGTGTCAAAACATAAATAAAGAAAACAAAATTAGGTTGCTAATGTTTTGAGAAGGTGAGTGGGATTGATAAATATGTTATGGTGAGTAAGATAATTAGATTTGAATTTATGGTAGAAGTATATGAAAATGATCTATATATTTTCAAGATAGCTGAGCAATGCAGGAATCCATTGATAAGTGATACAAGTAATGTTTATGATGAGTATATTATGCATGATGGATATCTCTTCAATGGAAAATGATTATGTATTCTAATTAGGTCTCTAAGGGACAATATTATAAGAGAATTGCACAGTGGTAAGACAAACACAATAGATTTGATAGAAAAATAATTATATATCAAAGATAAAGATAGATGTGACAAGATATGTTTGAAGGTGTAGGATATGTCAGGTGGCAAAAGGGCATGCACAAAATACAATATTGTACATGCTATTACTATTTACAAGAGGACTATCGACAGATTTGAGTATGAATTTTTTTTTAGGATTACCAAACACACACAGAAGTAATGATTCAATTTTTATTTTTTTAGACATATTTTCTAAGATGGTTCATTTCATTACATGTAAAAAAATTAATAATGTCACTAGAATTTTAGAATTATTTTTTAAGAATAATGTGAGATTGTATGGTGCTCCAAAAAGTATTACATCAAATAGGGACACAAAATTTATAATTAATTTTTGGACTATTTTATGAAGTAAGATGGGGAATAATCTAAAATTAATTTGTGCATACCACCTTTAAATAAATGGACAGACATAAGTTGTAAATAGGAACTTAAATTTTTTATTGAGACATCTAGTTGGAGAGAAGCCCAAGAAATAAGAATTGACTTTACTACAAGTTGAGTTTGTATATAATAATTCAATGAATAGATCAATAGGAAAATAAATATTTTAGATTGTTTATGGGAGGAATCCTATGAGTTTTTTAAATTTGGTATAGTTACCAATTATAGAATGAGTTAGTGGTAATACATAAGCATTTGCAGAATATATACAATAGTTACATAAAGTAAGAAGATAATTGTAGGAAAGTAATGAAAAGATAAAGCAAAAACATAAATTATAAGAAGGTAAAAAAAAATTTGAATAAGAATATTTTGTGATTATTTTCTAGAGAAAAGATATATTTTCGAGAGGCACACATAACAAGTTAAGGTACAATAAAATTAGACCATGTAAAGTTATGAAAAAAATCAATGACAATGCTTATGAAGTGAGTTTACCAAAGAATTTTGATCTCTCTTCAGTATTTGATATTTCAAATTTATAATATTTCCATAGATAATAAGGTAAAAATGAAGTAGATTGGTAGCAATAGGTGCCAAAGAAGAATAAAGAAAATGAGATAGTATACATAAGATAAACAAGTTATGACAAGTTTTTGGTATAGTGCAAAGGATTATGATAGGAAGATAACACTTTTAATATATAATTGGAGATGAAAAAGATTGATAAGAATAAATGGTATTAGTACAATCAGAAAAATTTACAAGCTTTGAGTTGTTTTCAACTAGAGGAGAATGGTGTAGAAAAAAAGGTTGAACTTTTAGAGGATATAACTTTTGATCCATAACTTTTTTTGAGCTCATTTTCATGTTGAAATGATTGTATTAAAAAATTTATGTGTAGCCACAACTAAGCCTCTCCAATTATGAATGTTTTTGGTATTTTTCTAAGGCCATATGTGACCACCTGAGGGTATAAAATTATAGTTTAATATTAATTTTGGTATTTTTATAAATTTAAAAATTCTATATTTTTATAACCAATCTTAAACTTTAGTTGATATTAATTTGATAGATTAATTTTATTGTTTAGTTTATTTTTAAAGATTTTTAGTGTTATGCATGCTTGCATGCAAAACTTACTAAAAATAATATATGCTAAAGATAATAGGTTGAGTTTTATTTATTTTCAGTTTTCTAAATTTTGCATGTCAACTTCAATTCCGTGTTGAGTCTTATTTATACATAGTTTGTAATTATTTGAATCATTCAATACGAATCAATTCAAATTATATTTTTATAAGCTTTACCTATTGATATTTTCCTGCCTTTATATTAATCAAATTCATTAATATTTTAAGATTAAAGTATTATATTTTTTATTTCCCTTTATTGTTTAAATTTTCTCTTATTTACAAATAAATGTATTACTTTAAATATGAGATCTATTATATTATTATTTGTTATTCTGATATTGTTCTTACAATGTAGTACATACATTGAAAATTAAAAAGAGAAAAAAATGAAATAAAACCATACATTTTACATGATAAAAAAATATACTAATTTCATTAAAAAAACCTAATAAATTAAAAACACAAAAAAAAATATATATTTTTTTAAATACAAATATAATAACATTATTTATTATAAATTAAAATTAGATGTTCACACAATTCTTTTGGTAGTGTAAAAAATAGACCCCATAACTTTATTAATTCATGAAAAATCCATAAATGTTGTCGAGAATGGAATCTATATTAGTTTCTAAGAATGAGCAGGGTCATATCGTGTTCGATATGTAATGAACAATCCAAATAAAGGTGGAAGTTTCTAATACGGATCCAACATAGATTTAACCAAGTTATTGTTCTAAAAAAATCTTTGTATAGGATTGTTTCTTAAAACTATACTTGTAGCTGTTTCTTGTGAACTTGACTTTCATCTGTCATCTAACAGCCATTGGTATTCTTATAACCTTAAAATTCTTATAATTTATGCATTACATTCTCTATTTTACTTTATTATGTAGGAAATTAAATCATTATAAGGTACGTCTAATCGATTATTTGAGCTTTTATTTGGAAGAATATGATATGCTACATGTTATTTCAAGTAATTTTATAAATAAGGCCCATTCAATGGTATTGCAAAGCATCCTACAATTAAAAGAAAATTGGTTAATCTAGAACATAGATATGAACATGGAACATTGTGGGTAAAAGTGCAAGAAGCAGTCAATCATCGAAGTAGAATTTTTATAGCATAATTCCAAACTTACTATTGTCACAGAGTTTAACATAAAAGCGTTATGAAATAGATGTATTTACATATAATTTATATTAATCATATTTTAAATATATTTATTTTACAAATAATTTATATTAATCATCTTTTAATATATTTTTCTTTTGAAAATGGTTTCACGGATTACTTATCATTTAGTATTTGTGTCTTAGTGCCTTGTAATTATTTGAACTGCAAAGTTGTGTTGTATAGACCAAATAACATCTCAATATGGTTTAATTGTATTTTTTTCGTTGAAATTAAGGATGCCAAGCATGTTGATGTTTGATATTGTTATTGTTCTTGATGGGAGCATGTAATACAAAAGTCCAAATTTTTTTAATTCCACATTCATTTCATCTTCATCCTATATGCCAGTATCATCACTGTGTATTTCACCATCAATTTTAACTTTTGTAGTTGTTTATCTTCATAGTGTAATATTAGCTTCAACACAATTATAAAGATAAATAGTCTGGAAAAAATGGTCATCAATAATAACAGTGAAAATATAAATGATTCAAATACAAAAAATATTTATTAATGGAATGCAAAAATAATACTAATACAAATATATTTCATTCAAACATCAGAAAGAATGAAGATTATCAACAAAAACTTAACACACGAACGAAAGCCATGGAAGGAAAATTGTGCACTTGTATGTAGCACCTTCAGAATTGATAGAAGAGTAATCATTCAAGGATGTTATGTCAATGCGCTAGTTTCATAGGGGATTGCTCAACGATCTTTATACATTAAAATAATTTACCTCAAGTGGTGTTCACATCTATTTTGGAGGGCTTGTCGTGTCATATAATTATGTATAAACATTTTAATCGGGTAATAAATTTGATGATTGTTTGATTATATTTACTATTTTAAATATGGTTGAGGGCTTGTCAAGTTATATAATTATGCATAGAAATTTTAATCGGACAATAAATGTAATGGTTATATGATTGTCTTTATTATTTGAAATATAATAAATCTTATCAAATGTATGGTGAAATTTTCAACAGACCATTCAAAAGTCTAAATAAATATATTAATAATTAATAATTTTTATTTTATTATTATAAATTATAATAATATTTAAAAATAATTTTTAAAAAATATGTTATATTAAAAAAAAAATGATAAGTAAAATCGATTATCAAATTTAATTTTTCATTTTAAATTTTGCATTTAACACAGATTGATATTGAACTTATAAAAATTCTTGATACATTTTATAAAATAAATGATAAATATTTATATTAATATGAAGTATAAAATTATTCCTTATTAAAATACAATTATTTTTTTTGGTTGTTAAAAAAAAGAATTTACATATTTGAATCTTGTAAAACTTTATATATATATATAATTAAATGACTCCTACATTTATAAAAACAAAATAGTCTCTTATACCACAACCAACATTCTAAATCATTAAAAAAAACTTTTTAAAGACATTTCTTTTTTATATGCCTGGATAGTTAGATAGTCTATCATTTTGAGCATGTAGCAAAGCTGAATGTCAAGCTCTTAGCATTAGAAAGGTCGCATTTTTTAAGCTCTTAGCATTAGAAAGGTCACATTTTTTAAAAGCCTAGACATAATATGACACTAATTTCTGTTTGGATGGCTTCGGCGGACGGACTAGAGATGCAAAATATATTCATATATTAGTTCTATGTTATTACTATCCGACAGATCATTAATTGTTACGATTAATCAAAATATTAGAAAACTAGGCGGATTTTAAGGCTTTCGTTCCGTTCCGTTTCATTTCCCCTGTCCAGACTGATTTATTCAAACATTGTGTTCAACACGTCACCTTTGCGTACTCATTAACTAAACGTGCATAACAGCTGTCATGGCATTATATGGACTACAGTCGCACTATAATATCAATGGCAGCCTAACACGCCACGTCGCATTCTACAGCAACCTAAAGAATCCAATTTAGAATTTGTTTTTGTTATAGAGGTTGTTTTTGTTATAGAGGTTGTTTTTGTTATAGAATTTTTTGATGCAATGCTTGGTTGTAGAATTTAAACGTTGTTATCATCGCATTTTCAAAAATGTATGAAAATAACAAAACTGAGAATCCAAAATTCATATCTTATGTTGGTATCATTCAGTTTTTATTATAATTACCCACGACTCTAGAACGGTGGGACGACGCTTCCGCGGCGCGCGCCCCCCCCCCTCCCCATAAAAATACAAAATTTTAGATTAGGGGGCGGCTAAGTAAACAATATATAAATATTTATACTAATGAATTAAAAATTAAAAAACAACATATTTAGAGATTTAAATAAGTTTGCATTCGACATTTTAAATATTTTTTTTATTTGATCAGTTAAAAATAAAATTTTAAAGGTCTCTTAGTTTTATGTAAAGGAGAGACCTAAAAATAAAATATTAATGTTGTGATGGGATGCTTTTATCAATGGCAATCAAACGGGCAGTAAAAAATTTACACAATATTAACTTCTGTCAAGGATAAATAGAAACAGAAAACATACCAAGAACTTTCACAAAGTTCCCGTCAAAATTAATTTGGGGACCTGACCCCTTTTTTGTTATTTTTTAGAATATTAACATAGGGTCCCCCCAAATAAAGAGACATACAAGAACATCGAGTCATTGTTTTTTTCTTTTTTTTTTTTTTTTTTTTGAACCACAGACCATCCTTCCTTGTTCTTACCCTGAAGGGCTGGTGAGACTTCTTCAACTAGGATGTAGGGCTGGGATTTATCTTTTGTCGTTGACCTTGAAATGGTATATGCCTTAGAAGAATTCAAATCTCGAAACTCCTCCAAGGAGTAGGCTAGAATTGACACAAAATTCCTTAGAGAGATTAAATAGACCAATATTTTTTCTTCAAAGAGTGGCGAGTTTTTGGGATCCTTCAACACCTTAAACATAATGTTAAAGTGTTAAATCAATATTATTAATAATTATATTTTATATTTATTCTAAAAATTAAAGGATTTAAATTATAAATGATAAAGAAATTAGAATCTTCAATCAAAATAAATTAATAATATTATAATTTACAATAAGAAAAGTACATGATTTAATTATAGATTAGAATTGAATTACATACATTTATACGGATGGGTGCCCCCTACTTTTGATCAGTACGTGACTTCCTGGATACTTCTTAGAATTGAGGATGCTTACTATGATATTAAGTTTTAACAAAAATTGCAAGATTCATTCATGATAAAATAACAGTGTCAAAAGATAGCTTGAATATTAAAATTAAGCAATTAATATTTTTCGTAATATGATTTATCAAAGAATACTACATGAAAAAGAGAGATTCCAAAGAGAGATTCAAGGGCTAAAAGAAACTACTACTACTTATTAAAGGCATCAAATATCAAAATATTTTTTTGCAAATGAGATCATAGTATCATACATGGACAATCAAATGAAAAGGATAACCAGGTAAATTGAAGATATAATAAGAGCATGTAACGTAGTTTGATTGCTTTCATAGAGTTCAGATATAATAACACTAATTATTCTAGAATTGGTGTGTTCCCATTTAATTTTCTACATGGATTTGATCCTCTTTTTTCCATTAAATTGGATAGAGCAAAAGGTTTTCTTTCTCTTAGTGCCCATTAATGGCAATGAACCGATAATATATGTCCTTGAAGGACCATTTTTTGCGTCATTAATTATTGAAGATATAATAAGAGCATGTAAAGTAGTTTGATTGCTTTCATAGAGTTCAAATATAATAACACTAATTATTCTAGAATTGGTGTGTTCCCATTTAATTTTCTACATGGATTTGATCCTCTTTTTTTCCATTAAATTCGATAGAGCAAAAGGTTTTCTTTCTCTTAGTGCCCATTAATGGCAATGAACCAATAATATATGTCCTTGAAGGACCATTTTTTGCGTCATTAATTATAGTCACTTGATCCTAAGCTAGGGACATGTTAGAATACCTTTTGGACCATTAAGATTTTGATTTTGGAGATTTATATCAGATTATTTTACATAGATTTAGGACTGTTATTAAAAATTGTAGGTCTAAGTATAATTGTTATGATTTTGATGTGTTTCTGAATTTTTAAGTGGTAGTTTATGTTTTATTTTTAATCAATGAATTTTATATTATAGTTTACATCAAACATGAAAGCTACATCAGATGAACATTAGAATTGTGTGTAAAATCGCATTCTATGAAAGATAGAAAGACAATCATGTGAGTCTTTATCTGAAATAAAAAATAATATATATGTTCCATAATTAACAATATATTGACGAGTTTTAATATTGAAAATAATTTTAATGGAAGTCCAAAACTTACCCAAGACACCCCTTTTTAGTCTTAGGCACAACTACATGTCACAAAAATCTTAATTTATATTAAAAAAAAAAAAAAAAAAAAACTTAGATCATTTCATAAACATCCACCAAAACTCGAAGACATCATGCACACATTCACTTAAAAACATTTTACTTGAAAACATGAAAGAGATGTTTTGTCAACATCACCCTTGAATGTTTCAAGAACATCCTATACTTTGAGAAAAGAGGAGGAGCACATCCTCAAGTATCACTATTTTTTAAACTCAAGATTTGAAAATCCTTCTTTATTAAGGCCTAAAATTTAGTGGATTCATCGAAAGATCTAACTGTAATGAGTATCAAGAATCCTTGTTTATTAAGGCCTATATGCATATCATAGAGGATGGTCTAGAAGAAGATAATAGAAAAACTAAGGAAAAATATTAACCACATCTTCTAACTATTTAGTTCTAGGATGATGCAGAAAAAATAAGCCAATATTTTGGAGGTCACAACTTTTGACCCATAGCTCCATTTGAGCTCTTCCACATGTCAAAATTACCATCTTAAAATTTTAGTTTCTACCCTAAGCCATCATATCTGATTAGATTTATTTTTGATATTTTTGATATTTTTGATATTTAAAGATTTTTTTGAGAATTTTATATTTTGTAGAAATTATATATTTTTAGGACCAGATGTCAACTTCAATTGAATTTCATCCCATAGGTTAGTTTTAGTTTTTAATTTATTTCAAGATATTTTTAGAGTTACTCGTTCTTCCATGTAAAACTTACTAAAAATAGTTGCTGCTAAAAATAGATTTTTTTTTTAGATTTTAGTTGTTTTAAATTTTTGCATGTCAACTCTAATTCCAAGTTGAGGATTATTTAAATATGGTTTTGGTTGTAATTATTTAAATTCATTCAATATGAATCAATATAATCTATTATTTTCAAAAGCTTTGCCTATTGATAATTTATTGTCTTGATAGTTTTTGGGTTCATTATCTAATATTAGAGCATGTTCAGATATTGGAGGAGTAGGACATGGTGAGAGCATAAGGAGGTATTGCATAGATGAACCAAAATATACAAGATATGTAAAGATAAGTGGCATAATTTATCATGGTTATCACCAATTAGTGAAGAAGATAAGGTGGTCATGAAGATGACAAAAATCATCATTAAAATGTTTAGCAAGAAGAATAATAATAAGAGTAGTTACAATTAATGGAAGAGAGAATGGTTTGGGCTTTATAAGGAAGAAATTAAGGAATCAAGTTGATGTTCTAAATTATGGATGTAGTTTAAAACTAGAAGAGTTGATAGATTGGATGAATAGTATGTATAAGTTCTTCGAGTGAAAAACTATGAGAAAAGATAAGAAAGTAAAGTTTACATGCACAAAATTGAAAGGTTGTGTAATGATTTGGTTGGATCACCTATAGAAAGAGAGATAGATAAAAGGTGAAGAGAATATTAATATGTGTAAAAAGATGGAGAATAAGTTGAGAGAATTTTTTTCCTCGTGGATTATGCACAAACCCTATATAGAAGATTTTAGAATTTGAGGTAAAAAGATCATAGTATACAAGAGTATATAAATGAGTTTTATAAACTTTCCATATGAGTGGATCATGATGAATTATACTATTAGATTACTACAAGGTATGCAAATGGTTTAAAATTTACTATTCAAGATGAATTAAGCATGCATAAAATACTTTACATGGAGGAGGCTTATCGATTAGCTTTGAAGGTAGAAGAAAAATAAAATAGACAAAATTTTAAAAGAACATCTCTTGGTTCAAGAAGAGGTGGATCCACACCAAATAAGGGATGAGGTGGGTTTAGTACCACCACAGGTAGGCCTAATACTAATATAGGTGAGTCATCACATGTTATAAAAAGGCAAGATGACAATAGGTAAGGGTTTCAATGCCAATAAAGAGGAAGAGGATTTTAGAGAGGACAAGGTTACGATGGTTTTAGAAGATATTTTATGAATCAGCATAGATCTTATGTTTTTTATAGAGGTGGAGAAGAAGGGCAAAGAGAATTTGAGTGTCTTCACTATCAAGATCAAGAAAAGAGGCAAGAGAATCACCGAAGTGTAAATCTAGTTGAGGCTAAGATAAAAAAGCAAAATACTGAGGTTACTCCAGTGGATGTTGAAGAGAATATCATGATGGGAATAACAATGATCATTCCATTGAAGGAACAAGTATAGAATGAAAAAGGTGTTGATGCATAATTGTGATCAAATATTTTTTAAACAAGATGTACATCGGATGGAAAGGTATACAAAGTAATTATAGATGGTGGTAGTTCTAAAAATATAGATTCTAAATAAATGATAAATAAAATAAATTTGAAATATGAAAATCATCCCAATACTTATCATATTTCATGGTTTAAAAAAGGGAATGAAGTTATGATAGATAAAAGATGCTTAATCAAGTTTTCTATGGGAAAAAGTTATGATGATGAAATATGGTGTGATGTTATTTTGATAGATGCATACAATGTATTATTGAGAGGACCATCACAATTTGATAATAAATTAATTCATGATGGATGAAAGAACACGTACACTTTTTGGAAAGGTGGTAAAAAGGTAGTTTTGTTACTTCTTAAAGAGGAAGAAAAGGCAGAAAGCATGATATCTATTAAGAATTTATGTAAAATATGGTGGCAAGTTGTTGTTATGTATTAGTAGAAAAGAATGAAGAAACATAAGTGGTACCAATACAACAAAAGCAATAAAACTTTTGAATGAATATGTTGATGTTATGCCCAATGAGTTACTATATGTTTTACCATTGAAGAGAGATATTTAGCATCATATTGATTTGATTATAAGATCAAATTTATCTAATCAAGTAGCTTATAGGATAAGTCCAATAGAACATGCAAAATTAAATAAACATGTTACTTGATTCTTAAGAAATAAGGTGATAATGGAGATTATGATTCTATGTGCAACACCAATATTGCTAACTCTAAAAAAAGATGGAGGATGGATAATGTGTGTGTATAGTAGATAAATTAATAAAAATAATCTGGTATAGGTTTCATATACCTCATTTAGATGATACGATGGATGTGCTTGTAGGAGAAACATATTTTACCAAGATTGATCTAAGGAGTGGTTATTATCATATTCAAATTCATGAATGAGATGAGTGGAAAAATGAATTCAAAACTACAGATGGCTTATATGAGTGGATGGTGATGTCATTCAGATTATCTAATGTACCTAACATATTTTTGAGGGTGATGAATATTTTGCTAGGAGAAAATATTGGTGAATTTGTAGTTATTTATTTTGATAATATTTTGATACTTAGTAAGATTAAACAAGAACATATACACCATTTGACAATGGTACTGGATTTCTTAAGAAAGGAGAAGTATGCAAATTTGAAGAAGTGTAGGTTTATGCCAAATAGTTTGGTATTTTTGGGATTTGTAGTTTCAGCAGATGGAGTGAGAATGGATGAAGCAAAGATAAAGTAAATTATTGAGTGGCCTATTCCAAAAGAATTATAGAGGTAAGAAGTTTCCAAATTTTAGCAACTTTATACAAAACTTTTAAAAAAAAAATATAGTAGTAGTATTGTGGTACCAATAATAGATTGCATGAGAGGGAATAAATTTTCATAGACTAGAGCAACCATAAAAAGATTTGAAATTTTGAAGAAAAAGATTAAAGAAAAACCCATTTTAGCATTATTATATTTTTAAAAAGTGTTTTAGTTTGATAGTGATGCTTCATTTATGTCAATTGGTGTTGTGATGAGTTAAGAAGGAAATCCAATAGCATATTTTAGTGAGAAATTAAATAAGGTAAGAACAAAGTATTCTACTAATGATGTATAAATTTATGCAATTTTGCATGCATTAAAACATTGAAGGCATTATTTGGTGCCTAAGGATTTTATCCTATATATAGATCATGAGACTTTAAAGTATGTAAATATACAAAAAAAAAAACTTAATAGTAGGCATGTAAAGTGAGTATCTTTCTTCCAGGGATATACTTTTGTATTGAAACATAACTCAGAAAAATAGAATCAGATAGATGATGTATTGAGTAGGAGAGTAGTGTTATTAACTACTAAGGTGAGTGAATTAGTTGAATTTGAAGTTATCAAATATTTATACGATACTGATCCATATTTTGACAAGATAGTTGAGCAATTCAATAATCCATTAACTAGTGGGGCAGATACTATTCATGGTGATTATCTTATACAATAAGGTTATGTCTTCAAAGGGAAACAATTATGCATTCCAATTGGGTCTCTACAATATAATATAATAAGAGAATTACATAGTGGCAATTTGGCTGGACATTTTGGTTAGATGAAGACAATAGCTTTGCTAGAGGAAAATAATTTTTGACAAAAGATGAAGAGAGATGTAATGAGGTATATTTCAAGGTATAGGATATGTTAGGTGGAAACAGGACATACATAAAATACTAGACTATACATGCCATTACTAGTTCCAAGAGAACCATAAACAGATTTGAGTACGGATTTTATGTTGGGACTGCCAAACACACAAAGAGGTAATGATTCAATTTTTTTTTTGTAAATATATTTTTTTAAATGGCTTATTTCATTACATGTAATAAAACTAATGATGCCTCTAGAGTTACATAATTATTTTTTAAGGATATTGTGAGATTGCATGGTGTTCCTAAAACTATTACTTTAAATAGGGACACAAAATTTCAAAGTCATTATTGGAGGAATTTTGGAAGAAGATGGAAAACAAGCTACAATTTAGTAGTGCATATCACCCACAAATAGCTGAATAGATAAAATTTGTGGGTATGAACTTGGGAAATTTGTTGAGATATATAGTGGGAGAGAAGCCCAAGCAATGAGACTTGGTTTTACCATAAGTTGAGTTTGTATATAATAGTTCAGTGAATAGATCAATAATAAAGTCACCATTTCAAATTATTTATGGGATAAATAGGATGGGTATTTTATATTTGGTATAATTATAATGTTAGATTGAATTAGTGATGATGCAAAAGTATTTGAAGAATATATGCAATAGTTGCAAGAAAGATTAAGAAGAAAGTTACAGGAAAGTAATGAGAAATATAAAACATCAGTAGATGTTAGAATAATATCCAAGGTATTTGAATAAGGAGATTTGGTAATGGTTTACTTAAAAAAAAAGATATTCCTAAAAGGTAGTACAAAAAGTTGAAGTACAAAAAAAATAGGGCATACAGAATTGTGAAGAAAATCAATGAGAGTGCTTATGAGGTGAGTTTACCACATAATTTTTACATCTCTCTAATATTAATGTTTTATATCTATATCAATTCCATGTCAAATATGATGAAGGTGATGAATATGAATAAGTAAATTGGTAACAATAGGTTCCAAAGAAGAAAATGGAAAAATAATGCCAGTTTTGGATATGAAGATAGTGAGCACAAGGCAAGGGAATTATAATAGGTATTTGGTGTAGTTCGAAGGATTGAATCAAGAAGATAACACTTGGATTATAGAATGGAATTTAAAAAATATTGACAAAAATAATGGCATCATTACAATCAGGGTAACTCGTAGGAGATGATTTCTTTTCAACTAGAGGAGAATGATGTAGAAAAAATAGGATAATCTTTCTGAAAACATAAATTTTGAGCCGTAGCTCCATTTGATATCTTCCATACATCAAAATGATCATATCAAAAATATATTTCTGACCTACACCATCTTATCCACTTAAATTTATTTATAATGTTTTTTGGATGCCATACATGATCATTTGAGGGTCCAAAATTACTATTTGATGATTTTTTTAAGAATTTTCTATTTTTTAAAATTATATATTTTTAAGACCAAATGTAAATTTTTGTTTAATTTCATCCAATACGATAATTTAAGTGATTAGTTTGTTTTAGAATATTTTTAGAGTTTCTCATGCTTGCATTTAAAACTCACTAAAAATAATAGTTGCTAAAAAAAAAATTAGATTTTATTTTTTTATTCTTTGCATGTAAAATATAATTCCAAGTTGAGGCTTATTTAAACATGATTTGGGTTTTAATTATTTCAAGTAATTCATTTTGAATCAATACAAGTTATTGTTTTTATAAACTTTTCCCATTGATAATTTTTTGTCTTGATAGTTTTCAGGTTCTTTATAAAACGCAATGAACAGAGAGCCTCAAAATTAAAGTGACTAAATAAAATGACCTTGACACACAAATAAAATGATATAACAATAGTATTATAAATCAAAATAATAAATCAAAAAAAACAAATCAAATAAAATCAAAGGAAAGGAAATATATCACCACCTTTGATATAAATTTTCTATTTGAAATAATAGAGACTAAATTGTAAAATCAAGTGAAAAAAAATACATAACATTTCACCCTAAAATAACTTAAAAATATATTATTTTTCAAACAAGCAAGAAAAATTCAACAAGATTTCATAAATTAAAGATGGAATTTTATACAATGCACAATTGTGTAAGAATTAATTAATAATTGAGTGAACCCATAATTGTTTGAAATAATTAAAAAAAAAATTACCTCCATTTTTAGCGAAAATAAATGTTAAAATATGGAATTATGTACAAATTTAATTAACATTTACCATAGCAAGATATAATTTATGGATGATAATAGTTGATTATTTGATATTTCAAATAAAAAATAGACATACATTTATTAATAAAACTTCATATCTTAAAAAAAATTATAAAAAACCTTAAATAATCCTCCCTGCCCCGCCCTTGCCCAAAAAAAAAAAGAAAAACAAAAAGAAAAAGAAAAAGAAAAGTTTATTCTAATGAATGAAAGTGAATGCAATATGCATATGATCATTATTAGTGATGAAGTTAAGGGAATCTCCCAAGAAACCATGCTCAAAACAATAGTATTTATCAATTTTATCACCTACCTCACAATATATAAAAAATTTGTAAATTCTTTTTGGTTTTCTAAAACAAAATGATTTACTATTGAATTTAGTGGTGCATCAAAAGATAGTTTTTTTATATGACGTTACTCTATATGTTTCTTAGAGATGGTACAATATGACTTTAGGTAAGATGAAACCTTCCATAATCAGTGGAATTTATGAAATGTTCTATATTTATGCTTGGGATTTGTATGTTTAAGACCATATAAATAAATTAAACCCAACTTAAAATTTTTAGAGGAATATTTGGTACACTTTCCACATCTACACAATTCTAAAATTTCAATTTTAGATAAATAATTGTTAGTTTTTTATAATTACATATTTTATTTTTCATTTTGTGTTACATAATAGAGAGATAACATTACAAAGGGTGTACATGATAGAAAATGGGGTTTTCTTAGTTAAATTTTAATTTATGTGGGATCTAGAAGTTTCAACTAAAATTCAGCCAAAGAAAGTTAGGGAACACAATTTCCACATTAATTTTTTAAGATAAATATTTTTCATTTTCCCATGAGATGATTGCACCATAGTGATTCTATCATTATGATGATCATTGAGACATGTATTTTAAGAGGCTTGTTTTTGGTAAAACATTTGTCAGGAAGATAGTTTTTTTCATTTTGATCCACTTATTGAGCTGATTACATTTTCATAATACCATTGATCCCCCTTAAAAAAATTATGTAAATTTATTTTTTATAAAAAAACTCCAAAAAAATCAAAAATCAAAATCAAATGAAAAAAACAATACTCATTAATTTTGTCTACTTTACGTAGAAATCAATTTTATAAATGTGCTTCTTAGTAAAGGGATTTACTACATCAAAAATAATAAATAATATTCACATCTTGACAAAATGAAATAGATGGAAATGGAAATATGTTCTCACCAAGTCATTGGTATCCTAGGTCAATGAGTTCCTCCTAAATTAAAGTTTAATTCTCAAGGCTTTGTGGAACCATGGAATTTTCTCACTATATGTGAGAATATTTTGTGAATAATAGAAAAATGTGGGAATGTCAACTAGATAACATGTATGGAACTCTCATCCTTATATTGAGTATTTATTCATTCAAGATAAGAACTTCTGAGTTTTAATTTTTGAAATAGGTGTATCTAAGTGTGATAATCAATTCATTTTGAATGTTTTATATAAATGTGGTCATTCTTACTCCATATTTATCTAAAATCATTCCATAGATAAATGCTTTTTAGGTAGTGCATATTTGGTATTGAATTTTTATAATTTATGTGAGCAATGTTTTGAGAGAACAAGGAACTTTGAATTTCATTAGTGGATTATTTTATATAATTAACATAAATAGATAAAATATTCATTAAGGGTAATATTAAACATTTGAAAAATATATTCTTGTGTGTGGAGATGATCATAGATGAGATCTTGGAAAAGTAATTTCTTAGGGGATTGATGGATAACATATAATATGAGGTGCTCATGTCTAATTGGCTTACTATATTTACTTCTATTATCATGGCACATATGGTAGAGGAATGATCATTTACAAATATAAGTCATGTCCTCAAAATAAATAGAGACCAAATAAATCCAAAACCATCACTCCCTCAACCTACAATATCAATCCTTATTTAAAAAAGAGACAATGGGGAAAGGGTTATGTTTTTACTATGAAATAAAATATAGTCAAAAGCATAATTATGTAGAAAATAAGAAGTTATACATTAATGCATAATAAAAGGGAGAATAATTAGAATTATATGGTGTTAATGAGCCACATGAGGATTCAATAGAAACTCAATAAAAAAGTAATTTTTATCATGCGTTTTTAATAATTAATACCTCAAAAAACCTTAAGGTAGTGTGTTTTCTAAGATATATATATATATATATATATATATATATATATATATATATATATATATATATAATATGATGTTATTGAAGGACTTGGGAGGTACCCATAATTTTATAAATAATAATTTGAATGCTTTCTTGAATATTTTTGTGTATCTAACTCTAAAGGTTAATATCATGATTGTAGATGGTGGTACATTTAGTTTTAAAGGGATATACACACAATCTGAGATTATTTCATATATTTCACTTTGTTTTTAATTCCCATGGGAAGCAAAAATAATGTGTTATAAGTTTAACAGATCATTACATTGGAGATGAATAGTTTGAATAAGAAAAATCATAATTCTTAAAATTGACATTCATAAAAAAGTGCATTTGAAGTGTGGGTTCTATATGATAAATTCTCAAAACTATTTTACTCTCATAAGATGTAAAAAATTATTAAAAAAGGGATTTGGTGATATTTTATGCACATTTTCTATTTAGAATAACTAATTTAATATAGTTATACACCTCCACATTTTAAGAATATTTATGTGGATATCAGGGCATTGTAGTATGTAAATCCAACCATTTGGTGTTAGAGACAGTCAACATGAAAAAATGAAAAATAAAAGAAATTAATTGATGTATCATGTCAATTAGTTCAACATGAGTTTTTTCCAATATGAGTTTTTTCCTAACAAGGTGAAACCAATGCTCATCAAGTTCATCATCAAACATTGTATCCAACCACTTTTGAAGATCCAAAATAGTAATTAAAAAAATATCTTTAATATATTTTTTAATAAAATTGGTTGTTGTTCCTTGAGTGTGACTACACATCATTAGAATAAGTAAAAAAACTTGAATCTTCGATGACTACTAAATTTTTAATCATAATAACTTATCAAATGAAGTGCATATTTATGAATTTGGTTTTTTTTGAATTGATGTTACAATTTAAACATATCTCCTTCTATAATATTTAAATTATGTGAGAAAAAAACATTATGTATTGTATTCATTTATGGTAGACATGATAATTTTTTTTATCATAATATAAGAGATGGCATTCCTTAGTATGGTTATTGCATTTGATTTTTTTTTATTTTTTACAATTATATTCCTTTATTTGGAAAAATACGATTGAATGAAGGTGGTCATTCATATTTTTATATAGGACATGCAATTTATAATCCATATAAATTTGAGTAAGTTTGTTCAAATTTGATGATGTTAATACATACATATGGATGTATATCTGAGACATAAACATGCCTAGTGAGTAATGATGTCATTGAGTTATTATCAAAAAATGTCTAGTGAGTAATGATGTCATTGAGTTATTATCAAAAATATACATTTTATTAGTATGGATTATATGTTATTTTGTATTCCAAATAATTTTTAATGTAGATTTGACATATAAATCATAAGATTTTTTTTGAGAGCTTTGCCTTTTGATAAGCACTATATTTAATTGATCGATTTTTCTTAGAATAATTATTTCAATGGAAATAATGTCTTACAATAAATTAATAGTGTTCCCACTATATTTTTATCATACTCCAAGAAAATTTTTCACCATAGAAATATTATTACTAGGTTCCATAATTACTTCATTAACTTGTGTTAACACCCATAAAAATATAGATTGTTTTGTATATCTAGTTCTAGAGGTTAAGGTCATGGTTATATATGCCAGTATATTTATTTGTACAAGGAAATATAATGGTATTAAACATAAATTAGGATATCACCTTATATATTTGATTATTATTTCCCTTTATATGGGAAGAAAAAACATTATGTTAGAAGTCCAATGGCTGATTACATTGGGTATGAATGGTTTGAATATGAAAAAAATTTATTTTCGAATTTTAATTTCAAAAGGAAGACATTTGAAGTGTGTGTTCTATATGTAAAATACCCATAACTAATTATCTCTCATCAAAGGATGGAAATTTCTAAAAAGGGATATTTTGGTTTTTATATGCACTTTTTTCATTAGCATAACTACTTTAAAATATTTATACACCAAATATTAAAGATCTTTAGGTGGGTATGAAGGCATTGCACTATGAAAATTGGGCCATTTGGTGTCAAGAACACTCCAAATGAAAAAAAGAGTAGGAGAAACTAATTGATCTATTATGTTAGTTAGTTCAATATGATTTATTGTCCAATATAATATTTTT